>OZ030019.1:3077500-3637500 GCA_964023405.1 Apodemus agrarius | reverse complement strand
TCACCATGACATTTTAGGCATGTCTGGTTTTTATTTTTTAATTTAATTTTATTTTGGATTTTTCACATAGGGTCTTACCATGTAGCTCTGACTAGCCTGGAACTCACTATAGGCTTAATTGGTGTTGAACTCAGAGAGATCCACCTGCCTCTGCTTCCTGAGTGCTGGGATAAAAGGCCTGCAACACCATATCTGGCCCAAAGTGTATTTCAATATTCATACATACACTTTACTTTCTATTGTTCATGTCATCTGATAATCCTATATTTTTCTTCTTCTCAATTTGTCCAGATATAGATACAGGTATAGATACAGATAGATACAGATGATACAGATACAGATATAGACACAGATGATACAGATACATTTACTTAATTACTCTGTGGCTCAATGGTTTTATTAAACTTTTATTTACAGGAACATGGGCTTCATACCAGTGACTACACTAGTGAAGAAAATGTCTCTCCCTTCCCAACAACTATTAAGTATATATACAACCTGGGGGAGGGAGGGGTGTGGCCCACGAGCTCCTCCCCTTGCCGAGACACAGTGTGGTTGGGCTCAGCTTCATGAAGATCTCTTGCAGGCAAACAGCTGTGTCAAGCTCAAGAGTGCAGCAGCGTGTGGTGCCCAGAGCTTCTCTTTTTAGGAGCCTTTCCTCGTTCCCAGAAGCCACTGGCTGTTGTCAAGTGCCACACAGCTCCACTTCTCCACGTCTCCTAAACCTCACGGAGTGTTGAACTATCTGCTTTTCTCTTCTGTGATGTTTCTATGAATAGAATGTATTTGTATTATTCTCATTTTGTCTGTTGTCAGTTAACTTTGTAGACTCAATTATGAACCATGGGTAGAGGGACCCTCCTCTCTTTTGCACAGAATAACCAGGGACAGTGACCCTCCATTCCATTTCTTCCAGACCATATCCCACACATATACACAATGATTGTTTATCAATTTAAAGCAAAATAATACTTTTAAAGTGTTGCCCCGTTGGATATCCTTCCTGCCCTGCATTTTCCTGTATACTAACTTGGTTGGATATGGAGAGAAATCCCTCTGACAGTTTCTCCATTACCACACAAACACCCACCAGAGCTGAACCAACACTTGACTCTGGGTTGTCCCTGACACACATAGGCCTGAAATCACGGCAGCCAAAGGCTTTCATGAAGAATCTACTCTAAGAATAAGTCTCCTCACCGGGACCAGATTATCATGACTCCGTTTGGGGATGTTAATTCGGCCTGGCTCTGATTTGAACTCAACCAGGAAAGGTTCCAGAACGATTGCATTAAGCAGGGTGGATGGAGACAAGTAAGATGGGGATAGCCAGCCAATTGGAAAGGGAAATGGCTGCTGGGCCTCTGAACGTGGAGCTGCCTGCATGACCTCCTGAGAACAAGTTCCTGTGTCAGGACAAGGCCTTGGCTGTACGTGGAGAACTTGTGCCAACTATCCCATAACCCCACATAGCTTCAAGTCCATGCACTACTCCCTCTGGTATTAAAGTAGTGCAGAAATTGCTGGTAATCTGAGGATAGGTGTTGGTCTGCTTCGATCACCGTGACAAAAACTGCCTGAGACAGTTAGCAATCAAGAGGAAGAAAGCTTGCTTTTTTTTTTTCTTACTGGTTTCCACACATTGCTGAGGTTATGGGCTGTCATCAGTTGATTGTGGTTCAGACACTGGTGGGGAAGCAAAGGAGGGAGGCGCTCACGTCACCTTGAAGGCCGGAGCAAAGACAGAAGTCAGAACCTCAACACTGCTTCAAGATCACATCCCCGTGAACTAATTCCTCCTTCAGGTTTCAGCATCTCAAGTTCCAATAGCTCCCCGGGCTGGTGACCAAGCAACATGAACCTTTGCTGGACATTGATTCTGAACCACAGCAAATGAAATATCGAGGTAATAAATAATCCAATGATTTTATTTTGTGGGCCAACTTGACACAAGCTGGAGTTATCACGGAGAAAGGAACCTCCCCTGAGAAAACGCCTCCATGAGATCCAGCTGTAACATTTTCTCAATTAGGTCTACGAGACAGCGATTGCCTTCTAGCAACTTCCGTCCTAGAGGGAAATGACTCACGCGCTTACATCTTTCTAGTTGCACGGCAGAGGAAGGTGCCTGAGTTGGCAAAGCACTTCCCACAAGCAAGGACCCGAGTGTGGATCCCCAGCATGCACATAAGCACTGAGGGTGTCTGAGCACACGCCATCCCATCCCAGGGGAGGCAGAGACGGGAGGTGAAGTGCAGGCTCCAGGTTCAGTGAGAGACTCCGTCCCTGAGAGGATGAAGATGATGGTGGTGGCGGTGGAGGCAGCGATGGTAATGATGATGGTGATGGTATGAAGAGTGATTGAGAAAGACCCCTGAGGTTGACCTCCACTCTCCAGCAGCACAGGGACACATATGAGTGAACATATTCGCATACACACAGTCATTTTTAATGGGGCGGGGGAAGGGAGTAGATGTAATCAGTGAGATTCCACATAAGAGAAGAAAGCAACAGTGTGTATATATATATATATATATATATACATACATACATATATATATATATGTGTGTGTGTGTGTGTGTGTATGTATGTATGTATGTATATATATACATATATATATTATATATATACATATATATATAATTTATTTTAAGTAACTGGCTTGTGAAAGGGCAGGCAGTGGGCTGGACACACCAGGAACTGACATTGTGGCTATGAGGGCAAATCTCTTCCCAGCCTGCTGCGGGATTTGTTCTTTCTGCCTTCACTTTGGTAGAAGTGAACAGCCACATCATCCAGGGACTCTGTAGTTAAGAGATCTGATTATAGATGTTAGCCTATCGACACAATACCTCCATGACAGCGCCCACATCAGTGTTTGGCTGAATAGCACAACCAAGACAAGACCATGGGAAGAAAGCTTGGGAGGGGTACAGAAGGCTCCAGGGATGTCTAGAGCAAAGAGGAATCAAGGAAAGCTCAATGGTTAACGGTCATCCCTGCTATAAAAGACGAGAGACCTGATGAGTTTCTCACAAGAGCAAGAGAAAATCACCTTTGTCAGCAGCAGGCAAGCCAAGTCTGTTCGTTACTGTGCAGGATTCCTTTTTCCCATCTCCTCTAAAACAGTGGGCCAGAAACTGAGTCCTCATTTCATAGATGAGATGCTGGCCACAATGTTTCCAATAGCAGGGCTGGAGAGATGGTTCAGTGGTTAAGAGCTCTGGCTGCTCTTGCAGAGGCCCTGGGTTCAGTTCCTGACACCAACATGGTAGCTCACAATTCTCTATAACCCTAGTGTGATGAGACCCAGTGCCCTTTTATGCTTCTGAGGGCATTAGGTATACGTGTATTATACAGACACACACACAAGCATAAAACATAAAATAAATAAATCTGAATTAAGAAAAAATATTTCCAATATCATGTGCTGATGGAGGCAAGACTCCCATTCGGGCAGTTTGAAAGTTCTCTGCTCTCCCCCTTAAACTCATAACTCATACATTACCTGAGAAATTGTATCTTAGTAACTGTTCTATTACTGTGAGGAGATGCCATGACCAAAGCAATTCATAAAAAGAAAGCATTTCATTGGGGGTCTGCTTACAGTTTTAGAGGGTTTGTCTCCTATCTTCATGGCCGAAATTGTAGGATCAGACAGGCAGGCATGGGGCTGGGGCAGTAGCTGAGAGCTTTACATCTTGATCTAAAGGAAGCAGACAAGAGAGACTGAGGCTTTTGAAACCTTAAAGCTCTGGCTGGAGAGATGGCTCAGCAGTTAAGAGCACTGACTGCTCTTCCAAAGATCGGGAGCTCAAATCCCAGTAACCACACGTTGGCTCACAACCATCTGTAATGAGATCTGACACCCTCTTCCAGTGTGTCTGAAGACAGCTACAGTGTACCTGCATATAATAAATAGATAAATCTTAAAAGAAAGAATAAAAGAAAGAAACCTTAAAGCTTACCCCCAGCAACACACCTCCTCCAGCAATAACACACCCAATCAGGTACAGCCACACACACTCCAGTCCAGTTCATCAGCTGGGGATTTGCCCTCAGATAGAAGAGCTGACAGGGATAGGAGGTGCCCTGGCTCAAACCACCGTAGATAGGTGCCATTACTAATCCCATTTTACAGACGAACAAACTGAAGCTTGGAATTCCAGAGGCCCACAGGGGCCGGGAACCTGGTATAGCTGATTTCAGATTTGTATTCAGGAGAAGCTTGCGTGCGGCGAGCCCCTACCTCAGCTTCCAACATGAGGAGGCTAAACAGGGCTCTAGTTCATGTTCAAATCCATCCAAGAGGAGTAGGGCTTAAACTGAAGATGTAAACATTGTTGCTGGGACCGTGAAAGCAAATTCTCTGTCATCCATCAGGGAAATGAGCAACGTACTATGGAGGGAAAACTTCTTGAGGACTTGGGTGACTCTCTCCGTCTTGTGCTGGGGAGTAGTTTTGAGGTACTGTGCTTAGCAAGGTCCTATGTTCAATGGCCAACAGAAGTAAAGGTAGGAAAGAGGCTGAGAGGGAGGTTGGGAAGGAAAATTAATCTCCCTAAAAACCAGATGACATTCTCATCATCGAACCGAATGCGTATGGGGACTGAATTTGGTTATTGATTGGCAAGAATGAAAACACAGCGCTTCCTTCCCACACAGAAGACAACATCAGAGTTGGCGTCTCTTAAATGAAAATATTTCCTTGGCTGTCTCTTCGCTACATATTTTTAGCAAAAATTAAATATACACTGTGAACCCCGCCTCCAGTTCTTGATTGGGAATAGACTAATTCCAATGTGACTTCAAAGGAACAGTCACAGACTTCCCTTCCCCAGGCCGTTTTGAAGCACTCCTGGGCTGTTTAACCCTTTGTCTCAGTTACCTTTTCCTCTCAGAAAACTGAGAATTGAGAAAGCTGTACTGTTCTATCCTTTTGAGGGCTGACTTTGAACTCATAAATTATTCTCTATTCCTTCCTCTAGGCCTTCCTGTGGTAGCCTGGGCCAGCCTTTCCTCCTGCGTCCTAACTGAAGGCAAAGGGCAATGAATCAGCTATGCTCCAGCGCCAGGGGCTGGAAAGGTAGCTCCGTCGGCAGTGCCCAAGCATGAAGACCTGAGTTGGTGTACGCAGAGCCCACGCAAAATGCAGCAAGGTGATTCGGGCCTTTACTCCCAGCACTCGGAAGGCAGAGGTAAATGGATCTCTGTGAGTTCAAGACTAGCATAGTCTATAGAACTAGTTCCATGACAGCCAGGGCTACACGGAGAAACTTTGTGTTGAAAGGTCAAAAACAAACCCAAGCAAAACAAAGAAGGCAGACAAGGTGACCTTGTGTCTGTAATCCCAGTGCTGGGAGGTAGAGACACTCAGATTCTGATCTTTGGGGATTGCTTAGTGAATCACCAAGCTCCGGTTAGAGACCCCTGTCTCAGAAAAAATGTATGGGGCCAGCCATATGGCTCAGCAGGTAAAAATGCTTGCCCCCAAGTCCGATGATCTGAGTTTGCTCCCTGGGTCCCATGTGGTAGAAGGGGATTGGGCTCTGCAAATTGTCTCTGACCTCTGACCTCTACATTCATGCTCTTGCACCCCTCCCCATGAAATAATAAACAAACAAATGTAAGCAAAAAAGAAACAAAACAAAAAACAAAAACAAGCCTGAGAACAACAAAACCAGTAGCTAGAGATGACACAGCAGTTAAGGCCTTATGCTACCCTACAGAGGACCTGGGATCAGGTCCCAGTGACACAGGACTTCAATTCTAGGGACTCAGTTGTATTCTTGTGGCCTCCTGAGACACTGCACATGTGTGGTACACATACTTACATTCAGGTGAACCACTCATACACATAAAATAAAAATAAATCTCAGAAACAAAGACAAACAAAAAATATATTCCTGGAGAGGTAGCTCAGCCATTAAGGGTACTTGTTGCTCTTACAGGGGGCCTACACTCAGTTCCCTGCACCTACATATACAGGTACCATACAAGCATGTGGTAAGCATGTACACATGTAGGCAAAGCATTCATGTATAAATGTAAATAAATATTTTTAAAAACCCACTAAGGTGGAGAGTGATTGATGAAGATACCCAATGTCGGTCTTCTGGCCTCCACATGTGCACTGTACGCACATGTGTGCATTTACACACACACATACATGAACACACATGTGTGCATTCATACATATTACCTTAATCATATCTATCTCTATAATATCACAGTAATCTCTCCTATTTTTGAGGTCCCTGTGGCTAACTGCTTAACTGGTTGTAGCTGTTCTCTAAGCTATATCAATCAGAAGAAGCCTCTTTTTCACCCTATACCTTCCCTGTCTGTTTGATGGAAAGAGTTTCTGGTATAAACATGATATTTAAAACAACACAGTAAACATGTTCGGCCACCAGACCACAGGCATTAGGTTTGCAATAGCAATCCGCATCCCCTTTTCCCCAAGGAAGAAGCTTTGATTTGTCTAACTACAGCAACTTGCTCCTGGTTGTCAGGATGAAGCTGAGATCTAAGATGTCGAGGCTACCTGCACAGACAGACGGGGTTCTGAGGATCTGTGCAACTCCCGCAAAATCATGACCACATTTTGTTTTCTTGTCTTGCTCTGTTCTGAAAAGTTCAGGGTGTGAGTTTATAGAAGTTGATGGAGTAAAGCAGGGTCTCCAGAGGGGAATTCTGGGAACAAGTGAGAGGGTGGCATTGAGATAACCCCTGAATGACTCAGGGCACGTGCCAGTCAAAAGGTAAGCCATGAATCCACTCCTGACAGCAAGCTATAAAACAGAAGGGTGACGCTCGGGCAGCCATTTCCAAGTCCCCTGAGGACCCTGACAGAATTTATTAGATGTCACAAACTTCACGTAAAATTATAGGCAGAGGAGAGACTCTGAGCAGCCCCTTTCCATCAAACAGACAGGAAAGGTGTAGGGCAGAAGAGAGGCTTGTTCTGATTGATATAGCTTAGAGAGCAGCCACAACCAGTTAAGCAGTTAGCCACACAGGGACCTCAAAAATAAAGAGAGAGAGAGAGAGAGAGAGAGAGAGAGAGAGAGAGAGAGAGAGAGAACAAAAGCAAAAGTATGGGGCTTTAAAATATCAATGAAACGTTTAAAATATCAATGAAACTGCTGGAGCCAAACCTCAGATGAGAATGTATGTTGTGGTCACCCTGCATTATTAAAGCAGGTTCCAGCTGGATTCATGAAGTCCCAGGTCTCTGGTAATGTCCAAAAAACATGCTCACATTGGTTTGAGGTTTTAAAGAACCTCCTAGATCCTTTAAGAAAGAACAAAATGGCCTGGTTGTGTAGCTGAGTTGGTAGAGTGCTGGTTGTGTGTTTCATACTTAGCATTGTGTAAAACCACTCATGGTGGTGCATGCCTATGATCTTAGCAGACCCAGGAAGATTAGGAGGCCAAGGTTAGCCTCCAATACACAGAGGGTACAAGACCAGTGTGGGCTACATAAGACCTTGTCAGAAGAAAATGTGTAAAGGGAAGAAAGAGAGAAGGTAGTGCCCGTGTGCTGCTGGGGTTGAACAGAGGCTACGGTCTGCTGCCCTTTGCCCTGGCAAAGCTCCGCCGGTGGGAAGCATGCAGAAGTCCCTGAAACGGAGCGGGATGATCCAGATCACAGGGTAAGGAACAGAGCTAATAAACTCACTGCTGAGGGTGAGAATAGGGAAAGCCTGGAGCTTGGGGTGGAATAGGAGAAAAAAACAAACACTGCAATCCACCAGATCGAAGACAAAGACACAAGAGGAAGATGCCGGGGTAGGGAGAGACGCGAGTTGCAAAGCTTGCTGTTGCAGGTGAGTTTGTATTTTACAAGACTGTGTGTGTGGCCCTCGCTTTGCAGCCTGGGATGTTTATCGCCTAAAAAGTGTTACCTGCGGGGCCAGGGCAATGGCTCAGCGGGCGAAGACATTGCCCCGCAGCATGAGGATTTGATTTTAAATCCCTAGAACCTGTATATAGCTGGGTACAATAGCTCAAACCTGCAGCCCCGTTGTTCCAAATGGAGATGGAGAGTCGCTAGAAATTGACAGGCCAGCTCTCCTGAGGTACACAGGGGCGAACAACAAGATCCTGTCAGAAGCAAGGTGAAAGGCCAGGACGAACACTTGAACACTTACACACACACACACACACACACACACACACACACACATACACACACACACACACACACACACACACACATACACACACACACACACACACACACACACACACACACACAGTGATATGTTAAACCCCTCACTACATATTCAAAGTGTCTGCAAAGTATCTTAGTATGACTGAGACCCTGAGGATTTCCTTGACCAAGTGGTCATTCCTGGTCCAAAAGGATGCTTCAGAGTAAACCTTTTTTATTTCTTTGTTCACAAAGAAGAATGACCACCATTTTTTAAAACACTTGTAGAAATTGGGATTCTGGCCGTATGATACCCTGGCATGCTATCACTTTGGTCAACAGCAGGGCAGGTGATGCTCAAGTAAATAAGCCGCAGCCTGTTCAATAGCCCCGAGTGGGTTCCTTTTGTGACTTGCTTGCTGTACTGAAGCAAGTGTCTTTCTGGAGAGGGTATATGCAGAAAAAGCTAAGACAGAGAGATGGCTCAGAGGTTAAGAGCACTGACCTCTCTTCCAAAGACCCTGAACTCAATTCCCAGCAATCTCTTGATGAATCCCTTGGAGCTGGAGAGATGGCTCAGTGGTTAAGAGCACTGACTGCTCTTCCAGAGGTCCTGAGTTCAATTCCTAGCAACCACATGGTGGCTCACAACCATCTGCAAGGGGGTCTGATGCCCTCTTCTGGTGTGTGTGAAGATAGCTACAATGTACTAATATACATGAATTAAATAAAATAAATCTTTTGAAAAAAAAAGAAAGAAAGAAAGAAAGAAAAGGAAAAAGCTAAGACCCCAGAAGTCACAAGTGTTAATAAAACATGACATTGCACCAGGTGAAGTTAGAAAAGAAATGTGCTGTTTATCCGGTCACTGTCTCCACATCACTGGAACAAAGCATAAACAATTCTTACAAAATTTCCTGCTGAAATCATGTGTGGTAATGCACTCAAAAGCTGAGTGGTGATGGCGGCGCACGCCTGTAATCCCAGCACGCTGGGAGGCAGAGGCAGGTAGATTTCTGAGTTTGAGGCCAGCCTGGTGTACAGAGTGAGTTCCAGGACAGCCAGGACTATACAGAGAAACCCTGTCTCGAAAAAACAAAAACAAAAAACCCCAAACAAACAAACAAACAAACAAACAAAAAAGCTGAGGCAGGAGGACCATGAGTTGGAGGCTGGCTTAGATCACAAAATGAAACACATAGATTAAGGGACATGTCACCGCCAGTTGCTAAGGGCAGTGGTTTGAGAGCCTCATAGGAAGGCAGGCCTGTGGAACATGATATCAGCAGCCTAGGGATTCGCTCAGACTTTTCCACTGCTGGCAGCGCATACATGGTTCTTTAAGCTATGTTCTTGACAGGCCAAGGAAAACCTCCCAGTGACAATTAACAGATCCTTTCTTCGGGTGCTGGTGTATTTACAATCACTAAAGAGCATCCTTGCTATGTGACATCTCATCTGTTTCTAGGCACTTCATTAGTAGCCTTGCTTCAAGATAAAACAGTGCATTAAACAAAAAGCTGAAACGCTTTTTAGAAAAGTGTTTGTGGCCTTGGCAGTGGCCTTAATGGTTTGATGGGTGCATTCTTGTCCCCAAACTCCTCAAGATGTTCACACTGGGGGAGGACAGCTTTTCCCAAGACAATTATACTTCAATAGTTTTTGTGTGCCATTGTATTTGATGGTGTCCTTCAACATAAATTGTGGGAAGTTATTTTAAATAAATATGTTGTAAATATCGAGGAGGATATTAACTCTGCCGTTTCTCTAAGGACTCCCTAAGCAAAATACAGGACGTTTTTATCTTTCAAAGGCTCTTCCCAGGCAGGTAAGTAGCGTTCCGCAGTGCGGAGCAGGGCCCCCTTCAAAGTTTCAAGAGCAATTGCAGCATCACTCTGAGGAACATCTGTGTCTTTTTAAGGCTTCTTTGAAATCCGCCCCTTTTAAGTGCACAATCCAGTGATGTTCAGTGCAATTTGCATCTTCTTTGAAAAGTGATTATTTCAGGTCCGCTTATCCCAGGCCTGCGTAGTCTTTCTGTCCATCTGTGTGGTGGCTGCAGTTCCTAAGTTACACATTTGTACAGAACGCCCAGTGCCTGCTTGCTAGTTCAACTTTGGTTGGAAGGCCTGCTTTCCCCCAGGCATTTTTTTTTTTTTAGATTTTTTATTTATTTATTATATGTAAGTACACTCGGATGGTTGTGAGCCACCTTGTGGTTGCTGGGATTTGAACTCAGGACCTTCGGAAGAGCAATTGGTGCTCTTAACCGCTAAGCCATCTCTCCAGCCCCTACCCCAGGCATATTTTAACAACATTTGGTCATTTCCACTCTGCTTCTGATAATTCTACCCAGCTATCTCATTTATCATTACAACATGCTCCCTCCCGACCAGAAGCCAAACATTGGCTGTTGACTCTGTTGCCATCAGAGATCAAAATGGTATATCCCAGTAGCAAAACATAACACGTTGAATGCATTTTTCTCCTCTGCTCTGCAGCTGTACGACTTCTCGGTCATCAGGAAAGATTGATGCCGCTCAGAATTTAAAGGGTCCGTGAAGTGTGTGCCTTTGTATTGGCTTCTTCAACAGCTTGCTGTGTGATTTCAGAGCCAACAGATCTAATTTAGTGCCACTGAGATCCACTCTGGAAATAGAACTGTTAAATTTCCGATGGACATGAATTTAATCAAAAGCAAAAGGAGGGGGGGGAGGAGAGGGGAGGAGGCAGAGGGTGCAGCTGCAGCGCCAGCAATCCCTCGTTTCCAGATCCTCCTGCAGATAGATCCTTGAACCCCTGGAAGCGCCAGACCGTAGCTTGGGTGTATCCCAGGCACCCATGTTCTCCACGTCTCCAACAATTCTACTATTTGGGCAATGAGAATGTTTCATATGAGTCATGCTATACACCTAGGGAAGGAGGGCAGGGAAGAACCCCGAGCCTGTGCACCAGAGACACTGGAAGCCCCTGGAGCTGGAGGCACAGGCAGTTGTGAGCTGCCCCATGTGGAATTGAGCTCGGCTCCTCTGCGGGCCAGTGCTCGTAAGCCTTGAGCCATCCTTCCAGCCCCTGGCTACTTATTTCAGAATTCCTCAGGTTTGTGTTGATTTGAATGAGAAAGTTCCCCCATAGGCTCACATATTTGAAAATTTAGTCCTCACTTGACGGCACCTATCTGGGGAGGTTATGGGATGTTTATGATATGAAGCCTTTGAGAGTTTGTAAGACCTGAAAGAAAAACGGGGGTGGGGGGCACCCCGGCACCCCATGCCTCGGAAGCCGGCACCCCCAATCACTCAGGAGAAACATTGTTGATGCAAATGCAGGAGGTTTTTACTTCCAGAGCTCTGGGGCCATGGCCCTCCCCCACGCAGGGTAGAGAACAGTGCGTACTTGGGGCAGATACACGACTGTTTTTATAGATTTTCAGCAAAACCTGCCTATACAATCCACTCCATAGCTTCTAAGCCAATCAGTTCAAACCATCCGAGCCCACGCTCTCTGAGAACCTAAGTCATTTCCGCTTACGTGACCGCCATGCACAGGGTTGTGCCCACCTTCCCCCACTGGCAATAGGGGGACCTAAGCGCCCCCAGGCCGGAGCGCGGTGATTCTGCCAGCCTCCAGCCGTGCTTGTCCTTGCCATAGCTTCTCTGCGGAGGCAAGACGGGAAAAAGCGCCAGGGACACTCCCAGAGGTTCGCGGCCAGACCCTGGAGGCGGGTGTGATATGTGCACACTTCCAGGCCAACAAAGAGTGGACTGAACCTCTGCTCCTTTGGGGTCACCCAAGACTCAGGCACGGGGGATTCCTAGCTTACAACCTTATCCTTTCAAGTTCACAACCTGGCTCCAATTTGTTCTGCTTCCTATGTGTACTGACTGGTATTGTGTGTCAACTTGACCCAAGCTGGAGTTATCACAGAGAAAGGAGCCTCCCTTGAGAAAATGCCTCCATGAGATCCAGCTGTAAGGCATTTTCTCATTAGTAATAGGGGGAGGGGGAGAGGGAAGAGCCCAGCCAATTATCGATAGTGCCATCCCTGGGCTGGTAATCCTGGATTCTATAAGAAAGCAAGCTGAGCAAGCCAGTAAGAAACATCCCTCCATGGCCTCTGCATCAGCTTCTGCTTCCTGACCTGCTTGAGTTCCGGTCCTGACTTCCTTTGCAGATGAACAGCAATGTAGATGTATAAACTGAATAAACCCTTTCCTCGCCAACTTGCTTCTTGGCCATAATGTTTGTCCAGGAATAGAAACCCTGACTAAGACACTATGTGAGGTAAAGATGCGATCTTTCAGCATCCTGTCCTTGACACCATGCCTCCCTTACCATTAGGGACAGCTAGCCCTTTGGTCCCTTAAACCAAAAGGCACTCTTCTTCATGTTGCTGTTAGTCATGGTATTATCGCAACATAAAAGTAATTGTTACAACGTGGAACACTTTTTCTTACAGGATACTCCAGTTAGCCTGTAGAGGAATGTCATTAGACTTAGATCGTAATGGGCCAAACTCCTAAAAGACAGATATGTCACCAGAGAAGATGGACAGGAAGTGAACAAGCATATGGAGAAGTCATCAGGAAACACCTACTGAAACAATCAAACAGAGCTGCATGACAGAGGATGGCCAGTATCAAACACTGATGGCCCCCAATGCTGGCAAGGCTGTGAAGTCTCTTTCTTTTCTGGTGGAACACTGTATGTCTCATTTTGCCACTTCCTTACAAAATTCAATACACTCTTTTTTTTTTTCTTTGAGACAGGGTTTCTGTGTGTAACCCTGGCTGTCCTCGAACTCACTCTGTAGACCAGGCTGGCCTCGAACTCAGAAATCCGCCTGCCTTTGCCTCTCAAGTGCCGGGATTAAAGGCGTGTACCACCACCACTTGGCAATATACTCTTGTTGTAAGATCCAGCAACGTACTCTTGGTTATTTACCCAATGTCTTAGGGTTTTACTGTTGTGAACAGACACCATGATCAAGGCAACTCTAATAAGGACAACATATAATTGTGTCTGACTTAACGGTTCAGAGGTTCAGTCCATTATTATTAAGGTGGGAGCATGGCAGCATCCAGGCAGGCATGATGCAGGAGGAGCTGAGAGTTCTACATCTTTATCTGAAGGTTGCTAGCAGAAGACTGACTTCTAGGCAGCTAGGATGAGGGTCTTAAAGCCCACACCCACAGTGACACACCTACTCCAACAAGGCCGCACCTCCTAATAGTGCCACTCCTGGGCCGAGCATATACAAACCATCATATCCGACCAAGTTGAAAATGCACTCCAGCATATAATTACTTTTGGTAGTTGTATTTCATAGTTACCAAACTTAGAGATAACCAAGATGTCAGATCTGTGGTAGGTAAATCAACTCAGAGATGAGTTCAGAGAATGAAAATGTTACTCAGCAATAGAAAATGAGCTATCTAGCTTTGAAGAAAGATGGAGGGATTTTAAAAGCATGTTATGAAACTAAGAAGATGATATGTTCTTTGCTTTCAACAATATGATACTGTGGGAGAGCAAAACTGTGTTATAAAATCAATGGTTGCGAAGGCTGGGAAGGGTGGGGATGAGTAAGCAGATACAGAGAATTTGGGATTTCTGTGGAGTCTGGTGTATCGAGCACACGATATGAGTTTGTGCCACTGTTTACGGCAAGCTGGGATCCTGAAGTTAGCTGTAGACTCTTGCTAATGATGAATCAGGCTAGGGTCCTGTGGGGGGACATTGTGCATGTGCCAGCCCAGTGTTACATAAAGGAAACTTTGTAACAGTTTAAAAAACTGAAGACAACCTTTAGCTTACTTTCCTACCTCCTTTTTTTTTTTTTTTTTTGGTTTTTCGAGACGGGGTTTCTCTGTGTAGCCCTGGCTGTCCTTTGTAGACTCACTTTGTAGACCAGGCTGGCCTCGAACTCAGAAATCTGCCTGCCTCTGCCTCCCAAGTGCTGGGATTACAGGCGTGCGCCACCACCACCCGGCTACTACCTCCATTTTTACTGGGACTGTGGGCATATAACATATGTGTGATCAAAGCCTGGGCCTCACCCATGATACCAAAGCACTGCGATGCTTTGAATGAGAATGTCCCTGTAGGCTCTCCTATTTGAATACCAGGCCCCCAGTTGCCTGCTAATAGTGCTTCCTGGGAAGCTTTAGGAGGTGTGGCCCTCCTAAAAGGAAGTACCTGGCATTAACATTAAAATCCTTCCTCCACTTCCAGTTCCCTCCTCTCTCTATTTCCTATTCATTTGCAGACAAAGAGGTGCATTCTCAGCTTCCTGCTGCCTCAGTTTCCCTGCCTTAAAGGATCTTCACCCTCTGGAACTGTAATAGCGGTTTATGTTACTTCTGGTTACAGTGTTTTCCCACGGGGGCAAAAAGTAACTAATGCAAACATTCTACAATCCAATGGCATCCCAACCAGACAACTTTCTTGGTTTAGAAGATGCTGGTGTATAACTCAACTCTATGTCCATAGAAAGCCTGAGAACAAATCTTTATGCATTTTGTGGTGTAAAGGTCATCAGGGTGGGAGGGTGAGGTTTTTTTTTTGTTTTTTTGTTTTTTGTTTTTGTTTGTTTGTTTTTTTGTTTTTTGAGACAGGATTTCTCTGTGTAGTCCTGGCTATTCTGGAACTCGCTCTGTAGACCAGGCTGGCCTCAAACTCAGAAATCCGCCTGCCTCTTCCTCCCAAGTGCTGGGATTACAGGAGTGCGCCGCCACCACGCCCGGCTCAGAGGGTGAGTTTTTATCAGTGCCTTCTGAAGCTTTTCCTCTTGTTGTTAGGATTCTGTCTAAGCTCCACCCCACAGTTACCTGGCAACAGCCTGGTAGGTCTGACCCACTATAAAAGGGGCTGCTTGCCCCTCCTCTCTCTCTTGTCCTCTTGTTCTCTTGTTCTCTCTAGCCCTCTTGGGCCCTTCCCTTCTCCCTTCCTTCCCCCCCCCCCTCCACGTGGTCATGGCCAGGCTCCACTTCTCTACTCTCTCCCTCTCTCTGCCTTTCTCTGCCTCTACTACTCTCTTAACTCCCCTCCCCATGCCCTAAATAGACTCTATTCTATACTACACTGTTGTGTGTCTGGTCACTCCGGGGAACCAGGATGCATCCTCATGGGCCCGATGAAGCACCCCTTCCCACACACATGGCCATAGAACATTTTCTTTAACTATTTCTCTTTTTATAAACACATCACTTGTGCCAACCATCTCATGTTCTGGAACACCCGACATCAGAAACCCAATGGACCCAGGGTTGTGGCATCATCTATTCCTTCAGATGTAGGTGGACATCAGGTATTCTGGTTACACGTGGTAGTGAGTCAGCGCTCCTGTCCCACTGGCTCGTTTCTTTTTTTTTTTTTTTTTTTTCTTTTTGGTTTTTTTTTTTTCAAGACAGGGTTTCTCTGTGTAGTCCTGGCTGTCCTGGAACTCACTCTGTAGACCAGGCTGGCCTCAAACTCAGAAATCCACCTGCCTCTGCCTCCCAAGTGCTGGGATTACAGGCGTGCGCCACCACCGCCAGGCTCACTGGCTCGTTTCTATCAGAACGACTCAGTGTTAGAGTTTTGTTATTGTCCTCAGGCAATTATAAGTGACTTTTTCAGATAACCTGGGAGAGGTCATTGTTTATTCTTTTTGAAGGACTTTAAAGTTTTAAAATTTATTTTATGTGTACGAGTGTTCTCCTGCGTGCACATGTGTGCACAGTGTGTGTGTGCCTGGTGCCCACAGAGGCCAGAAGACCGCATGAGATCCCCTGTAACTGGGCTTACAGTTGATAGTTATCATCTAGTGGCTGGGAATCGAAGCCAGGTCCTGTGGAAGAGTAGCCAGTGCTTTTAAACACGGAGCCATCTCTCCAGCCCATGGAATCTTTATTATATATCATCATAATAAGCATTTGTAATTAAACTGAAGGAGGAACAATCAAAGCAATTGAGAGATTTTTGTTTAGGTTTCAGTCAAAAGAATATATCCCTGTCCAACAACCATTGATGTAAATAGCAGACACTTGGAGCACGGCCTCCAGAGCGGTATTGAGGAATCTGAAAGAGTCTCACAGCTATGGAGAACCTTCCTAAGAAAGGCAAATTAGGTCACACATTCTTGGACAGATATTCAATAACTGTCCCATGCCAAGAACTTCCAAACTCTTCCAAGAATTTGGAAGACAGCTTCCAAACTCTTAAGGCCAACACAGCTACAAAATAATGGGTAGTGTCTATTTTATACAGCACACGCTTCTATTTCTATGTTTACGTGTTTATTTAGTTATTCACGTTTTTAAGTCTCACGATGTCTCTGGCCTTGAATCACTAGGTAGCCAAGATGGACCCAAACTCAAAATCTTCCTGCCTCGGTCTTCCACGCATAGTGGTTTTAGGTGTGCATCACCAGGCTTCACCATACGATTCTTCACTAGAAATTTTGATACAGTGACATCGCATTGTGTGTGAATCCATACCTGCCTGCCTGTCAACAATAAGGCACCAGGTGACATGTGCTGTGTAGTTGCTCTTCCTAATTTGGCTTCATAGTTATTAGCCTCCAAGACCTGGTTTCATGTGATACAGGAAGAAGATAAATGAGTAGCCACTGTCGGGACCAGTCAGTGCTCCTTCTCCTCCCTGCCAGGAGCAGTCAGTGCTCCTCCTCCTCCCTGTCAGGAGCAGTCAGTGCTCTTCCTCCTCCCTGTTAGGAGCAGTCAGTGATCCTCCTCCTCCTTGTCAGGAGCAGTCAGTGCTCCTCCTCCTCCCTGTCAGGAGCAGTCAGTGCTCCTCCTCCTCCCTGTCAGGAGCAGCCAGTGTTCCTCCTCCTCCCTACCAGGAGCAGTCAGTGATGCTCCTCCCTAAGGTATATGCTTCTGGGCACGTCCTCACAATATGTTATCATTAAAATTTACTTAGAAATAAGAGAAATAGTAAAACGTTTAAACTCCAAACAGCACATGTATGTATATATGTATGCATGTGTTTGCATGTAGTCTCTATTAGCAGAAGCAGGAGCATCACAGGTATGTGAACAGAGTTCCTGGTCTGAGAATGTCGCATTAAATATGTCAACGATGTCAACAGGTTTTGCTCTTCTTGCAAATCTTCCAGCTGACAAGGCTTTGAGGGAAAATTAATGGCAAGTTTGTCTTTTTTTAAAAAGCTATGCTTCTATAAATCCTCCTGACGCTCTGTGAATGGGACCGTAAATCATGTCACGGCTTGAGTAAGGAGGCTTTTAGCTCCTGGACCATGCCAGGACACCCAGAAGCTTTCATTGTGATTGGGTCTCGTGCAATATTTAATACCCATCCTCGAAAAAAGGAGAGATTTCCACGTGGACTGAAAAGATTTTAACCGTCATTTCTGCTGAAAGGGAAATAAATAGAAATCGATGGTGTGAGGGCTGATGGCTTTAAAGAGGTTCATTGGTCACCACGGACGAGAATAAGTAGACTCCATGGGGGGCGGGGAAAGCAACTTTCCTCACTAAATCAATGGGGATGTTAGCTCCAGTTTTACGTGTGAGTATGATCGGCACATCCAGTTCTGATGAGGGTATAAGGCTGGGTGCTTGTTTCTGGATTTCATTTCAATAATAAATCAAAATCGGAAACTTGAGTGAGAGGAACTGGGAACAGAAAAATACAGCAAGCAAAAGCCCAGAGGGCCTTCACCCTGGCCTCACAGATACCCAGAGAGAAGACCAGGCAGACAAGTGGAGACTTGAAGTCAAGCTTCAAGCTGAGTATCCCTTTCTCCAGGCAGGAAAGGACCAGTGTCTGTGATTTCCATCTTTTGTAAGCCTCTTGTGAGCTGTCTCTACTAACCTTCTTCAAAATAAAATTGGAAAAGCTCCATCACTTCTTCATGTGGACCTCTCTCCTCGATGCCTGGGTTCTGGTCGCTTAAAGAAGCCCCAGAGTCACAGTCCTAGTCTTCGGAGTCATTTCTTGTCCAGACCCTGCTTTTTTGTGACTTTCTGCTTCAGTCATTTCCCATTCAGTTCCTCTCTTTCTTCCACTTTGAAAGCTTCCTTGAAGCCCTGGACTCTTCCCACCCCAAATCCTCCTGTAAAAGAGAGAGAGAGAGAGAGAGAGAGAGAGAGAGAGAGAGAGAGAGACTGAGTCTAGGTATGGCAGAGAAACTTTGTTAAAGAAATGAGGGAGAGAATAGCCAGAAGGTCCAGGGTGGTCGTGAAGGATGAGAGAGAAGAAAACAGTCCCGCAGAGCAGCTTGAAGGGCCAGGAAAGGGCTAGAAGGGCTAGAAGAGCTATTCAAGGTGTGGTGGGGTGGGGTTGCATTTAGCACAGTTACGTGTTTGCTCACATCGGCCTCTCCAGACTGTGAGCCATCATCTCTTCACTAAGCCACCTCTCCAATGAGACTCTCTAGCGACCCCCAGCTCCCACTCCCAGCTCCCAGCCTGTGATAGATCCCTACCTCCCAGTCTGTGATAGCAGTCCCCACCACCTCTCAGCCTGTGGTAGCTTCCCACACCTCCCAGCCTGTGATAGTGCCCTCCCCAGTCTGTGCTAGTGTTTCCCCTCACCCCCCCCCCCATGCACATACACCCCTCCTAGTCTGTGGAGGCCACAGCAGGGCATTGGATACCCTGGAACTGGAGTTACAGGTGGTTGTGAGCGGCCTGATATGGGTTCTGGGAAGTGAGTTAAGAGTCCTCTGGAATAGCAGCAGCAAGCCCTCTTCAGTGCTGAAGGGTCTCTCCAGTTCCAAGGAAAGCACTTTTAACAATGAACCGAGGTGCAGAAGAATTCAACATAGTATCACTTAAAAATATCCACTCTTGGTGCTGGAGAGATGGCTTAGTGGTTCAGAGCTCTGGCTGCTCTTCCCAGAGGACTGGGGTTCAGTTCCCAGCACCTTCATTTTGTCTCACAACAACCTGTAACTCCAGTTGCAGGGAATCCAGTGCCTTCTTCTTGCCTAGCCCCTCCATAGGCACTGGGAACACACATGGTGCACATAAATATGTATAGATAAAACACTCATGCATAAGCTGGGCAGCAGTGGCACACGCCTTTAATCCCAGCACTTGGGAGGCAGAGGCAGGCAGATTTCTGAGTTCAAGGCCAGCCTGGTCTACAGAGTGAGCTCCAGGACAGCCAGGACTACACAGAGAAACCCTGTCTCAAAAAACAAAAAACAAAAACAAAAACAAAAAACCAAAACACTCATGCATAAAAAAGAAAAAAACAGATCTTTTAAAAGAATGACCATTTTTGGTAAGACCAAAGTTATATTGTTAAAAACTAACCCGAAAGTGTCTTTCTTTGATCTGACACCATTTTGCTAATTAAAAAAAGAAAGAAAGAAAGAAAGAAAGAAAGAAAAGAAAAGAAAAGAAAAGAAAAGAAAGCCTTAATTTCAAATCTCAGAAACTTCTGGTACATCCTGCTGCACATTCTTTGCTTTCAACAGATAGTTTGAAAAGGACCACATAGGATGCAAGGAATCCATCAGATGGGATGTGACTGGGTCCTTTGAATGAAGCTTAGTCCTTTCCCAACTCCCTGCAAACAAGAAGTGAATCTTTAATGTAATAAATCTCTGTGATCTCTAAGGTTTTATTAGCAAGTTGTTTTACTCAGACTAATGAAGCTATGAAATATAATCCGGAAATCTATCCTGTGGTTTCAAGTATACCTCCATGATCGCCATAGCCCTTAGTATGTATTATAATTGATCATTTGTGTGGACGTCCTTTGTAGCCTGGATCTCCTAACACGTGGGTTCTTGTCTTTTATGAGCAAGCTGTGTCCCTTGGAGTTGTTTTGGCTTAGAACATTACACAAGCCGGGCGTGGTGATGCACACCTGTAGTCCCAGCACTTGGGAGGCAGAGGCAGGTGGATTTCTGAGTTCGAGGCCAGCCTGGTCTATAGAGTGAGTTCCAGGACAGCCAGGACTACACAGAGAAACCCTGTCTCGGAAAAGAAAAAAATGGTAGAACATTACACAAAATCAATGCCAGATATTCTGATTATTACATAATTAACATAACTTTTTAAAAAAGATTAATTTATTTATTATATGTGAGTACACTGTAGCTGTTTTCAGACACACCAGCAGAGGGCACCAGATCTCATTATGAATGGATGGTTGTGAGCCATCATGTGGTTGTTGGGAGTTGAACTTACAACCTTCGGAAGAGCAGTTGGAACCATCTCTCCAGCCCATGAACATAACTTTTATACACAGATTATCTCTTTAGATTTGCTTAGGGGATGAAAATGTATTATTGTTCCCATATGCATTATTTTCTGTATTTGTTCATTATGTGTATTGTGCATGTGTGCATGTGTGCATGTGTGTTGTTCAGAAGATACATTTCTGCAGTCACTTCAGTCTTCGCACTGTGGTTTCTGGGGAACCAAACTCAGCTTGTCAGGCTTGTGGGGCAAGCACCTTTACCTGCTAAGCCATCTCACTTGCCTTTGTCCCCATTTCATGGGCGATAAAACCGAGGCTAAGAAAATTAACCGTAAATTGGAAAGAGCTAGTTTATGTAACTGTGTAAAGATTCAGTTGAGAGAATAATTTCTCCAGCTGGTGTGATTTCAAAGTTACGTTTCCTTTAGCTTTTTTTTCTAATTCCTTTAGCTTCTCATGGTTTTCTTATATGGTTGATCTAGTGCTGTAAAATAAATCACCCTACAATAATGACTCATAGGACTTGAGCTAGAAGCTGTTTACTGTCTGGTGGCTGGATGAGTGTGCCCAATGGTTAGAGCATCTCTTTGGCTTCTTTGATCTCCGATTTTACAAGGCAATTCCAGGAGAAACTCTCTGAAAGGCCATAGAATAAGGGGGGTGGCGGCAGGCTAACATTGGAAAGAAACCACCCAGTGTGGCTACCCCAGATTGTCTTTCAAACTATGAAGATGAGGGCTAAAGCTCATGGAAAGGAGCACTAAGTTCCTTAGGACTGGAGGAAAGCCAAGGAATTAAAGACTTTGTTTTAAACTACCACAATCGCCCTTTCAAAAAGATCTGCCTGAGTTGGTACAGATCTGAGTGAGTGATTCCTCCAAGCTGGGAGATGGCCTCATGAATATTAGATGAAAATTTATAACTCTAAATTCCATGCTGCTTCTCTGTGACACCAGAAAAAAATGTCTTCCTACCAGCCCTAATGTCCCCAAGTAGATCCCATCCTTTCAGTGGCCTTGGAAAATAAGTTACACAGTGTTTTTCTTTTTCTTTTTCAACAGATGTATTCGTTTGCATGCTTCCCAAATGAATCACCTTTTTATTTATTTATTTGTTTTTTGTTATTGTTGTTGCCAGGTTGTTATTTTTATTGTATTTGTCAATTCTCAAGATCTTTTTGTATTGATCTCCATCTCCCCACTTAGGTCAATGGCACCTTCTAATCTTATTCTTGCTGGGCTCTTTCCTTGGGTCATTAGGAATACCTTCTTTTCTGTTTGTGTTTGTTTGGCGATGTGTACTCCAGCCTCACCTCCAACTTGCTCTAAAGCTGAGACTGGCCTTAAGCTCCTGATCTTCCTGCCTCCTTCACCCGCGCTGGAATTACAGGTGTGTGCTACCACTCCTAGCTGGAGACGTATTTAAGATTAGGATCTGATACATGCCGGAGGAACATTCTTTTGCTTCGCTTTGTTCTTTTAGGCCCAAACCTCCTCAGTTGAAAATATCTGTTGAATCGAGAGTTTGAGCAGTGGTGTGGGTATGAACTCTTGGCGGGTTCACGGATGAACTTTGGCAATTCTAGGCAGCAGTATAAAATCCCCTTTAGGAACTTCATTAAGTCAGGAGCACAGGGAGAGACCTATGAAAAATGGCTGAATGAATACTGGTTCCGGGGTGGACCTAAAGTGTCTGCGGAGACTGACCAGTCCTCAGCAATCCAAAGCAAGGCAAACGGATACTGTTTTGACAGTAAAACAAACAAACAAAACAAAGACCGCGAAACTACTTTGATAAAGTTTTATTTAACCCGATAGATCCAAAACACCATCATTTGGACATGTAGCTAATATAGAGACACGCCCACGGAGATTTTTATTCTTTCTTTTTTTAAATACATCTTAAACATGTCTGGTGTGTATTGTACGCTTAATACAGCTCAAGCAGGACTCGCTGTGTTTCAATTGAGCAACCACAGTACTGACAGGACTCCCAAGCTTTGTTGGGCCTCTGATATCTCAAGCTTTTTTTTTCTGGATCTCAGGCATCTCAGCTCAAAACAACCGGCGGGAGACGCCCCCTCTGATGAGGCCCCTGCCGTCCTCTGTCGGTTTTTGTTGTCAACACAGAGGAACAGAACGACCTCATTTATAAGCTATTTGTTTGCTATCTTTCCATCAGGGTGTGGGCGTCTCCGGAGCAGGACTTTATTGATTTCTGTTTGAAAACTGCTGTTTTTTTTTTTTTTTTTTTGGGGGGGGGGGAAGGTTCCCGGCGCGGAGCACGTTGTCTGACCCACACGGATCCTTGGGTTCACATTCTAGGGGACGAAAGCCTCCGGCTTCTTCGAAGCGGGCGGCAGAGGGCAGCCGGGCGCCGAGTCACAGGTGGGGCGCGCGCTCGGTGCGGGCGAGTGGGTGTGTGCGGGGTGCGCGCGGCGGGGCGGGAGCGCGGACCGGGAGGAGCCGCGAGCGCAGCGGAGGAGGAGGGCGCGGAGGAGGTGTTGGCTGCGTCCCCGCGGGGCCGAGCTGCGCCTGACGCTAGGAGCGGAGGCCGCTCGGAGCTGCCCCAGACCAGGACCCGCCGCGGGGCTCAGGGCGCTCGAAGCGAGAGCTGCGGGGCCGGGTGAGTGGCCGCCGCAGGCAGTGGGAGGAGCGGGAGGGCGGCTCGGGCGCCGGGCGGGGGAACAGGTGGCCGGGCTGGGCGCTTTGTGTCCCTTCCCCGAGCTGTCCCCATGTCGTCCGGAGGCGGAGGCAGGAACCCGGGGACGGCAGGCACGGGGTTGGGGCGCGGCAATGCGGGGTGTGGGGGTCCCCCAGCCAGACTTAACAAAGGGCGCGTGGCCCCTGCCAGCGGGAGGCCTCGAGATCGGGGCCCAGCCCCTGGGACCCCGATTTTGGGGGTTACTGTTTCATTCTTTTCCCCATGTCTTTCAGAGGTCTGCGGCTTGGTGCATGAGGGGCCCGCAGCGGCGAGGCGGCGGTGGGGATGGTTCGGGCCGCGGAGCCGGAGTGGCCTGGGCTTTGGTGAGGCGTGACAGTCTATCATGACTGTGTTCAGGCAGGAAAACGTGGACGACTACTACGACACCGGCGAGGAACTGGGCAGGTACCAGGAAGGGGTGGCAGAAGCACGCGTTGTGTGTGTTTTGGGGGGCTGTGCGCGGTAAACAGATGCTGCTTAAAACAGGCATGCCCCTGGCTGGCCCTTCTCTGAGATGTGCAGATGGCAGAGGAACCGGTGCCTAACCAGCTAAGGCCAGGGGCCAGGAATAAACTGCCTTATCCGAGGGGTGGAGAGGCAGCCTACAGTGAGTGCAGTTACTGTGCACAGGGTATGGTCAGAACCCCTGGATAAGAACAGACTTCATTGTGTGCTGTACTAACTCCTGTCAGCCAGCCTTCACCCTTCTGAGACAATGAGGCAAACGCAGAGTCTTAACTGCAACTGGAGGGCCGCCCGTGTGTGATTTAAACAGAGTACAAGTTAATTAATGGGCACTTAAAAAATTAATACTCTCCTTGTGCTAAATTTTCTGTGCAACACCAGCCAGGATTGTTAGGCGGGCGTGGAACTTGCCAGATGTTGGCCTTGGATTTTGAAACTTCTTCCAACCAGGAATTTGATTCCCGGGGCTTGGTGGCGGTGGCTTCTGTGTCATTTATGGCGGCTGTCTAGATTCAGAGCCGACCAGCACGCTGTGGGGATGTGGTGCTGTGCAGAGTGTGTTAGTGTCTAGGTGCACAAAGAAGATTTCCCTGGGAGCCCTTGACGACTGCTGGGCATCCCTTTCCATTAACCCACCGAGCATATTGATCTGTGGGAGCAAAGAGCCCAGTGTTCAAACCTGGATTTAAAAATTTGTCTTGTGGAATTTGTGTATTGGCAGCGTGACAGAAGCAGGCAAAAGGGCTTATAAACAAACCTAGTTGCAATTACTCACACAGTGTATATTGAAGTTTGTATTTTTCCATATATACCACATAGCCTCACACCAAGCTTCTTTTTTAATTCATGGAAAGAAAATTAAAAGTGGGGGTGGGGTGGGGGAGGAAGCCAACACCCTCTATTACCTAATAGAATTTTTGAAAGATGGCTAACTAAAACTTTAAAATAATTCAGATAGCCCAGGAAAGAAAGAGGTCTAAAGAGTTACTGTACAGGATGTTTGTGTGTAAGTTCAGTGTAGCCGTGAGGCATCTGTGGAGCCTGTGCTGCGGAAGACAATACTGTTATCTCTGAGCTTAGTAAGTAAATAAAAGGCAGGGTTCTGAAAGATCACATTTCGTGGATGTGGTGAACTCTGAGATTGAGAGTGTGCAGTTGAAATACTTGGCTTAACTGGAATTCAGCCACCCGCCTGTGGCTTACAGCAAGGTGAGTGTGTGTGGGGTTTAGAAAATAAAAAGGGTGGGGGGGGGAGATTGATACCATTTCTGTGAGGTTAACAGATTCTATAAATTATCTTGCAAAAAGGGATTGGAAAAAACTAGGTGAGATGATTGTTTTATGAATAAAATTCATTGACTATTTCCTTTAAGATCTTTTTTTTGGATTAAAAGAAAGGGGGAGGGGTGGGGCGTCTCTGTGGTAAGCAAGCGGATTTTTGATCTTCATTGCGTGGTGGTGATGACTGACAGGGATGGTGGTTTGCTCATTTGTCACTGATGTATTGCTCTGATTTTTGGTTCTTGTCTACGTTTCTGTGTCTAATTGTTCTCCACGAAAGACAATTAATGAGTTGCTTAGTTAATAATTCCTGCGACCTAGGGATTCTGAAGAGGTGCTCTGGAGGAACTGGGAGTTGGGATTTTAAGGAAGGAAGCACACATCTATTGCGATAGCTGCTCTTGTTTTTGCCAAAAGGTGAAGCACGTAAAGGTTGGCTTCCTCTAAGGATGTTCCGCCACCTGTGGTTTTATCCTGTCTTGGATATCATCCCTTCTGCCATGGAAGCTTTGTGTGAGGTGCACAGGCAGAGAAGATTCGGCACACATGGTATTATGTCTCTGGAAGACTGGGAGTAGAAATGGAAATAGACAGGCGTGTGGCCTGAATGCAGGGTGTCTTAGTTAGGGTTTCACTGCTGTGAACAGACACCATGACCATGTCTTATAAATGACAACATTTAATTGGGACTGGCTCACAGGTTCAGAGGTTCAGTCAATTGTCATTAAGGTGGGAACATGGCAGCGTCTAGGCAGGCATGGTGCAGAAGGAGCTGAGGGTTCTACATCTTCATCTGAAGGCTGCTAGTGGAAGACTGACCTCCAGGCAGCTAGGAGGAGGCTCTTATAGACCACACCCATAGTGACACACCTAGTCCAACAGGGCCACACCTTCTAATAGTGCCACTCCCTGGGCCAAGCATATCCAAACCATCACACAGGGTGATACTAAGTTGAGCTGTGAACTACTAAGAAGAACTGTAAGTGGACTAGCCCTTCATAGTTTCAAACTTAAGTTTATTTATGAGCCTCTGTATTAGCTGTATAAGTGCAGGTGCCTAAAGACCCCTGAGGAGGGTATTGGATCTTCCTGAGATTGAGTCATAGGCAGTTATGAGAAACCTGGTGTGAGTGTGGGCGCTTGAACTTGTGTCCTCTAGGACAGCAGCAAGCCCTCAACCACCGAGTCATTTCTCTAGCCCCACCTAGGTTTCTTTAGTGATACTTTTTTTTTTTTTTTTTTTTTGGTTTTTCGAGACAGGGTTTCTCTGTGTAGCCTTGGCTGTCCTGGAACTCACTCTGTAGACCAGGCTGGCCTTGAACTCAGAAATCCACCTGCCTCTGCCTCCCAAGTGCTGGGATTACAGGCATGCACCACCACCGCCCTGCCCAGTGATCCTTAAATATAGCTGTTTATCACATAAGTGGACCCAGGCAATACTTGGGAGAGAAAGGATGAGTTTTAAGGAAGTAGAACACACTATTGTTATTTAACTTGGAAAAGCCAGGAGGGTGTGGCTTTTGAATGCACGCTTGTGTGTGTGTGTGTGTGTGTGTGTGTGTGTATCTGTTATTGCCCTAGACTGTAAAACTTCTTGTTGACTGCTAAGAACTTTAAAACTACCCTGGTTTTTGTCTGGGAGTGACAGGTGAGATCAACCTCCAGACAGATAAGCTACCCTGAAACCCAACTTTGCATTTTAGTGGCTTTGTGACCCCCCCCCCCAGGTCATAACTGATAAGCCCTGTGCTTATTCCCTAGAACCTGTGAAAACCAAGTCATTTAAGGGGTAGAGAGAGTTTATAAGGTCCAAACCAGAACAGATCACCTGCTGGACTGACGGATGGCTACATGTCTGAGGCGGGCTGGTGGCTCCATGGATCTCTTGGGAATTCTCATGTTTACCAGTTTGAGGAGGGGGCCTGCTGTGTGGGAAGGGTCCTGGTGGAGACGTTTTCTGAAGCTGACCGTGTTTGGCTTCTCTGATTTAGATTACTGCCGTTCTGGGCTAGAGCTCTGTCCTCCAAGCAGAAGTGGAGGGTACAGGGGGACATTCTCTTTAGAAGATTTCGGAGTCCTTCACTGCTAACTCAAGGAGGCTGTCGAGCGTTTCTTGCCCTCCTCTCCTGAGATACTGAACGCAGTGCTCCTTCCACGGCATGCAGTGTTCCCTGAGAGTTCTGATGCGGGCACCTTTCAGTCCTGCTATGCTTAGGTTGTTTAAATAGCCCAGTGCGTCCTGGCATCCTTTCTCAGCAGGGACTTTTGGGCAGCTGCTTGCTAGCTTGCCCACCGCCGGCCCTGGTTAAACTCTTGGTCGTCACTGAGCTTGGCCTGTGAGTTTTCTGGGCACCTCCTTGTCTACTGCTTTGCTGAGGGACTGGCCCTGTCTTCTTCTGTTTCATGGTCTGATCTTACATGCTCCTACAGAAGCCCACTTCCTTAGTAACTCTGATAACTTTCAAAAGAATTGTTTGTGTGTGCGCGCGCGAGCATGCACATGCAAGTGTGTTCACATGTGCACATGTGTAGAGTCCAGCGTGCCTTTCTTTTTCAGTCTCTACCTAGTCCTTTAAAGCAGGCTCTTTCCCTCCATTTTCTTAGGCAGGCTAGCAGCCAGCAAGCCGGCATCACTGTTTCCCTTCCCACACTTTTCCCTTCTGAGCTGGAGTGAATCGTGAGGGTATATGAGATGCCTAGCTTGTATGAGTGTTGGGATGTGAACTCCCAGCCCCCTGAATTGCGCAGCAAGCCCTCTGTAGCCATGAGGCATCGCTGCGGCCACTCCATGGCCACAGAAGCCCGATAGAAGACTCGTCTGCAGGGTCAGCTCCCTGGGTTTTGTATGACTGTTCATCATGATCCTTGCAGCTTGCACCTTGCTTGAGAGTTTATGCTCTGTGGTCCAGTGTCCCTGTGGTTCTTTCTCTAGAGGCTGTACGGTGTGCTGAAGACACAAGGCCAGTGTATCAGAGCTACCGGGGCAGCAGAAGACGGTGGACTTAAGGTGTAGATGGTAGTTGGAGCTGTTAAGCCCTTGGTGCACTGTGTTGGATATCTACAGTTACATGGTCTTGGGTGAATTCGAGACAGTGACCTGGGTTTATGACACATAGTCACTGCCTAATGTTATTAATTTAATAACCTGTTTTGTGTATTATGTCGCTGCCACCCTGCACAGCAGTAGCCTGCTTGATCTCCCAGGTAGTGAGACCTTAGACTTTCTCATCATGTTCTCATTTATAGTGCTGAGTTAGATGGATGGCGCTTAGTGGGTGCTCGGCAAGTGTGTGGCCACTGACGGAAAGGGTCCCTGGGAGAAGTGTAGCTATGGGCCTTCAGCGAGGTGACGAGGACAGACACTGAAGATATGGAAGCTGCGGCTCATGGAAAGGAAACCTTCCCGTTTGCATTCTCTGCCACCCAACATCAAGGAGCACAGCCGCCCAGATTTCCAAACGCGAGATCAGTCTTAAGGACAACAAATGGAGTGGAGCGTTAAATATTTCACATCGGCTTGGATGGCGTTTAGAAGCTTATAATCTAGATTTATGGCCTGGCCCGTTTGGCATAAAATCCATAGGCGTTTTAATTGAAAGTAAGAAATTGTGAGAAGGCAGCGGAAAGGCAGGCACGAGGCTGGTGGTATTTATTAGGGAGAGCAGTTTGGTGATGGAAGGTTTGTGTTCTGGCCCCGGGCCTGAACTTTGGTTCAGGGTGGCCAGTAGCAGGGCCAGCAGCGCGGAGGGGGTTTGGAGCTGACTTCCTGGGCCTGCGAGCATGCTCTCCCACTCCGGGCTTGTGTTTTATCTTGCTTCTAGGAATCTGATGGGTCCGTTGTGTTGACATGCCCTGGGAAAACCCAAGAGAACCGTGATGCTGAGGGGGAGCTCGGGACATTTCACCAGCTGAGGGGACAGTCATTGTCTCTTGCTCCATGTCCCCTGCCTCCCAGGACTTGTCACTCCCTGAAGGCATGGACTCTTTCCCTCCAGGTCCTGTGGGGAGAGGTAGGGGGTGACTGGGTGGAGAGACAAAATTCACTGCAGGATATCTCCTCAGATGCTGTGTGTGTGTGTGTGTGTGTGTGTGTGTGTGTGTGTGCGCGCGCGCGCGCGCGTGCGCGCGCGCTTAGGATGCAGGCAGACAAGGAAATGTGTCCTTAATTGTGAGCTAATTGCTGTGTGTATGCAACCTAAACATGACGCTGTAGAAGTGCCTTTCTGATCATGAGAGAAAAGAAAGTGTGTGTTGAAGGGGAGGTGGGTGGCATCCCTTGTCCCTGGTCTTTAGGCAATCTTCAGGGACTGTTGTCTGGAAGAAGCCTGGTGGTCAGCAACTTCCTCCTGTTCCGTGTTTAGTCACAGTAGCTTTCCCAAGACAGCTGATTAGAAGGTGACTGAGATCAGGACCTGCCTCCCTCCCCCCCAATCCTCCAAGCCAAATCAAGTTGCAAGTTGGTGTTTGAAAGCAGCATCTTGGACACCTCTGCATGCTCTGCACTCTGGTTGACACAGTGTGGAGGATAGTTGAATGCATGGATTATCTTGGTCTTCCTGGGACAGAGGACTTGACGAAAACACTCAAGGGTTTTTTGGTTCTTGGTTTCACTGCCTCCCACCCTCCGCCCATGTCAGGGACTGTCAGTGTAGAGCAGCCGGAAAGCACAGCAGTCTCATTCAGGTAGCTCTGCATTGGAGGTCAGGCTGTGTGTAGACTCTGAGGCCCCACCCCTCATGACATCCTCCAGTTAGGCCCCACCTCCTGAAAGTTCTTCAGTCTGTAGGGGATGGCTCAGATTCAAACTGCAACAGTTTCCATTCTTCAGGAGAAGCCTGCCAAAGCGAGCCACACCCGTTCTGGTCCTTCTGAATGTGAGCGCTCCCTCGCTCCCTCAGGTCTGAGGATGCTCCCACCATCTTACCGTTGGCTTGTGAATTGTCCTCTGCAGTTACGCACCAGTGTACATACTGTTTAGTCAGGTCCCCAAGTTAACCGTTCAGTACTTTGTAAACTTGACAAAACTCTTAGGTTATAGTTTAACTTATTGGTTCTGTAGTGTGGAAGACTCTGGCTTTTCATTTCATGTTCATTGTAGCTCAAACCTAGTGTGTGATCATTTGGGACTTTATTGGGAAGGTGACATCAATTAACTTGTTTCGATTTTCCTGGGCTATCTCAGCAGAGTAAAGTGTGTCTCCCCTTGGCCTCGACGGGGGTGGGGGGAGGTGGGGGGTCCCACAGCAGTGTGGTGTTAGTAACAAGTCTTCATGCCCCTTTCTGGAGATCCTAAGTGCATTTCTTTAAGTGGGGAGTTAGGAGAGGATGGAGAGAAGAAAGTTAGCATTTGATTTTCTGTCCTCCTACTAATATGGTTTAAATAACAATATAATAATAATAACCTTCCCTGACTTTCATCTTTCTTAGGAAAAACGAAAGGTCTTGTAACCTCAGTTCTGGGCAGAGGGAGAGGAAGGGGGAATGAGGGAGATGGAGAGGGAGAGGGAGAGGGGGAGGGAGAGGGAATGTGAGAGGGAGGGGGAGGGGGAGGGAGAGGCAGGGGGAGGGGGGGGAGAGGGAGTGTGAGAGGGAGGGGGAGGGGGAGGGGAAGGGGGAGGGGGAGATGGAGATCTCAGGGCTTGCTGGCTCCGAGCTTAGTTCCAACTTAGTGAGAGACATGGTCTCAGGGATACAGCAGACACAGATGGAGCAGGCAACCAGTATCCTCCTCTGACCTCCGCAAAAGCCTAAGCACGCTCACAGCCTTGTGTACACCTCATACAGGCCCCACTGCATTACCTCAGGCTGTTTGTGTGAGGTGTGAACGGAAACAGGTGAATTTTATGTTTAGACTTGGGTTTCCTCACTGAGCTGTTTGTGGATATGTAAGTCTTTTAAAATCTGAAAAGAAGGAAAAAACAATAGTCACCAAAAGAAGAAAAAAAACCATCCTAAACACCCAGGGTCCTGATCATTTTGGAAAAGGGTCAAGGGTCACTCATAGGCTCCACATTTCACTTGCAGGAATGAACAGATTTCCATAGTTAAGTATTTCTGATTACACACACACACACACACACACACACAGAGTTGTTCAATATATATTTGGGGTAACAGTGAACAGCTGTTCCACTGAGCCACACCCTCAGCCCATCTTTTACTTTTGGCTTTGGGGTATGTGCACGTGTGCGTGCTCCTGTGCGTGTGGATGCGGGCACATGAATGTGTGCCTGCTTGTGGAGGCCACAGGCCATTCTTTAGGAGCCTCTGGCTAGCCGGCTTGGGATCTATTCATGTCCCTGCCTTCCCTGCACTAGTTTTATAAATGTCTGCTGCCGTGCCTGGCTGGGGACTGAGTCTAGTCCCAGTGGCCAACACTTTATCAACTGAGCCATTTCCCCAGGCCCCACTTTAACTTCTGTCTCTCTTTTTGAATTTAACACAGCAGCTGACTTTGTATTCCTAGCTGGCCTGGAACTCACTTTGTAGACCAGGATGAAATCAAACTGTATGCCTCTGCCTCCTGACTGCTAGGATTAAAGGTGTGTCCCACAAACCTAGCCATATCTTTCCCTTTTTAGTATGAAATTGTCCAGCCTGTTTTAGACGTTATGACAATTTCCCATGCTCGGCCTGCAGTGCAGGATTTTCCAGTCGGAAAGAATAATCAGTGCCTTTCTGCTGTCCCATCCTGAGGAGGGTCGGAGTTTTTTCTGAGCTTCCTTCTATCTGCTTAGCAACTCCTGGCCCAGCGGCACCGGAGGCAGGGTTAGTACCATCTAAGTATGGAGGGAAAAATAAGCAGCAAGCTCTGCTGGGGAGAAGCGGAGAATCCATCAGTGTTGATGTCAGCTCAGCTCTGATACCATCATCCTTTGGGAGAGTCTGTGTTGCACTGGTTCCTCTGTACAGCCCACCCCTCCCCCCTGTACAGCTCCCCCCTCCCCCCTGTACAGCTCACCCCTCCCCCTTGTACAGTTTACCCTCTCCCCTATACAGCTCACCCCTCCTCCATGATCAGTTCACCCTCCCCCCCACAGCTCACCCCTCCCCCATGTTCAGCTCACCCCTCCCCCTTGTACAGTTTACCCTCTCCTCTATACAGCTCATCCCTCCTCCATGATCAGTTCACCCCTCCCCCCTATGCACCTCACCCCTCCCCCATGTTCAGCTCACCCCTTCCCCATGTTCAGCTCACCCCTCCCCCTTGTACAGTTTACCCTCTCCTCTATACAGCTCATCCCTCCTCCATGATCAGTTCACCCCTCCCCCCATGCAGCTCACCCCTCCCCCATGTTCAGATCACCCTTCCCCTCTGTACAGCTCACCCTTCCCCCATGTTCAGCTCACCCCTCCTCCATGTATAGTTTACCCTCTCCCCTATACAGCTCATCCCTCCTCCACGTTCAGATCACCCCCTCCCCCCCTGTACAGCTCATCTTTCCCCCACATTCAGCTCTCCCATCCCCCCCCTGTACAGCTCATCCCTCCTTTCTTCTGTGGTTTGCAGAAGTGTGTGTTTCTGGGCGAGGGATGGAGTTAATTAAGGCTGCTGCTTTACAGGAGAGCTGTAGGTGCAGAGGGTGTGTGCGCCCTGTAGAAGACAGACTTAACAGATACAGCTAAAGTCAGAGATGCACTCACCTGTGGGGCCACAGATGCCACCCTAGGAATCTGTGAGCCCATAGGTACTGTTATGATTGAACCTGGCTGGCCTGAACATGCAAAATCTGGTGTGTTCAGGAATCCCAACCATTTGATGATGGACAGGATGCTCAGTATGCTATTTTGGGTTTTCACTCAAGGAAAGCTCCATTGGTAAGCTCACGAATATTCCAAAGTCTAAAACATTTGTGACATCTGGTACATTTCCAGCCTCAAGTGTCACAGAGAGGGGACACTCAGCTTGTAATTATCGACCCATCTATCAGATGGCAATCAATCTGCCATCTGTACACCTGGGATGGGGTGAATTACTTGGCAAAGTGTTCGTTGTGTAATCCTAAGGACCTGAGTCAGGGTTCCTAACACTCAGGTACAAGCTGAGTGAGACAGCAGGTGTGTCGCTGGGGAGCTGCAGACAGCAAGCTCCCTGGGGCTTGCTGGCCAGTTCAGCTAGCAGAACCAGTGATCCTCAGGTTTAGTGAGAGGCCCTGTCTCAAAAAGTACAAAAGGAGTTGAGGAATATACCCAGTGTCGGTGTCAGATTTCAGGCATCCACATGCACACCTGCACACACAGATAGACATGTATTCACATGCAAGCACACCTGTACACACAGATAGACATGTATCCACATGCAGGCACACATGCACACACAGGTAGACATGTATCCACATGCAGGCACACCTGTACACACAGATAGACATGTATCCACATGCAGGCACACATGCACACACAGGTAGACATGTATCCACATGCAGGCACACATGCACACACAGGTAGACATGCATCCACATGCAGGCACACCTGTACACATAGATAGACATGTATCCACATGCAGGCACACTTGCACACACAGATAGACATGTATCCACATGCAGGCACACCTGCACACAGATAGACATGTATCCACATGCAGGCATACCTGCACACACAGATAGACATGTATACACATGCAGGCATACCTGCACACACAGACATGTATATGCATGCAGGCATACCTGTACACTGATAGGTATGTATGTACCACATTTGCAAATATTGTATACACACACACACACACACACACACACACACCCTTTATAAAGTATTATTTCTCTGAGTGTCTACATTAGCTGTGCACTGCTGTCAGACATGTTAGAAACTCCTAGCTCTGTGGTTCCTGTGTTTGCAAATAACCAGCAGGGTAGTTTCCATTCCTCTCTAACTGTTAGAGGAATCCTTTCCTCCTGGATCTGCCTCTTGCCATCTATGGGTTCACCAGTTCCGGTTAGAGTCACCGTACAGCTCCTCTGCCTGTGCAGGTTCATAACCAGATGTGATTCAGGGCTCCTAACCTGTTTTCTGTTGCTGTAACAGAGTGTGGCGAGCTGAGCCATTTAGAAACAGAAGCTTATCTGGCTCCCAGTTTTGGCGGACAGAATCTGAAGGCATAGTGCCCGTGTCTTCAGAGTTCCTTGTCAGAGAGTTTTGTATAGACCGCATCTCTGACTTTTCGGTGTATCGTCATCACACAGACAACACTATTTCTGCGAGGCTCCATTTTCTCATATGAAATGAGAACTGTCTCTATGCCTTCCCAAGGCTGCTGTGTCAATACTATGTAAGGTGACTAGCACAGTGATAGTCACTCCAGTGACTGTTTAATAAGACCGAAGCACTGTGGTGCACATCTGTAATCCCAGCACTCTGGAGGCAGAGGCAGAGGCAGGCTGATCTCTAAGTTCAAAGCCAGCCTGGTCTACATGTGAGCTCCAGCCAGGGAGACCCTGTCTCAGAGAGAGAGGAGGGAGGGATTGGCTAACTATAAACTGGTTTGGGGTCTGTATTTCTGAGTCCTCTGTCTTTTTCTTTCCTCATTTGCATACTCGGGTTCTGGTCTCAGCTCCTGGTGGCTGTGGCTGTGGCCTTCCCTCATTCTTGTCTACTCTGGTCTTCTCTCCTTTCTGACCCCCTGGCTCAGCTAGCTGGGTGGGTCCCTTCTGGTGTCAGCCTCATTTATCTGAGCCATTTGTCTGTATGGGTCTGTCTCCCGCCACGTTGTCTGTTCCTGTCCCCTGGGCTGGGCTCACTTGGCCTTCATGAGTGCTTTTGGTAGTGGGCTGGTGGTTCTTCGAGTATCTCTTAAACACCTGGCTGGGCACTGGAAAGCTAGCTGCCGCTGGAGGTGGAGCTTAAGGAATATGGTCGCCAGTGCACCCAGACCACAGGAGGAAAAGGGAGCCACTTCAGGCCAGGAATCTCCTAAAAAGAGACCAGCTACAGAGGGGAGCAAAGTGTGAGGGAGGGGAAGGGGAGGGGGTGAGTGGAAGAGAGAGGGAGGGGGGAGGTGGAAGAGTAGAGGGAGGGGGAGGGGGGAGAGAGCGGGAGAAAGGCTGGGGGAGAGGAATCTGCTGCCTTCAGCCAGAACCGTCTGCTTGGTAAGAAGGGTTCCTGGGCCTGCTTTGTGGAGTGGTGGCCCTGAGACTGTGTGTCAGCATGTAAATTCATGTTTTAATGTGGCTCCTTTTGAGTCTGAGTTTCTCTGTATAATCCTGGCTGTCCTGGAATTCACCCTAGACCAGGCCTGCCTCAAACTCACAGAAATCCGCCTGCCCCTGCCTCTCAAGTGCTGGATTAAAAGTGCGTGCCACCACGGCCTGGCTTAATGTGGCATTTTTAACTTCTCTAAAGTAGCGCTGTCTTCACAGTTTACATGTTAGCTTGGGAAGCCTGCTGGAGTGGCTAGTTCATACAGCACTGGGGGTTCGATGAAGAGAAACTGGATTGATTTGTGTTATGGATCGTTGCACTGAAGGGAGTCTGAGATGAGCGCCCGCTACGGAAAGCAAGACCCAGGGCAGACCGGAGGCTCCATTCATTCCCAACACGCAGTGATTGGAGATGTGAAAGTGGGTGCTTGTCCAACTCAGACATGCCTTTGCCAAGAAAAGTCCATTAGGTTGGTGGTTGAAAGGCTGAATTGTTCAGATCTGCCTAATGGCCAGGCTCAGCCAGCTGCTGGGCAGTGCCCTCTGGTGCTGCTGAGCAGCTGTCCCTGCCAGGGGTCGGAGGTGGCATACGGCTTGTTGAGGCCGAACATGGCTGATGCGGGGCAGACGACTCTTAAGGATTCATTCTTATTCGGGGGCCCATTGCGTTCGTGTCTTTAGTTTATAATAGTTGTACTACACAGGGCAAAAGAGACGGCCCAGTGGTTAAAAACACTGGCTGTCCTTGCAGAGAGGATCTGGATTCAGTTCCCAGCACCCACATGGTGGCTCACAACCAGGGAACTTGACACCCTCTTCTGGTTTCTGCGGGCACCAAACACACACTGGGCACATAGGGCCACAGGCAGGCAAGACACGGAGACACAAACAATAAATCTTTTTTTTTTTTTTTTTAATTTTGAAGTGAGATAAAGAAAGGTGAAAATATTTTTTAGAGTTTGGTCAAGTTCTGATTTGAAGAATTTGATTTTTTTTTTTCTCATTTCCCCTTTCATCCGTCCAACTTCTCGTGAGAGTTAGACACGCGCACACTGGTGAGATCCGGTGCATATAGTGAGTGCCTGTGAGTCTCTCTTGCAAGAAATTGGAGTCAAGATGTGAAGGAAGGACACAAGGAGCCTGAGGTTTACTAGGGACTGCCCCTAGTGTCAGGATTCTGTCTAAGCTCTACCTGCAATTACCTGGCAACAGCCAGGTATGCCCCTCCCCATAGTTACCTGCCAACAACCAGGTAGGCCTGGCCCACTATAGAAGAGGGTGCTCAGCCCCTCCTCTCTCTTACTTCTCTTATCTCTCTTACTTCTCTCACTTCTCTTGCCCCTCTTAGGCTCTCCTCCCCTCCCCCCTCTCTCCACGTGGTCATGGAGAGACTTCTGCTTCTCTACTCTTTCCCTCTCTCTGCCTTTCTCTGCCTCCACTACCCCCCTTAACTCCGATCCCATGCCCTGAATAAACTCTATTCTACACTATGCCCGTGTGTGTCTGGACCCTCAGGAGGAAGGGATGCCTCAGCGTGGGTCTGCTGAGGTGCCCCCTTCCCCCACACGGTCGTATAATCACAACACCTAGGCCATAGACCAGCATTTGGAAGAGATTAGAAGCCCACACTTTACAGCTGAGGAAACCAGGCCTCTGAAAACGGTCCAGGATGGGGTTTATGCAGCTCATCTGTAACACCTTTATCTCTAGTATCCAGTCGCCCGGCACTGTGAAATCAAAACAGCAGAACAAAGCAGAGAGGTGATCCATCCACCCTGGAGACTGAAGTGACAGAAATAACAGTCGTTGGGGAGGAGCTCTTCATCCGAGTTCTATGTTCTCCTGCCTCGGCCACAGCGGTGATGGCATTCCAGGACGTTCACTTCCTTGTCCCCACCACCAGCCCAGACTTCTCGCCCTCTGACCTCTGCTGGCTGGGCCCTCCAGTGCATTGCGCATGCCTTTATCTGATGTAGGCATCGAACAACCTCAGCTCCCCCGTGACACAAAGAAATGCCCGCTGCAGCCATCAGTCTATGGGAACAGAATCCTTTCTCTATCCAATGAGGATCACTTAGCTGCAGGATCAAAACAGGCTTGACTGACAGGTGCAGGGGCCGAGGCCAAGGAGGCCGTCCTGCGTCCAGTAGGCAAAGAGCATATCTGAATTTCTGTTGGACTGAGCTAAAAGAAGGTTTTGAACTTGGAGGACCAGGGCTGGGGCAGTTTCCTCTGGTTTGTTCTGGCTGCTCCTGAGAGTGCTTGTCTCCTTCGTCACTGCTAGGCTGGGAACGGAGTGGAGATCAGGGCTCTCAGTGCTGAAATGGATGTTCTTTCCCACACCTTTCTGAGGGTGGGGGAGGTTTGACAGCACAGGCTTACAGCTGGGCTGGATTCCTACTCACGAGGCAGGGAAGAGGGTGGGGGCAGGATGTGTGGATCCCCCTCCTGAACCCCTCCGCCCTCCAGTCAGTCCCCAGGTGAGAGAGCTTGGTCCCAGGAGGTCTGCTGTGTAGAGCCTCATGGACAATGTCTCTGTAGGGTGCCCGTCAGTCAAGGTCTCTGCAGGTGTTCCAGCGTGAGCTGCAGCCTGGTTCCAATTCCACCTTCTTACATTCCAGCCTTTTTGTTTATACTAGAAAGGAATATGGAATGATTTTACCCAGAAGGGAGGTAGATAGAGAAGGAAATTGAGCAGCTTAGGGATGTTGCCTCAGTTTACCCTCAAGATTAGTGAGGGTTGGAGATGGGGGGCTGTTAGGCCAGGGGCTCCCATTTGTAGTTCCCATGAGGAGGATGAGATAGAGTCCAAGAAACACGCTGGACCTTGACTTGAATTAGCATGCAGATTAAAGTGGGACCTAGCTATTAAAATGCAAGGAATACGAAATGGAAGATGGGGTGTTTGTTGTTGGTTGTGTGTGTGTGTGTGTGTGTGTGTGTGTGTGTGTGAATTTGGGACTCAGTCTCTTTCATGCAAGTTATACTGAATAAGGAAATTCTTTTACAAACACAGTGATAACACCGAGGTCTTAAAGATAGTGGAAACATTTGAATCCTTCAATTTTACTCTAAACTTTATTTTTAATTATGCGTCTATGTGCCTGTGCTTGGGTAGCTGTATCATGCAGGTGCCTGTCCCCTGGCACTGGAATTACAGGGAACTGTGAGACGCCCAGCATGAGTTCTGGGGACCAAACCTGGGTCCTCTGGGAGTGGTGAGAGCTCTTGATCCTAAACCATTCTCCCATGTTAATCTTTTAAACAAGGCGGGGGTCTGGGTAAATAAGCAGCTGTATAAAAGAAAAGAACTTGCTTAAAATAAAGCAAAATGTTAGGCATCCTTTAAACAGGACAGGCTTTTAAGAAATATAAAGCCCTTTCTTTAGGCTAGAAGGGTCTCCTTTGAATCAGCGGACCTGTCTGTTGTCTTCGTTCTCCAGTCTGTGGGAGGCAGGTGCTTTCCTATCAATATGGAGGACTGAGATCAGAGGCACAGAGAAATTTTTATATAGTAGACTCGGTTCATATAGATTTAAGAACATGTCCAGCAAAGCAAGTTTTATGAGCCCTATATAATTTACTCGGAATGTCTCAAGTAGGAATAGCTGATTCTTTGTAACTTATTTCCCCCCACCCACTCCCATCTTTCAGACATTTATTTGGCATTTAGAGAAACACAGCACAGGCTTTAAATGCCTCATTTAGTAAATGGATAAACCAAATCTGACTTTCTGAGCAGGTTTTGTAAACATCGCTAAGAGCACATCACAAAACAAAACAAAACCGTTACCGTTGTAAATATAATGTAATATGAGTATAATTGATGTGACCATCAATTATATCTCTGTGTGAGAACTCGAAAGTGTCTCTCTCTTTAAGACCGGAAGCTTCTATGATTCAAGTCTGTGTCTGAAAGCAAAATTTTTACAGATTAAAGTGCAAGTAATGGAGGATGTGGGTGTTTTGTTGTTTGGCCGTGTGTGTGTGTGTGTGTGTGTGTGTGTGTGTGTGTGACTTTGAACTGGCCTAGGATGGATGGTCTCAGTGTTTGACTGGGTGGTCTGAAGGAAGGGCAGGCTCATTTTCGGCAACTGCTGGGCAAGCCACACCCCATGGGAGTAAGTGGGACACACCCAAACAAGAAACTGGAGAATTAAATTAGAGCAAGACAGCAACTGTCCAGTGCAGTGGCTGGAGGCCTGACTGAGGTGCCACTGAGTGAGAATAGAATCACGGTACTCTGGTAATTCACAAATGTCTGGGTGGGAATCAGAGCTGGGATTGCACTAGTGAGAGCTCAGCTCTGAGGACGCCGTGGAGGCATCGCATCCACACCAGGGAGGCCAGGGTGAGGCCGTGCCACCGTCTCAAGTAATGTATTTTATTTAGCTATCAGGGCAGCTACCAGGAGCACCTTTTTACAAGTATCAACCGAGTTGAATCCTGCAGATCTGGCGCCTCTTGGGGATCTTCTGTTTCAGGCTTGGCAAACTTTTTCTGTGAAGATAAATATTTTAGGAGTTCGGGGCCACCTGGCTTCTGTTTCAACCGTGGTTGGAGTTCAGGAGGTGCACAGAGAACCTGTGTCTGGACGCCTGTGACTGTTCTCTGATAAGACAAGCATGGGCGAGTTCAGCCTGTACGGTAATTAGCGGGCTTGTCCTCTGTTTCACCGCCACATTAAACCGAGACTCTAAGAGATGATGTAATTCAGTTTGCCAGAGTAACTAAGCGGCTGAGCTAAGATTCAGAGTTGAGCCCTCTTGCTCATCTCAGGCCCACCCTGCTGATCTTCCTTCCTTCCTGCTAATAGTTAGCGGCACCTGGACCAGTGTCCCCCAGGAGCAGCCACCCTCTGTCCTAGCGGCAGTAGTAGTGCTTCTCAAGACTTGAGGCACTTACTCTCATCAGTTGAATTCCCAAGGACAGCGTGGAACACTCCTTGAGACAGTTAGATCCTCAGTATCTTCGATATTTCCCCCTCGCATGGGGAGGGACATGGGTAAACTGGGCTCTTGCTGCTGGATACTGTGGAAGTGTCTATACTGTCTGAACAGGCTCCAGAGTCTGCCCTTGGGCTTGTGTGGAAATGGGTTGAGTTCTCTGCCCCCCCCGGCCCCCCTTTCTTCTATCTTCAGCGGGTTCCAGCCAGCCTTATTGCATGCTGCCACCTTCCAGGCAAGGGCCCAGGGTGGGCTCCCCGCACACGCAGATGTGCCTCTGGACTCTGAGCCCCTCGCCAGGGCTGGCCTGTGCCCCTGGCTCTCCTCAGTCCAACTCCAAGGTCTCTCAACGTGGGGCTTATTGGTCTTATTTTATAACTGCTTTTCATGTGCTTACTAGGTGTGGGCTTCTTGCTGTTCAGACTGATTCCGAGCTTTCAGTCAAAGCTAGACAACTCTTTGCTTTCTGCCTTTCCAGCACGTAGGATGGGGCAACCATGGGTAGCCACCCCCCACCCCAGAGCCTCATATTTCCTCAGCTGCTCCACATAGGGGAGCTTTTTTGCTTAATTCTGAGGGCTTCTGGCAGTGTGTGTGTGTGTGTGTGTGTGTGTGTGTGTGTGAAGTGTGCTTCCTGCTGGCTGACCCCTGGGGTCCAGCACTTGTTTCAGATCTACTGAGACGGGTGCTGCTGTGGGAAACTGACTATTCCCGTGGCCCAGAAGCTTGGAGTGGTGAAATGCACACAGCACCCTCTGGCAACCAGAGAGTTGATGGCATGTCTGCTGAGCTAGCCCCACCCACACATGCCACTTTGGGGAAGAGATACCATCATCTGCCTCTATCCTGACCCCACTCTCCTGTCTGTAACCCCCCCACCACCACCACCAGCTGGACATAACAGGAAGTCTCGTAGGGAACAGGGTGACGCCCTGTGCAGGGAAGAGGGAACAACAGGCAGATGGGTGGAGAAGGGAGGATAACCAGGAAAGGGCGTCCACCAGAGATAACAGGGAAATGATGGCGGGCTTGCTCTGTTGTCCTTCTCTTTGTTGGGGTGGGTGTTGGGTATCTGTCCTGCCAATACCCTCAACTCCCCAGTACTTCTGGTATACTGAGTTTATATTTTATATTCTTCACAAAGTCATTTCTGAGCATCAAAGTAGTGCCTTCCTGGGCCACCGTGCATTGCCATGTGACTCCAACTCTCGACCGCCACTCTCTTGTGCAAGGGTGTGTTTGCACGCGCATATGTGAGTGATACTGTTACTGGACTCACCGGGGCCGGAACGTGAGCTCTGGTAGCCCTTATATTAACAATCAACCCTGTTAATGAGTATAACCGGGGAATTTTGGACTGAAGGACTGAAGTTCTAGTTCTTTATGTTTGTTTCTGAGACCTGATCTCCTTGCATCTCTGATCCTCTGTCCTAGTGTCATCGATGCTGTGTGGATACCTTGAAGTCTTAAAGGTAGACTGTCCACAGTCAGTCTCACTGTGAGCGTTCTCTGGGAGTAAGGCCAGTGTGTTTGCTGTTCGCTGTAACATCCACACAGCTGAAATGGCAGACCTATTGTCTGTGGGTGCACAGATGAAGGAAATGTGCCACACGCCTAGAGATGTCATACAGTTTTCATGTGGGTTGGTTCCAGGATCCTCTACAGATAACCAAACTCACACTCAAGTCTCCTACACTGTGGGCAGATATTTCACATTGAATACATATCTTCCTGGGCACCTGAACTCATTACCACCAATAGCTATGACAATTTGTCTTACATTGTGTTGTCTGCACGTGTTTATAGATGTGGCTGTTACGGGCCTGCTGACATGGTATAGGTATGACCTGAGATTGGCTGAATCTAAGGAAGTTCCATAGTTGGTCAGGCCATCCGGAACTGTAATGAAATAATTTCTAAAAACAAATTACAAAAGCATAATATATGTGTGTACCTGTTCAGAGTGTCTGTGGGGGCCCTGGCTTGTGAGTGCTCAGCTCTGCTGCCAAGGCCGGTTCTGGTAGTGCCTAAATTCTTCCCTAGGATCTCCTAAACATATTGGCTTTTCTCAGCATATGATGTTAGACTATGACACGGCCGGCGCTGTTTTTATTGCAGAAGGGGAAGGGGGCTCCTTGTTCTGATGTTCATGTGCCACACACCTGCCGTCACACCTTTCCTCAGAGCAGCTGCTTGCTGGATACTGTCAGGTTTCAAAGATGAAGCAAGGAACAAGGTGGTAAGCCCGTGTGTTCCAAGAGAGCTCACAGCTGTTAGCCAGGCCCACAGTCCTGTCAAACCACACCACTTTTAATGGTGTTTGAAGCTGAGGTGTCAAAAATGAAGATCTGAGGGCTGAGCTGATTTCTTCCTGGTAAGTTTTAATTGAATCTAGTACGTGTGGGAAGGTGTGTGCGGGTTCTGAAAGCACAGGGTGTAACTGCGGACTGATGGGGCTCTATGGGAGACGCCCCAAGATGCATTCAGGGAGAAGAGCTTCTTAGCAGGAAACAGTGAGAGAGCTGGGAAAATCTGGTGCTCAGGGTTTGGGAGTCTTGCCAGCAGGACAAGGTGTGAATTAGCCTTGCAGGCACCCAGGGAGGCGGGAAGGAAGTGTCACCTGTGAGCTGTGGAAGGATCTGGGAAGAAGGACAGGGACAGCAGGGGACTTAGCAGCTTTCCAGACCCCTGCAGCTCTTCTCATCTCTTCCTGTGGTGATGAGGGGATGGAAGACTGGGAGACACAGCTGCTTCAAGGCCAGGGCAGAGGAAGGAGAGGCCTTTGTAGATAACCCTGGGGTGTGTGCTGCAGGAGGGGAGAGTGCTGGTCCTGGTAATAATTATGTCGCTTATTATATGTCTCTTTGACCCTTGCTGCTGTTGGTGGTTTTGTGCTTTTATATATCGGGAAGACAGACGTCAAAGAAGTTAGGTCGGAGAGAGTAGAGTTTGAAATAACAATTCCCACATTTAAAAAAAGTTTAAAAAATCCCAAATTTCCTGTGATCTCAATTAACTTGTTTAGCAAGTAAAATTCATATAAATATTTCAAAAATCCATTCCTCCCTCCAAATAGGCAGCTTAAAACCTTATACCTGAAGCATTCCTGGTAAGGAATAGTCTACCTGCATATGCAAGCATACATGTAGATATGTACATGTATATGTAGCTGTACATATAATGCATGTATGTGTATATTCAACTAATGTGTGTGACACACACTAGAGATATAAATATGTACATGCCTTAGTTAAGGTTTTACTGCTGTGAACAGACACCATGACCAAGGCAACCCTTATAAAGGACAGCATTTAATTGGGGCTGGCTTGCAGGTTCAGAGGTTCAGTCTATCTATTGTCATCAAGGCAGGAGCATGGCAGGATCCAGGCAGGCATAATGTGGGAGGAGCTAAGGATTCTATCTTCATCTGAAGACCACTAGGAGAAGACTGGCTTCCAGGCAGCTAGGATGAGAGTCTTGTAGCCCACACCCATAGTGACATACCTACTACTGCAAGGACCCATCTCCTCCAAGGCCACACCTCCTCCAAAAATGCCACACCTACTGGAACTGGGCCACACCTTCTAATAGTGCCACTCCCTGTGCCGAGCATATACAAACAATCACAGTACACAATGGATACATTTTTCTTTTTTTTAGTGGCCAACCCTTGGCTGACTACTCTGATACAGAAACTGGTAGCTCTTCCCCTATCAGTTTTTGTTGTCCCATCTGTGAACTGACTGTTGGATTGATTGTACCTCACGCATGTTTGTTCACCATGTGTGTAACTGGTGTCATGAAGGTTGGAAGAGGGCATTAGGTCCCCTGGAACTCCCCTGGAATTATAGATGTTTGTGAGCTGCCATGTGGATGCTGGGAACTGAACCCAGGTCCTGTGCAAGAACAGCCAGTTGTTCTTAACCACTGAGCCATCTCTGCAGCTCCAAGGTCTGCCTTATATATAGTAGCATTCATGCTTTCTTTCTACTGTACAGTTCTGAGTTTTGGATAGACTCCTGTAACATGCCCCCCAGCCTCTGATCCTATTTCCCATCCAAGTTTTGTGGAGCAAATCTCAGTATTTTAATGTTTATTATGCTATGCTATCATTATTCTAATTTTTGTTAGTTATTTAAGTCTTGTACTATGCTTGATTTATCGAATCATCTTAGATGTGTATGTGTAGGAGGGAAGTGTCTGTGGGCTTCCTTTGCAGGTTGTGTCTTTCTGATGATGTGGTATTGGTGTCCTAGTGACCTGCACAAGCCCAGAGGTGTGTGGAAGGCAGTCACCCTTTGACCAAGGCCTGCATTTTCTGAAGCATGTCTGTCTGGGACATATGATCCCCAGCAGGTTTTATGTCTTATAAGTTTAGTCCTTAGCATGGTGGCATTTTTGTGGTTAAAACCTTTAATAAATCAGCTCAGTGGAATGTAATAAGGTCATGGTGGAATCCATCTTTATGAATACATTAACACAATCATGTGGGAGTGGGTCATATCTCACGGGAAGGGGCTAATTCCAGAGAGAGTGGGTTACCTGGCCCTTTCCCAGTCTCTGCCCTCTTGTCACTCTTTGTGATCTCTCCTTCCTGTGTTCCTTCCATGGTGCCATCCACCATGTTGAGACATAGCTACAGACTCATCCTCGGAGGTGAAGCAGGTGAGGTTCCAACATTTTTTTATTTTTTTTTATTTTTTATTTTTTTATTTTTAGTGCTCGGAATTCTTTGTGGAAGAAATCTCTTATATGCGCCTAACCTCAGGCATTTTTTTGTAATAGTAATGGAAACTGGACTGGAGAGACCCACAGGGTCTGTCCTCTCAGACCTTAGCAATCCTCAAGCATGATGGGTCTGTGCTGGCAGCCCGGTGCTGCTTTAGCACAGGCGCTCTCTGGGCCGATGGAGCAGGCCCTGTTCTACACACGTGCAGTCTACATCAGCTAAACCCCAGCAAGCGCGAAACAGCTTGCTCCAGCTGAGGTGGCCTCCCTTCCTGGAGTTTGATATCTTCTGAATCCAGGTCTTTAAGGAGAGTGATCTGCAGAAAGATCCCCTCGGCCTTTAAAAGATGCTGGAGTAGAGTGGATGCACATTTAGAACTGACTTCCACCAACACCTCGGATTTTTCTTGGAGACTTTCCAAGCCACAGAGCTGCTTTTCTGAGCTGATATGGGCTGGATTATTGGTACTTCCCTGGGGTGATTCCTCACAGCTCTCTTTTCTTGCAAGTGACATCTTAAACACTTACACGTTGAAGCACATTAAGCCTGGAGAAAATCCTAGACTGGGAAGTGATCTCATGGCGCTGGTCTTGTCTGGAGCTGGTCTTTAACCAACCAGAATGCGGAAATAGCCGGTTTTCCTCTGAACTGCAGTCTGTTGACCTGGAAATGGAAATTAAGTTCCAGAGGCATTCCCATTGCACGCTTGCCTCCAGTCCTGCAGTATTTCGGATAGCTGCGCGTACATGAGTTCCACACAGCCAGCCCGATGCTAAACTAATAACACTAAGTGGGGTAGTTAAGGCCAGCTGACTGAACACTTGACTCTGTCCTGAGGAAAGAGATGTGTAGTTAGGAGCCATGTTACAGTGCTAGTCTGTTTTCTTCTGGAATGTTCTTCTCTCAAGAATCACACACTTAGCAGTGCTCTCCTTAAACTTTGTTTAGCCGACTCTTATTCAGCGAAGCTAAGACCAACTGCTCCATCAAAAGTACTTTCTCTCTCTCTCTCTCTCTCTCTCTCTCTCTCTCTCTTGCAAAGCTGGCAAAATTGTGAAGATGGAAGCCCCTGCCTTTCTAGGCTGTGGTTTAAATGCCTGTGTGGATATGTTGTGTATGTGCAATAGAGTTTGGTGTATCATTCAGTGACCCCAAAGCTGGAAGAAAGGTCTGGGTGGCTCTAGAGAAGAGAGCTCTGTATCCCTGACTGCAGATGACATTCTTTACCTACAAGTGAGGCCACTTAGAGCAGAGGTATCACCATGAGTGGTCCTGGAGAGAGCCACAGGGAGACCTCTGCTTCTGTCCTGGGCAGCCCACGCATGATCTCTGTGTGGTGTGATTTCTTCTCCTGGTATTTTTTCACTTCTGCCACTTGAAATGCCAGGAACCTGTTTGGTGTGGAGGAAGGTCTGGAGTCTCCAGCTGTGCGAGCCGTGCCTTCTCACCTACGGAATCCTATCTGGAGAATAGCCTCGGGGATCAGTGTAGTCTGACACAGCCAAAGCTGCAGCTAAAGCTTTCCTCTCGGATGCTTGGGGGTGCAGTCAGAGCCTGCCGCTGTCTTCCTCTGTGGGTCCTGTCACTGTTGCTGCTTTCACCATGATTGACACCACAGCCATGTAGCATTTCCCAGAGTATGAGGAATAAAGTGAGCCTTCAGTGTGGGTAGCAGGCAGAAGAGGAAGCAGCTGGCTTTCGGAGTCTGCGAGATACCACCCCTCCCTGCAGCCAACCCTCTGTAAGGGGCTTGAACGTTAAGTCTGCAGGTTGATTTTGAGTTAGCTTTAGGTGGAGTTTCTACGAAGCACAGTGACCATGTTAGTCACTCTGAGGGTCAGAAAATGCACTTGCTGTTTTTGACCCATTTTGAAATTGGAAGATGGAGTGGAGTTATTAATATGTGGCTATAGGCATGCCCTCTTAATATTGATGACCGATGAAAACTCCCAGCCATGGTATCTCCAGGAATTCCATAATTATGTCCTTCTGGGGGCTGGGGAGGCAAAGCGCGGAGACCTGAGTTCAAGCCTTAGCTCCCACGTGAGCGCAGCAGCACATCCGGATCCTGACGTTAGGAAAGCGGAGACCCAGCTGGCCGGCCGGTCTGAACTGGTCACAAGAAATAAGATGGAGAGTGACATTTGCTTTCCCCCCTCCACGTGTGTGCACACAGGCGTGCACACAGGCTGCACTCACACACGGGAAGACATTCTTACAGACGGAACGTACAAAAGATCAACTTCTTAAACCCCACTTTCCTTGGGAATCCTGACATCTGGGGAGAGCCTAGTGAGTCTGTCTCTGTTACTGGAGCTCTGCACATGGCGGCCTTCTGAAGAGGATATGCAGAGGGAACCTTCCTGTGGAGGGTGGGAACAAGCCTCCTGGGAAGACCCTACCGGGTCCTTTGAAGGTCAGCCTCTCTGGAACAAAAGGTAGCCTTGAGGGCCAGACTGGTGATGTCTCCATATTCAAGCAAAACTGACTCCCTTTCAAAGGAGGTTTTAAAGTGATTTCCTTTCCCAGGGGATGGAGCAGCTGTGAGCCAAACCTTAGCATCGGGCCTTTTAAAAATAGAGGCTGATGCATTTCAGAGATGCTTACCCTCTGAACAGTCAAGTAGGGATATATCTTAAAGTGTTTATCTAAACTCAAGGGAGGGGGTGGTGCAGAGAGAGAGAGAGAGAGAGAGAGAGAGAGAGATGAGGAGAAAGAGGAGGAGGGGGAGGAAGGAGAGGAGGAGGTGGGGGAGGAAGAAGAGGAGGAGGAGGAGGGGGAAGAGAAGGATGGGAGAGGAGGAACATGAAGAGGAGGAGGAGGATGGGAAGGAGGAGGATGGGGAGGAGGAAGAGGGGGAAGAGGAAGATGGGAGATAGCTTTGCACAAAATGTTCCTAAGGAAAAAGAAGGTCCGTTGTTTTTGTTATATAGCATGGTGGGCTGAGTGCTGTCATTTCCACTGCTGTGTGGGTTGGGACTGGTGTGTTCACTGGGTGCCTTCTGAATGTGTGTGTGTGTGTGTGTGTGTGTGTGTGTGTGTGCGTGCACGCAGTGCGGGGAGTGACCTTCTACTTGTCATTGGCTGGCTAGGGTTATTGTTGTAGCCATCAGCCACAGGCCTTGACGTTCAAAGTAGACTTGAAAACTGGCCTGAATCTTTCCTTTGGGCCTTTCTTGTGTTTGCTTTAGTGACACATGTTAGTTTGTGACTGGGGAATGCAGAATAGATAGAAAATAAAAATGGGTATGATGAAAACTATCTGCAGACTCTGCCTGTGCGTGGTAGAGGGCGGGTCTGGGGGTGGTCAGGCTTTCACTACACGCCTCTGCTGGGACACTGGCTGTGCTAGCGTGATCTCCCCATGGTTATGGTTGCATGGAGCACACGAGAGAAAGCTCACAGAAAGTTGCAAATGCTCAGATGTGATGAAGACCTGACTCCCTGGATGAGATCAGCTCAGAGGAAGCCCAAGGCATCACCCGTTGCTGTGATACAAATCCCTGAGAGAAATACCTGAAGAGGGAGGGAGGGAGCTGGTGGGTGCATTCCTCTATCTCAGGATTTGCCAGGGTGAGTCAGGTCGGTAAGGTTTCTGAATTCCAAGCCACTCTGAGCTATACAGCAAGACTCTGCCTCATAAACAAAACAAAACAAAACAAAACAAAACAAAACAAAACAAAACAAAACAACTCCAAAAAACAAAAGAAGGCAAGAGTCAAATGTTTTGGGCATTCGCCTTCAGGCCTGGCTGATGCAGAACACAGGGCAGGAAGTACAGGACAGGCATCTGCTTGTCTGTGGAGGTCAGGAGGCAAAAGAGAAGGGACGTGATAGGGGTCCCAGGAGACCCTGGGAGGCCATCCTAGTGACGACTCGACTCCCTTTGTCCAGGCTCTGCCTACCTAAAGTTCTGGCTGTCTCCCGTAGTGCCACCAGCTAGAGCGGAAGCGTGTGCCTCTGCAGGTCTGTACTGCTAGGGCCATAGCAGGCCCGGAGTCTGGTGCAGTTGGGTTGGCACGTTTTTTTGCAGTGTGCTACCATGGCACAGAGAGAACAAGTCTGATGCTTGGTTTCTTCCTCCACACAGGCGTTGCCGAGTGCTGACAAAGGCCTGAGCGCTTGCTGGCCAGGTTAGGACTGGTGATATGCTTTATAACCTTATTTTAGTAAGGACGCGGTGGTGCAACTCAGCATGGCTGGTGTCCCCACAGTCAGCCCACAGTCAGTGACCCCAGGGCCAAATCTGTCTACTCTTGCTGTTTAGAAAGCTGGTATTCATAGAATTACTTTTTACATTTCTAAAGATTTATTTTATGCATATGAGTGCTTTATCTATAAGTATACCTGCATACCAGAGGAGGACGTCAGATCATGTTGGAGATGGTTGTGGGCCACGATGTCGTAGCTGAGAATCGAACGCAGGACCTCTGGAAGAGTAGACATGGGTCTTAGCTGCTGAGCCATCTTTCTAGCCCCCACTTTTTACATTTTTTTTTTTTTCTGGTTTTTCAAGACAGGGTTTCTCTGTGTAGCCCAGGCTGTCCTGGAACTCACTCTGTAGACCAGGCTGGCCTCGAACTCAGAAATCCGCCTGCCTCTGCCTCCCAAGTGCTGGGATTACAGGCGTGCGCCACCACTGCCCAGCCACTTTTTACATTTTTAAATGGGAAAAATATAAAGAATGTTTTCTGATACAAAATTATGTGAGAATCTATTTCGCTATCCAAAATTAAAGCTGTATTTGGACACAGCTGTAACGTCCTCTTGGTTGGCCACTGCTTCCCTTTAACCATGGCAGAGCCTCAAGGTTGTGACAGAGCCCGTGCTGGCCTCACGGGTGAGAGTTGTGATCTAGGCCTCCCCAGGGAACGTTTGCCAACTCCCCGATTCATCTTTAGGGTACACACGTACTGTTGTCCTGTATTATTTGGTTTGAGTTTTGAGATCTAAGATATATCAAATCATTTCAATGTGTAGTAAAGTTCTTAACTCTGGTCACACTTTTCTGTCCTTAAAAAATTCTGACAATGTTAAATAGCGTCCTGTCTACAAACAGCATTTTGACACTGAGAAAAGAAAAAACGTTTCCTCCTTTTCTCCTTTTTTGTTCCTGTACCCTGTTGTGCAAAAATTCAAATATACAAAGAAGCTGATTCGCCTGGATACAATCTGTATGTAAAGGAGTGGGGTTCTCCATAACGGGAGAAAGTCTTTGAGAACCTGCTAGGCAGGGTTGAGAGTGGTAAAGAGCACAGGCTTCTCTCGTGTGTGTGTGTGTGTGTGTGTGTGTGTACACACACGTGCGTGCGCGCGCGCGCACACACACACACACACACTTAAAAATGTAAAAATAAAATAAATCTTGAAAAAAAAGAAGAAAGAAAACTTACACTAAAGCCATGTTCCAGGGACACAGTGGGCAGATAAGATCCCTCACCTCCTCCCTCCCTCCCTCCCTCCTTTCCTCCCTCCCTTTCTCCTTCCCCCCTCCTCCTTCCAGTCCCTCTCTTCCTCCCTTTCTGCATACTTTCTTTGATATATTATCATTTCTGATGGCTTGTAGTAGAAGCTACCTTGGTAGGTTTTGTGACACCCAGGCTGGTGTCAGGGGAGCCGGGGATATCTGGCTTCATCTGGCTTCTTCTAAGGCTGCTAACGGGGAGCTGCCTCCAGGCAGCCTCTCCTCCCTGCACACACATTTCCTTCCCCTAGAACTTGAGCCACTGAGTGGACGTCAGCACACACAGGCTGAGTGTGTTCAGTGCTCCGGGCAGCAGACACCTTTGGAGGTAAATCAGCTTTCATTTACATGCATTTCCATTGAGGCCCTTGTTTGAAAAATGGGAAGTGTTCTTGCTTGGTTCCCTTGTTATAACTGATTGTTAAATGCATTTCCAGGGTGCTTGGGGAAGACACGCTCTTCAGGAGATTATTAAAGACCAAATCCTCCATCAGGCCCTACCTTGTGAAGCCCCTGATTGATGCGGGGGGGGGGGGGGATAAACAGATGAGGGGAGCCATCTTTTTTTTCTGATTGTCCAGTTCAGGGGAAGCTGTGTTGTTCCACCTGTGGTAATGGTAGTGGTCACTGCTGGCCCCGAGAGAGGCATCCCTGGATTACTGTTCCCTGAGCACGACCCGAGCGATGTCCCATGTCCAGGGCAGATTCTAGTGCCCAGTAGTTGTCTTCCAGAGGACTTGAGCAGATATAAGTCACACCATATCTGGGGTGTGACTTTTAAAATGGTGTAAAATTGAAACTGCCCCTCAGAGGGTCAGAGTCTCCCATGTCAATGACTGCCACTTGTAACTCTAACATGGTGACAGTGCCCGTAAGGATGATTTTCTTCTGCCAACGAACTCTGCCTCTGGTTCACTGACACGCGTCTTTCCTCATATGTGCCTTTGTTTTGCAGGAATGGCTGAGGGTATCTTAGAGGAGTACAGGCTCATAAGTTTTGCTGATTCCTTATAAAATTGTTGCATAAAATATATACTTTTTTCAAAAATGGATGAGACAGTGTACTGAATGCCCTTTCCAGAGGCGTGTGCACTTCTGAGGCCCTCTTATCTGTTTCTGTGTGTGCAGGGGAAGGGAGAGTAGTCACATAAAACAGCTGTTGGCCTCACATAAAAGGACACATCCAAGTGGTTCATTTAAAAATCTTTTAAAAGATTTATTTATTTATTTATTTATTTATTTATTTCATGTATGTGAATATACTGTAGTTGTCTTCAGACACACTGCAAGAAGGCATCAGATCCCATTACAGATGGTTGTGAGTCACCATGTGGTTGCTGGGAACTGAACTCAGATCCTCTGAAAGAGCAGTGAGTGCTCTTAACCACTGAGCCATCTCTCCAGCCCTAAGTGGTTTATTTTTATTTCGTTATTTTTGGTATTTCTGGAAATCAAACCTAGAGCATTCTATATACTGGGTGCACCCTGTACCACTAAAGAAGCCCTCACTTCCAACTTCAGGTGTCTACATTTTTCTTCCTTCTGCCTGTTAAGAGTTCCACAATTTTAGCCGGGCGTGGTGGCACACACCTTTAATCCCAGTACTTGGGAGGCAGAGACAGGTGGATTTCTGAGTTCGAGGCCAGCCTGGTCTACAGAGTGATCTCCAGGCCAGCCAGGGCTACACAGAGAAACCCTGTCTCGGGAGGGGGGGGGAAGAGTTCCACAATTTCTACACCAGAAGAAATGAATAGAGGGTCACCCATGCCTGTTCTTGGGCTCCCCTCCCCGCTTGCCTTCTTTCTGTTCAGTCTGAGTCCTAGGGAGCCTTCCATGTCAGCAGTCATGGGACAAACAGCCTCTGGGTTTAGGACAGAGATCCCAGCCTGGATTTCTTTGAACTCCAGGTTCAAAGGTTCCGTGTGTTTTCTGCTTTTTTCTTTGGATCTACACAGCACAGAGGGTTTACAAATGTGTCCCCATGTTGAGACAGCACAGACTGTGTAACTCACCCCCTCTCAATCCCATGGACAAACCAAGGTGTTCTGGTGGCACCGAGGAAGGAGTTTGTGGCTTGCTCAGAGGTGACTCCTGAGACAGACTCTTCCCTTCAGGGAAATGCTTGGGAGTTCAAAGCTTTTATCGATCTGGATTGATGAAAAAACCAAGAGCCTAAATTCTGACAGTTGAATTGACTAGGAACAAGAGAACAAATCTCTACAACTCATACGGGAATCAGAAAATGTCTTGGAGACGATAGTTTTCATCGAATCAATAAATAATTCAGCAATAAATGAGGCACTCCAATCAGTTCTGGCTCCCTGGTTCTAACCCATGGGACTATATAAGCCTTAAATAAAACCAGGATTGGGCAGCGTTTCCTTTGTTTCTCACAGTGCTACATTTCTTACCTATACTTGTTTTTTGATCATCTTCAATGGACACAATAACAATATATAGATCCAAGGATAGGGGGTAGTTTTTAATTATCCTGTCTTTTTATACTTTGCTTATATATTAGTGTAGCTGGGTTTTTGCTGCTGTTGTTGTTGTTGTTGTTGTTTGTAGCCTTGGGTGTCCTAGAATTCAATCTGAAGACCATGTCTTAAACTCAGAGATCCTCCTGCCTCTGCCTCCTGAGTGCTCAGATTAGATGTGTAACACCACCACCTGGCTAAGAATAATTGTTTTAAATTAAATTTTACTTTGAAAACCTTGCAGTTAAAGAAATGCCCTCTGATTTTTTTCAAAGAGTATTTTATTTTTTATGTTTATGTGTGAGTGAATAGTATGTGTATGCATCCAAAGGCCATGTGATCTCTTGGGGTGGAATTATAGACAGTTGCAAGCTGACTTGAGGGTGCTAGGAGCTGAATTCAGCCCTCGGGAAGAGCAGCGGGTGATTTTAACTTCTGAGCCATCTCTCCAGCCTAGGAAATGCACTGTCACTGGACTTGACGCCTCCAGTAGCCAACAGATAGCAACAGTTATGTAGCAAATCTGGTTGGCATGGTATATATGCAAAGCAGATGATGATGATGATGATGATGATGATGATGATGATGATGATGTGTGTGTGTGTGTGTGTGTGTGTGTGTGATGTGTGTACTGTGTGTAATGTGTGCAGTGTGTCTGTTTATGCTCTGTTGTGGTTTCTGTGTATGGCATGTGTACTGTATGATTTTTTATATATATGTTGTTTGTGTGGCTGTGTGTGTTCGTGCGTGCGTGAGATTGATGTGGTATGTGAATTTCATGCATTTGGTTATGGCATATGTGACAACACATGCTGGGTTCATGTGTGTATGTGAAACTGCCATGTACATATGTGGAGCATTTGCTTGTGTGTGCTGGTACATGCGATAGATAGGGTATGCATACTGGTAGGCTTGTGTGCCTTCAGAGGAGCCGCGAAGAAGTCCAGAAAGGATGCTCGTCCAAACCTGCTTCTGAGGCAGGAGGCTTCTGAAGTGGCTGTAAAAACCGAGCACCCGTAAAGTTAGAAGAAGGCTGTGCTGAGGACCAGACTGGTTCCAGGCGGAGTTGTTGCAGCCTGGTGATATCAGGCCCCTAGAGCTATAAACATCAGAGAGCAAAGCCCCAGGCGGACTGGGGGCTGGGGAGCTGTGGAGTGTTCCACCCTGCCTGTGAGAACAGTGGCTGCAGCCCCCGACCCCCCACCCCATGGGAATCCCAGCTGCTTCTCTGGTTAAAATGCTTTGTAGCTGCTGATAGCTTAAAGACCTTACTATCTTCCCCTCTTTGCTTTAAGGTCAGAGGGATTCTAATTAAAGCCAAAGCTGCAATCTCCCTGTCAGCATTTAAATGAGCACCGAGGGCCATCCTCTGGGATCTTGGAGGAGGAAATCCAAGATGATAATTTCTCACAGAACTATTGTCTAATAATTGAGCCAAATAGTAGTTCTGGAGAGTGGCTCAGGGTCTGCTCTTTTGAAGTACATTGTAAAATGACAGACTTTACCCCCGCACACAGCAGCCATTAGGAAGAAAACTGGTATAATCTTCACTTCTCGTTCCACCGCCACCCAAAGAGTCGGTCATCCTTATCCAGTTATTTCCTGCGCAGCTGAGTGCACTGGCTTGGCTTGCAAACCCATGTCCTGTCGTAGGCGGGAAGGCTGTGGCTGTCGTCCTCCTTCTGAAGGCCTCTGAATCCCAAACCTCTGACTGCACGCTTATTTGTCCTGCAAGGTATGATTAGGGCCGAAGTTTAAACACGATTCTTTGAAAACATTAAACCAGCGAGGCCCAGTATTTCTGCCAACGGCCTACTGCTCAGAAGCTCTCATGATTTTTCTGAGCGTCGTCACGCGTAGCAGAGACAACAGTGGCTGAAGAATGACCGACCGTACAGCCTTTCATCTGATGAGCTAAGCGTCGGATGATGTTACTATAAATGAAAATAAAACGGATCACAAGTCAGGGGCGAACCGTCCAGCTTTATAAACAGTCTGCTGAGTTTACTCTGCTTCAGGAATCAACTGTACTTCCCCTTTGGTTGTTAGACCGTCCATTTGGCTTAATTCTGAGACGTATGTCATGCTACCCCATTGAGCCATGTGGAGAAGCTGCGCTCTACATGTTAGCTTGAATTAAGTCTAACGAGAACGGGAATTACAGAATCTTAGAACAGTTACTGGCAGGCGTGGTGGTGGACGCCTTCCATCTCACTGCTCAAGAGGCAGAGGCAGGAGAATCTCTTTGAGTGCAAGGCTAGCCTGGTCTACACAGCGAGTTCCAGGTCAGCCTGGACTACATAGAGGACCCAGTCTCTAAACAATTATTGAAGTTTAAGAAAGTTGTTTCTTTATCATTGTTGTTGTTGTTGTCTTTTTTGAGTGGGATTTTTCGTTTTGGTAGCCCTCGGGATCCTCTGTGCAGGCCTCCAGGCTTGGTTCACGTCACCAGGCTGGCTGTCTGTTTTCTGACTTAAAATGGAGAGCTATGTGGCTTAGGGCGCTTAGGTTGCACATGCCCTTCCTGACTGCTGCTAAGCCGGTTTAATTTTGGCTGCCAACAGGATGTTGTGTGGTCGTAGCGAGCCAACCCACGTTGTGCCCCGCTGCGGTTGCTGTGAGCCTCTGAGCGCCTGCATCTTAATCATCTACATGCTTAGAGCATGCATGACACATGACTGATTGTTGAATAAAAATTCAGCCTGAGGCGGACAGATCACAGAAAGCCATTCTCAGCTTTTAAAATAAACCTCATGTCGGAGTGATTATGGCTAGGAAGAACATGCCTTCGAACCTCAGCTGATTTTAATTACGACACTGGGGTTCTTGGACCATAAAAATATTCATGCGTGTCCATTGTCATAGGAAGGCAAGACTACAGCATCAAGTGGGACATCCCTTTTAAAGGTATTTTTTAGCTTCATGTACTACGTACTTCTTTATATGTGCACACACATGAAGGCACAGCTCCCACTGTGTGTTTATGGCGATGAGATAACATTACATACACACACATTATCCGGCAGTTTATTTTTACTTAACAATAGAGCCCAGGTGGGCCTTTGGGACAAGGCCGTTATTGTAGGTCTAATCCATCAAAACCACTTGAAGTTGGGCAGGAGTGATGGCTCAGTGGTTAAGGACATTGGCTTGGGTTTGTTCCCAGTACCCATGAGGTAGCTGCTGTTGTGATCATAAAAGAGAAATAGGCATAAGACTATGGTCTATGGGCGTGTGGGGGAAGGGGGTGCAACCCAACACATCCAAGCCCAGCACTCAGGAGGCAGAGGTAGGAGGATCTCTGAGTTTAAGGCATGGTCTCCAGATTGAGTTCTAGGACACTCAAGGCTACACACACACACACACTCACACACACACACACACACACACACACACACTCACACACACTCACACACACACACACACACACTCACACACACAACAACAACAAAAAACCCAGCTACACTACTATACAAGCAAAGTATAAAAACACAGGATACTTAAAAACTCAGCCGGCCCTGTGGGCAGCAGGCATGTTTTTGGTGCATGGACACACACAGGCAAAAAATGCACACACATGAATAAGCATAAAGAAAAACACCCTAAAGTTATATTCTATTACAATATAGATAAGTAAATCAATTCGTCATATTCTTGTTAGTGGATGTTTTTGAGGTAGATATTTTTATTTCTTTGAGAATCTCATGCAGTATATGATTATGTTCACTTCGTCTTTGTCCCTCAACCCCTCTCAGAGCCATCCTCACCCTCCTACCCTCCGACTTGGTGTCCTCTCTTTTGAATTTAAGAACCCGTGGAATGACTGCTGTGCGCTGCCCGTGTGTGGGTGTGGGGCCACTTGCTGGGGTGCTCCACCTGCCCACAGCCACACCCCCGAAGCTGTCATCTGTCTTAGCCCCTTGTTAACTCATGAGCCCTTCTCACTTCATGATAGAGTGTGTCTGCATTTGTGCAGGTCTCAGGCAGGCACCCACGGCCGCTGTGAGCTCATGAGGGAGTGGTCCTGTCGTCCCCAGGAAACACTGCTTCGCCCTGGTTCTCCCTGTCTCTGGCTCTTAAATCTCGGTGCCCTGTCTTCTGAGATGGTCCTTGAGTCTTGGGGAGGGTGTGCGATGCCCAGTTTGTGGCTGAGTAGTCCCCAGTTACTTCTCTGCACTTGGACCAGCTGTTGAGTTTCTGTATTAATCACCATTCACTTGGTCAAGAAACTTGACTGATGAGGCCCAAGATCTGCATGAATCTACAAAGAGACGTCTTTAAGTTTCTTAATTGTGTTAGACAATATGTGTCTGTGTGTAGGCTCTGCATGTGAGGACAGGGACCAGAGCCGTGGGGTCCCCCTGGAGCTGGAGTGGCAAGCGGTTTGGTGCGGATGCTGGCCACAGGGCTCCACCCGTAGTAGCGTGATCACTTAGCCACCGAGCCGGCCTTCCAGCTGCAAGCAGAATATCTTCTTAGCTAAATGAATTTTTATTCCTTGAGGACAGTCTCTGGCTCACACTTTCCCTGAAGAATTCACACTCATTCCAAGGGTCAGCTGCCTTTCCCCCCACCCCCCACCCCCCCAGTACCAGAGGAATAATGGAGAGTGCCAGCCACAGCCTGTTGTAGATAGATCAGAGCAACCCGTGACTTCTGGAAGGGGTCTTCAGTGTTCAAGCAGAGAACAAATGCAGAAAAGAAGTGAGTTTGTCTACATATTGGTGATGACATTAAGAAGTGTTTGAGTTTCTCCAGGGCACACTTTCATACACTACCTTTTAAAAATACATATCGATGTACAGTTGTGACTTGCATAGCTGTTGTTATTGATAACTGGACGGGTTTTATTGTTGTTGTTGTTGTTGTTAAAATCTATTGTGTGTGTGTGTGTGTGTGTGTGTGTGTGTGTGTGTTTAGCGTATGTGTTAGTGTTTTCCCAATTTGATGCAGTTACATTCTGTTGGTATTTGTTGCTTGTGCATCTATCTATTCAGGTAAGACTCGGACTTTGCTAGTCTTTAAGATGACGTCGTTTATTAATTATGAACCAGCAGGGAAGTGCAAAGTAAAGCCACTTTGAAATTTTATCTCAGCCCATAAAATCAAATAAGAGCAGATGCTGGCAGGGTTCTGGGGAAAAGAACCCTTATCCACTGTAGGTGGGAATGGAGACTATACAGCTACTATGCAGATCAGTAGGAAGGTTTCTTAAAAAGGTTAACACAGGGGGACTGGAGTGATGTCTCAGTGGTTAAGAGCACTGAATGTTCTTTCTGAGGACCCCCCCCCCCCCGCCGCCCCCGGTCAATTCCCAGCACCCATGTGCCAGCTGCAACTACGAGATCTGTCACCCTCACCCAGACATACATGCAGGTGAAACACAAATGTTCATTAAAAAAAAAGAAAGAAAAAAAGAGAAAAGGTTAAAGGTTAAAGCAGAACTAAACAGTAAGTATAACCCAGCTATACCACTCCTAGGCGTATGCCCAGAGGACCCTATGGTAATGATAATCTTCGTGTTCATATTCAGTTTGCAATGACCAGGAAATGAAATGATCCTAGATGTCTATCAGTTGATGTAGATAATGAAAATATGCAGAAAAAGAGAAACTGAAATTTTTAGGAAAACAGATACAACTGTAATTACTGTGTGGGGTGACCCAGCTCTAGAAAGACAAATGTTGTATGATATTTCTTATGGGCCGATCCTAGCTTTGAATTTAGAGTTCTGCATCTAAACCTAAATGCATGCAGAGCCACCACCAGACCTCAAATGACATACTCCGCCACCCTCGTTATGGCAGAGCCTGTGAACACCCGTGAAATGATGTCCTAATTACAGATAGTGAGTCTTGTAACTTGGCTAGTTAGCGTGTCCTCCTATAATTAAATACTGTAATCAGACTGTATAGTGTCAAGAGGAAATGAGTTATTTCATTGCTTTTACAGTGAATCATGTAGACGTTCCATGGGAATTGTTTTTTTTTTTTTTAACAGTTATGATTTAGGATATGACATATGGTACACAGAGCAAGTTTGAGATGCAGTATAAAAGGCATTTAAAAACGCTCGTTGGTTTTCATTGTATGCAAAACGGCGCTTCACTGTGGCTGAGATGGTTCAACTAAGGCTTGGCAGAACCCATGACGCAGTAAGGAAGGGCCTTTATCCCGGGGCAGAGGGATGAGGGGAGGCGGGATGCAGGTCACCATCTCCATACACACAGTTAACAACTTTTTTTTTTTTTTTGTTTTTTTGTTTTTTTGTTTTTCGAGACAGGGTTTTTCTGTGTAGTCCTGGCTGTCCTGGAACTCACTCTGTAGACCAGGCTGGCCTCGAACTCAGAAATCCGCCTGCCTCTGCCTCCCAAGTGCTGGGATTACAGGCATGCGCCACCACGCCCGGCTCAATTAACAACTTTTTACAGGGACAGGTCCATTGCTTGTAACTGTTGACCCTCTTCCCCTATTCAAGACAGGGTCTCTCTTAGTCCAGTTTGGCCTGGAACTCTTTGTTGTTGTGGGTGACCTCCCAACTCCACTTCTCACCACACCCAGCTTACTCGGTGCTAGGGACAGAACGCTGGGCTTCTTGCATGTGAGGCAAGGTACGTGATTAACCAAGTTACCCCCCTCCCCCCAGCAGCCCTGAACTCTATTTCTTTAAATGAATTGACGGGAATTTTCTGAGACAGAGGTGTACTCTGACATAGTTAATAAGAGTAACACAAGCTGGGGGCTGGAGAGATGGCTCAGCGGTTAAAAGCACTGACTGCTCTTCTGAAGGTCTTAAGTTCAAATCCCAGCAACCACATGATGGCTCACAACCATTGGTAATGAGATTTGACGGCCTCTTCTGGAGCGTCTGAAGACAGCTACAGTGTACTTAGATATAATAATAAATAAATCTTAAAAAAAAGAGTAGCATAAGCCAAGAATGATCCTCAGGATGGTCCTACCATGTCCCCCTATGTCTTCTGTGACGTCATTTGTCCTTATCGGAGGAATTCTGTGAGCTGGGTAAGGTGAGACACACTTGGAGAAATTGTGAAGGATTCCCTTTTTATATGGCCAGAGCTAACGCATCATAATGGTGTGAGCTTGGATCCTGCTCATTATAATTTGGTGCCAGAGGATTTAAGGACCAAGGACTCTGAAGACATTGTATGACCTTAATTAGTGGTTTCTGTTATTTAATGGCAAGCTTATATTGAGATAACAAAGGAATACATTGTAAATATAGAGTGTCTAGTGGATCTGGCCATGAGATGACCTCACATATAGTCTCCAAAGAGGAGCACATGTGAGTCAGTGTGTTGTAGATTAGCTTAAACAGTATGAGTAACACAGTTTGCATACCCACAGAAGGAGATACAGAGACAGTGTATCTCTGTATCACTGTCTGTGTGGAGCAGAGTCTGAGGGAAAGACCAACCAGAGACTGCCCCACCTAGGGATCCATCCCATATATAGTTTCAAAACCCAGACACTATTATTGATGCCTACAAGCACTTGCTGACTGGAGTCGTATATAGCTGTCACCTGGGAGGCTCTGCTAGTGCATGACAAATACAGAGGGGGACACTCTCAGCCAGCCATTGAACTGAGCACAGGGTCCCCAATGGGGGAGCTAGAGAAAGGACCTAAGGAGCTGAGGGGGTTTGCAGCACAGTACTCCCAGAGCTCCCAGGGACTAAACCATCAACCAGAGAGTGCACATGGTGTTACCCATTGCTCCAGATACATAGGTAGCAGAGGATGGCCTTGTTGGACATCAAAGGGAGGAGAGGCCCCTGGTCCTGGAAAGGATCCATGTTCCAGTGTAGGGTAATACCAGGACAGGGAAGTGGGAGAGGGGTGATTGAGGAACAGGGGGAGGGAAGATGGCTTATGGGATTTTCAGAAGGGGGGAACAGGAAAGGGGAAATCATTTGAAATGTAAATAAAGAATATATCTAATAAAAAATAAAACAAAACAACAACAACAAAAAACCCCAGTAACTATTTTTATGTATCTGGGTATTTTGCCTACATATATAAGCCTTTTGCACCGTGTGTGTGCCTCGGGTCTCCAGAAGCTGGTGGATCCCCTGGAACTGGAGTTAGTTTCCAAGCTGCTAAGCAGGTGCTGGGATAGAACCTGGTCCTTGGTAAGAGCATCCAGTGTTCTTAGCAGCCCATCTGTCTCTCTAGCCCTCACTTCAAAAGGCTTAGAAAATCAAAGGAGCCAAGGGATTCCACACTAGCTCGGTGAAACGTCACTCAGGAGTTTTGTTTTCTCATCCTTTATTGACATGAAGATAAACTAGTGAACTTCTCAGATATTTTTATTTATTTATTTTTAAAGATTTATTTATTTTATATATTTGAATACACTGTAGCTGTCCTCAGACTCACCAGAAGATGGCGTCAGATCCCATTACAGATAGTTATGAGCCTCCATGTGGTTGCTGGGAATTGAATTCAGGACCTCTGGAAGAGCAGTCAGTGCTTTTAACTGCTGAGCCATCTCTCCAGCCCCAGATCTTTATTTTTAACTATGGCTTTCAGGGACAGGGAAAAAGCACCATACAGCTTATATATAAAGAGTTTATGGATTTCATGAGGCTGTAGTCCCAGCACTGGTAAGGCAGAGGCGGGAGGATGAGAAGTTGAAGGCTATCCTTGGCTATTTGATGAGCTCAGGGCTAGCCTGAGCTCCATGAAACCCTGTCTTAAAAGACTCAAAGTATGTAAGTAAATAAAAACTAATATGTAGTGCCTGGGAAAATGTGATGACATGTGTATATGTGTATTTGCATGCACAATTGTGTACATGTATAAGTAGTAATATATGATTTATTTGTGTGTATAGTATATTTATATATACCTTCTAGAAAATTTACCTGGCATTTCTTTTCAAGATACAGTCTGCACATTTTTGAAGGCAAATGATTTTGAAGTGCAAGTGACTACAACTTTATCTGTTTACTTATTTATTATTTATGAGGTAGGATCTCCCTATGTAGCCCTGGTTGGCCTGCAACTCGTTATGCAGATCAAGTTGGCCTCAAACTCACAGTGATTCTCCTGTGCTGACACTAAAGGTGTGCACCACCATGCCACACTGTGGCATTTGTGTTTATTAGTAAGGACCTGCCTCTGCTTGGGAAGAGATGGATTAAGCACACATGACTTCAAACTGGGAGCGTGGGAAAAATAGACAGTGGTGATTTTTCGGTGAGTGCTTAATAGCGCCATAACGTTAGTCTCCCACCTATGCTGCAAGATTCAGGAAAGGCATTTTGCTAACTGGAAAGATTAAGAAACCTCTCTGAGTTCCCAAGCTTTGCTCTCTGGCAGTTAAGCCATTGCACACACCTTGTCAGACTTAAGAAGGAACCCCTTCATCTTCAGCAGTGTGGGTGGTATCATTCCCTGGGTGACACGGAACATTTGATTGGCTGCTTTGGGTGTTTGCCTTGCTGCCTTGAAGATGCTGTCAGCCTCCATATAATTTTGCCACAAATACAGAGCAGTTAGACCAGCTGAGGTCTTTACTGCCCCACCCCCACTTTCTGTTTTTGAGACAGGCTCTCGCTGTGTAGCCCAGGCTGGGCTAACTCAGCACAAGTCTGTCTGCCTCTACCTCCAGCATGCTGGGATTAGCGGTCTATGAGATCGCGCCCAGCCACATACGACCTGTTATCACTGATTGCAGGCTGCTAGGAGGCTGGTGTTTCTCTTTGCAGAACAAGCTTTCTGGGGAGGTGTAATGGTGTGCACTATGAACTTTAGAAATGGTTTTGGAATAGACCACCAAACTGCTGTTAGTAATCTCCTCCATCAGTTCCTCGAGACCACTGCATCTTCCGCAGTGCACAGGTAGCAGTGTGTTTGGAAGTTCCTCTGCTGTCCTGCTGTGGTGGTCCTCTGAGAAGTCTGAGAGGCTGGGTGTGATGGAGGCAGACTGCCTTAGTGTAGCTTTTTGTTTTTAATTCAGGTACAGTGAGGGCCAGCATGACAAACACCTTTCTGCCAGTGGGAGGAATACCTACAGCTCCCAACAGGACAGGGTTCTCTGTCCATAGGGTGCATCAGGAGATGAGGTGTCAGACAAAGCATGGATAGCAGCCTCTGTGGTGGTTTCTATAGGAAGGAAGGAAGAGGCCAGGCAGGGAAGCAGGCTTTGGCCTGGCTGGACTGATTGACCTCAGTGGGCATTGGTGCATGGAATGGAAGGGGATACTTCACCCTAGGGGCATGGGGCAGGGGGACTTGTGGCTTGGAGGTCCAGACTGGGCGGGAACTGTGGTGAAGGAGGCGGGCTGAGTGCGGAAGAGTGCATGAGCATGTTTGAAAACTATGCTGGTACAGGGGGAGTGGCTGGCTCCCAGTGTAGACCAGCCCTGGGAGAAGCAGCCATTCTGAGGGCAGAAAGGGTTCCAAGTCAAAGCTTCTGACATGTAGACAAAATGAAACGAAACACCCAGAGAGTCAGAGGGTGGTTGGTTCAGATGAGAGAGTGAGGAGAGACACCTCCTATCCCCTGTCCTGTCTCTTCCTTCTTTTTCTCTCCATCTGCTTCCCTCTCACCGTTATGTGAGCTACATTTTTCCTATTCTTGTGTCTCTTAGCCTACAAAATAGAAGCTTGGTAACACGATCAACAAAAGATATTTGGTAATTGGAAAGCAGAATTGGTGTTCCTTCCTTCTTTCTTTCCTTCCTTCTTTCTTTCCTTCCTTCTTTCCTTCCTCCCTCCCTTCTTCCCTCCCTCCCTCCCTCCCTCCCTCCCTCCCTCCCTCCCTCCCTCCCTCCCTCCCTCCCTTCCTTCCTTCCTTCCTTCCTTCCTTCCTTTCTTTCCAGCAACTCATCCTAAGAGATATTCAGAAGGTCGGTAAATTAGTTCAGTAGGTACAGTGGGAAGACCTGAATTCACTTACCAGAACCCCGCATAAAAAGAAAGCGGTGCTAGTGACCCACTGGGCTTGTACTTCCAGCCTGGTGGAGACAAATCATTTCAGGTGTCTACTGGCCAGCCAGCACATCATACCCGGCAAGTTCCGGGCCAGTGACATGCACTGTATCAAGAAGCAAGAAGGTGGATGGTGCCTGAGGAAAGAAAACCAAGGTTCTTCTCTGGCCTCTGCCCCTAGGGTAGACATGCACACACACAGATTCTCAGACAGATTACCCCTCACTCTGGAGACAAGCAGACAGTGCTCTTCCTGGGTCACTGTGCACTCTGAGCCAGGCTCCTCCTCATCCCAGTGAAGACTTTACTCCTGTTAGGCAAGTGGGTAAGGCCTGGTGTATAGTCTGTTCCCAGCCTGGGTCCCCCATATATGTTTCAGGCTCTATCTGGATCTGCTTTGAGGGAACTGCCAGCAAAGTTGAGGCTCTATAGGAGGTGGTATAGAATGTCCCTTTGTGAATTCACACCACTGTGTGAAATCACTTCTTGCGCAGGTGGCTGGTTTGAGGTATTTTAAGAATGGACATCTCTGGTGAAAAGGAAAATGTCTTAATGCCTTCATTTCCCTCTTCTCCTTTTGGACAGGCCTTTTCCATGATTCAGTCTGCTTGGTCTCCTGGGAGTAATTTTAGAAACATATGATTGTTTTTAATTGATATATACCCTAGCACTGAGGGTAAGCCAGCCTGGGGTGGATGTTGAATGAGTTCCTCTGTAGGTCTGAAGACCAGACTGAGATCCTGCGTCTGCCTTACTCCCTCCCTTTCACTCCTGTGGTACCAGGAGGCAGTGTGGACAAGCCACGAGTCTTTGTTAAAACTGGTGCCATCGCGGGAATGGTTTGACCACCTTACAACTCTTGAATGGCTCAGTAAGTTTCTCCCAGGAGTGGGTTAGCAGTCTCAGGTGTCAGGTCCCCGACTCCTCTTCACACCTGACTCTCTCCCTTTCCACTTTTCTTGCACATCTGCCGCAACACGTGGTCCCCAGGCAGATGCTGGCGCCGTCTCGGTTTCCAGAACCGTGAAGCCAAACCATCCAAACCATCCAAACCATCGTTTTTCTTCTCTTCATAAATTACCCAGTTGTGGGTGTCCTGTTACCATAGTGGGAAACTAATTAAGACACCCCATCTTGTTAATTTAGATTTTTAAGGCCCTTTTGTGGTTCGTCTGTGTGGTTAGTAATGAAATCCTTGAAGACACAAAGCCTGACAGCCTGTTACCAGGGGCAACACAGAAAAGGGGTTCTGGGGAACTGCTCTGTATCATTTGGCCTTGGTGAGAAAGGACAGGATGGGAACAAGACTCCCAGAACTGCAGAGGAAAGAGGACATGCTCAGGCATCAGAGGGCAGTGAGCACCATGACCTTCTTCAGGGTAGGCTGGGTCCTGATGTGGTGACATGGAGAAGATGTAACCAAACCAGACTGACTGTGCAGAGCCGAGAGGAGGGCGCTCTGGAGATAACCAGCCTGGTTTTCTGTCTTCTCTGAGTGTCAAGCTTGGCTGATAGACACAGGGAGAGTCTAGCCTGCCTCAGATGCAAGGCTCAGATGCCTCTGTGGCCATCACAGCCGGGATCTAGATGAACAGCCACGCGCTGCAGTAATCTCTGCTGCCAGGGCGAGGAGGCCCTCTGATACCCAAGATCAAATTCAAAGGCAACCAGGAGGAGACTCGCCCGGCCAGCTCAGCTTTCAGCCTGCTGGTCTGGGAGATGTGATACTGTGGAGGGTATGCCTGACCTTAACAGTGGTCCCACATTCTCCAAGACCACGTAAGAGAGTCTGGAGCCTGGCCAGGAAGGCCAGCAGGAGGACAGGGCTGCCCTATGGGAATCTCTCCATTCCAACCCGGTTGTTCAGTGTAGCTCTTGGGGCTCTCCGGATGTGGGATAGCCTTTGGATCCTTGCCAAACATCCCACAATGGAAGAGGGAATGTACCAGACTCACCCATGATAGGGAAACAGCTCTAATTAGGGTGGGTGATACTCAAAGCCTGCAGACTCGGTTCCTGGAGCACCCTGGCAGACACCAGCATGGGGATGTCTCTGTGCCTCGTGCAGGGAGAAAGATCAACCATTGTCTTCCTATGGTGAAATGTGTCATTTTGATCACTTTAAAGTACATACTCAGTGTCATTTCCTCAGAGGCTTATGTGTTTGAGTATTGGGGTCCCCAGGAGGTACTGTTTGGTGAGGGTGTGGAACCTTGGAAAGTGCAGTTTAATGGGAGGAAGTAGGCCACCCTGGGAGTTGAGGTTTATAGCTTCTCCCCACTTCTGTTCAGCGGCTGCTTCCTGTTTCCCTGGAGACACGGGGAGGTGAGGAGTCACAGCAGTACGCTCCTGTTGCCACGCCTTTGCTGCCGTGATTGTGTCCCCTCAGACCTTGAGCCACACAGATCCTTCCTCCAGGAAGTAGCCTTTTTCAGGTGTTGTAATCAAATGATGCCCTGGTTCGTTTTTGGTCAACTTGACACAAGCTAGAGTTATTTGAGAAGAGGGACCCTCCATTATGAAAATGTCCCCCACCAGGCTGGCCTGTAGGCATTTTCTTGCTTAGCAATTGATGTGGGCAATGCTACCACTGAGCAGGTGGGCCTGGGTTGCATGAGAAAGAAGGATAGGAAAGCCACAAGGAGCAAGCCAGTAAGCAGCACCCCTCCACTGTCTCTGCATTGATGCTTCTGTCTCCAGGGTCCTGCCGGGTTCGAGTTTCTGTCCTGACTTCCCCCAGTGATGGAGGGTGACCTGAGAGTCATAAGTTGATAGAAACCTCTTCCCCCTGTGTTGCTTTTGGTCTCAGTGTTTACCACAGAATCCCCAACTAACAGTAGCCTTGAGCAGGGCAGCCAGCCATGGGCATGCTGTGCCCTCTTTCTACAGGACTGTATCATCCTCCTAAAACTCCATCCTGAGCACCAACTCAGCCCTACAACAGCTGCCATGCTACCGTCTCAATCTGATTTTAAAGCTAATTTGGAAAGATGAAATCTAGTCCTGTATATTACTGTTAATAGGTTGCAACAGAGCATCCAGGCAAGAGACCAACAAAATCCTAGTTGCTTTCTTTTGTGCATGTGTGCCCAGACATGTTCCTGTGTACCATTATGGGTACACTCAGGCCGTGGTGTAGAGATCAGAGGACAACCTTGTTTGTCAGTCTCTGCCTTCAGTCTTGCTTGACACGGGATCTCTTTGTTGAATACTACTGAGCACACCAGCTTAGCCAGTCCACAAGCTTCCTATGTCTGCCTTCTGTTTTGCTGTAGGAGGACTGAGATTACAGTGAGTGTTCCTGTGTTTTATGTGGGTTCTGGGGATTCGAACTCAGGTCTTTGAGCTAGTTTAGTAAGTGCTTTGCCCTTTGACGTTTGTTGTCTTGGCTTTTGCATGTCATAATGTGGAACTGAATGACTGGAAACTTTTTTAATCAGCACAGTCCCTGACTCTGATGCTTAGCTGACATTTTATGCATTTTTAGCTGCTATGATTAGTAATTAATATTGAAATATAATTAATTTAACAACACTGCCACTGATTATCAGTTTATATGATTTTCTAGCTAACTATGAGTCCCATGAAAATGTAGACCCTATCTGTCCTGTTTGATACAGTCTCAGCACTTAGCACTGTACATGACATACAATTGTACACACACACACACACACACACACACACTCACACACACACACACACACTCACACATACACACACAAACACACACACACAAACACACACACACACACACACACACACACACACACATCTTTTAATATTCCAGAGTAACAAGGATACAAAGAGGAATAGAAAGAATGAGATACAGCATTCATGATCAGGAAAGGATCTTTTAATATTCCAGAGTTCAGAGTAACAAGGATACAGAGAGGAGGAGAAAGAATGAGATATAGCATTCATGATCAGGAAAGGACTTGGGGAACACCCCCATAGGCTCCTTGACATGCTCAGTAGAATGAAAAGAAGGAATCAGATTGGGAAACTTCCCTGAAGATTAAGCAAACTCTGGCTTAAGAGTTAGAAAGTTCCTTTTAGTATAGATGAATCCTGCCCCAGAGACAGCTGAGATGAAACAGGCCTGTGATCCCAGTACAAGAGAGGCTGAGAGGCAGGAGAAACCTAGCCTGGGTTAGCTTTCTAGTTGAGATTGTGTCTTTAAGAAAAAAGACATTACCTTTAAAGTTGCTTGTATTTATATGCGTATATATGTTAGGAAGCCTCTATGGTAGTAGGTCTCCATATGTCATTTGCAATAGGTCTTTAGTATTAGCTAACTCTCACCATATTTCCACCCAACCTCTACCCACTTTAATCATTCATGTTCCTTCTCCCATTCCTTCTGTATAACTTTATATTCTATTTCCCTTCTTTTGAAAGATCTCATCCTCCCCTTGGCCACTCTTCCCTCAGTGTCTCCTCTTACCCGACCTCTATGATACATACTTAAAGGCTAATATCCGTATATGAGAGAGACCATGGGATGCTCTTCTTTCTGGGTCTGGGTCATCTCATTCAGGATGATTATTCCCTGATCCACTCATATACCTGAGAATCTAAATGGAATTATTCTAAAATGGAGAGACAATACCCCAACCAGACAACCATACTCTATGAAATAAAACCTCAGTACCAAGAACAGATCATACCTAATGGGATCTGTCTTTCTGAGCTGTTGGCCCATAGATCCTCCAAACATTAGAGGTTATGGCCTTTGCTGTTTGTTATCCTCCATAACTTGATGGCATGACCTGGTGCCTGAAGATACCACATGCTTGAGTCATAGGATGTGGAGAAATCTGTCTGGTGTTCAGTGGAAGCTTCATCTCTACTGGAAGGTGGAGAGGTGCTACAGGCAGAAAGTAGCCCTTAGCCTCTCCCTGCTGTAAACCCTGCAAGCTACAGTGATGCTTAGAGAGGCTAGAGAGACAGTTCAGCAATTAAGATTGCATGCTGTTCTTGCAGAAGTCCCAAGTTCTGGTTTCCAACACCCAATACTCAAGTGGGGTGCCTCGAAATTGCCTGAGCTCAAGGGGGACCTGGTAACCTCTTTTGATTTTCATGGACACACACACACACACACACACACACACACACACAGACACCTCCACACACAGACAAACACACATGCAGACACAACCCACCCACAGACACATATGCATACACATACAGGCATACACACAGATACACACATTCACCCCCCAGATATATCCCCAGACATATACAAACACACAAGCACACATGGAGGCATACACACCTTGACACACAGACACAGATACCCCCCTAACACCCACAAACTCAAACACAAACACAGACACACACATAGTGGCATACACACACAGACATGCACACATATTCTACAGACACACATAGAGGCATGCATACACACACACACACACACACACACACACACACACACACACAAACATAACCCTTCTCTCCAGAGACATACACACACTCCTATACACAAATAAAAGTAAATAAAAACTAAGTTAAAAAAAAGAAAGAAAATCACATTCCAAAGCATCACGTTGGCAGTGTGTTTATTTTCATCTAAGTAGAGAACTTCCAAATAACCAGTCCTGGGATGTTTGCATTTGATTTTATTTTCAGTAATTCCTAAGATTTCCCTGCTTCCTTTCCCTCCCTCCTTCCTTCCCTCCCTCCCTCCCTCTTTCCCTCCATCCCTCTCTCCTTCCCTCCCTCCCTTCCTCTTTCTTCTCTCTTTCCCTCCTCCCTACTCCTTGTTTGCTTCCTCCTCTTTTTTAGGACCTCTTAACTCTCGATCCTCCTGCCTCAGCTCTCCTGCTGGGACTAGAAGTTTGTACCACCATACCCAGCAAAGGAACTTGTTCCTAGAGTGCTCTTAGGCGATGCTCTTAAGGATTCGCAATACTGACTATGGTTTACAAAAGGGTTATTCCTTTTGCCTTTGGAAATGCCCTGACGAATTATTATTATTATTTTGGGTTGATAGCAATCATTAAAGACTAGGGACATATTAGAAGCAGTGGCTGAAATAAAACGTAATGTGAAATTCGTATCATCTTCATCGCTTCTAGAATATTCAGGAGCTGAGAGGTACAGCACAGTGGCAGAGTGTTGGACTGGCGTGCGTGAACTACTGTTCCATCTCTAGGACCTCAGTAATCAATTTCACCAACATTTACCTTGAGCATAATGGTGACCCTGTGGGAAGATGGAGGGGATCATCCTCAGGAATCGCCCACCCCGCACGAAGCCCTAATACCCAAGACTCAGGGATTGTGTCCTTGGATCCATCAGCAGGGGTGTGTGTGTGTATCCATCAGTAGGGGTGTGCATATGGATCCATCAGCAGGGGTGTGTGTGTGTATCCATCAGTAGGGGTGTGCATATGGATCCATCAGCAGGGGTGTGTGTGTGGATCCATCAGCAGGGGTGTGCATGTGGATCCATCAGCAGGGGTGTGTGTGTGGATCCATCAGCAGGAGTGTGTGTGTGTGGATCCATCAGCAGGGGTGTGTGTGTGGATCCATCAGCAGGGGTGTGCATGTGGATCCATCAGCAGGGGTGTGCATGTGGATCCATCAGCAGGGCTGTGTGTGTGTATCCATCAGCAGGGGTGTGCATGTGGATCCATCAGCAGGGGTATACTGATTGCCACTGTGGTCAGGAGGCCTCCTGGGACAGTCCAGATCTTCATTTTGCCTGAACTCCCCAAAAGAGCACCATGCCTTCAGATGGCCTCTGTCTGGTTAGTTACCTCTGGAGGATACACCGAGGCCAGCACTATGTCCTGTCCGGGCTTCTGGTTGACCCCCTCAGACATAGAAAATGACAGGGCTTCTGTTCTAGCTTCACTTGTGCTCCAAGAAGTCTTTAAGGAGGAACCCTGCTGGTGGCAAGTTCCTGGCCACAGCTGTGGTCAGACTTGATGATGTTGATGTTGTAAAGGTGTTGGTTCTGGGAATTCTGGGAGTTCTGGGAGCCTGGGTGACCAAACCTATGACCCTCAGAGTTCACAGGGCTGATGGCATAAGCCCTCTGCGTGCTCCCAAGTCACACAGGGATGATTTAGGGGTGTGTGGGTTACTCAGTATCCCTTTCTCATCAAGGGGAGTTTGCAACCTGTACAAAAGCTCACCGCCCCACAAGACCTAGTTCCTGGTCCAGCCGTGCCGAGAGGCCCCTGATGCAGCAGAGCCCATTCCGAAGCAGGATGAAGTGAGGCCGAGCCTGTTCTAAACCTCTTCAAGTAACACATCTGCCTTTCCTTGGGTCTTTACCTTTCCTTTCCCATACACAGACCAGAGAGAAAAACAGAAAGACCCAAGGGCTGTCTGCTACTTTTCTTTAAATATGATTAACAACAACAATAAAAACCTTACCTTCATATAATTGAAAAATCACCTCTCATTTCTAAAAGCCCACAAAACAATAAGATGTATCTTAATATTATTTACTGTTAAATCAAGAGGGCACCCTGCAAATGCACACTATGAACAATTACTGGCTAGCTAAAAGGTGGGCGCGTTCCAAATCAATATGATTCAACAGTGTTTGGGGAAATTATTACTTATAGCAGTGGAGGCCGTCACCAGTTTGTGTTGCCGCCGGGTATTGTTTTGCTGTAAAAGACAAATGGGAAAATGAGACATTATGAAAGAAGCTGCAGGGATGAAAGGGGCCATCCTAATTACCACAGAGGAAGTGTTCTTTGAGTTCTCAGTTCTTACTCCTGGATTCCTTCGGGATGCAGGGCTCTGAGATCGAGGGTGTGGGGGGTGGACGGTTTACTCACAGGAACTCAAGTGCCTGAGTACACACATCAGGGTAGGGGTTGTTGCGCCAGGTGCTGTGATCTCGTGCCTCTTCACTCTAGCCCTGTGGGGTGAGTCAGACATACTGATTTTATAGTTTAGGAAACTGAGGCACACCGGTGAAGAACAGCCCCTTTTCTATCTCTCCTTGTTCTTTCTTATTTTCAGAGTTTTAAGATGTAGCTCAAGTTAGCTTTGGACTTACTGTGTAACCCAAGTTGGCCTCAAGTTCTCTGTAACAGCTTGCCTCCATGTGGACTTCGAGTTCTTTCTTCTTTTGAATGGGCGTGTGCACCCAAGTATGTGTACATGGGGGCCACAGAGCAACTTTGGACTATCTTCAATTTCTCTTCATTTTAATCTTGAGGCAGGACTAATTACTGAACCCACCCTTTTCACATTTGTCTAGACTGGCTAGTATCCTTCTAACTCTGTTCCCTAGCGCTAGGACTGGCTTCTTACTGTGTTCCTTACACTTGGGTGGTAAGTACTTCATTGATGAGTCATCTTCCTGGACCTGAGTTGTCTGAAGAGATAATGGAGTGGCTTTTCCTTGCCTTGTTCTCAATAAGGGATTAAGAAATAACTTTCCCTGGGTGGGTGGAAAGCCAGGCTTGGAGAGTCCTTTGGTCAGTTTTGTGTGAGTAGATCCTGTGAGTGAGGTCCTATGGAACTGGGGTCTGGGCAGGTGGTTGGCTTGCTGCTTTTGCTTTGGCCGTAGAGGCTCCCTCCTGTCTTCTGAAGCACAGAGAAGAGGAAATCTCGCTTCTCCTCCTGGCTGCCTTGTAGGGGACAGGGGCTGTGGTCAGGGGCTGAGGTGGTGACTGGAACTCAGTGGCTTTGTCAGTTCTGTGTTTATCAAGCCTATGTTCTCGGAGCTGTTGCTCAAAATGAAAGATTCTGGTAGCCTCACATCTGCCCAAGGACATGCAAGAGTCATTTGAGAAGTCTGGAAGCTCACGGTGTGGTTGGATCTGAGGAGAACCTGTGTTTCCGACTTCTCTACCTTGTTCTGGGTTCCCTGCATGCTGTATGTCTTCCTTGGTCTCCCGAATAAGGTTGTACAGTCTCCTTGAAAGTCATGTGGATTAAGAAGTTGTAATTTCAAGTTGATACTGAATCTCTGCAGCTTTTTTCTCCCCAGAAAGTCTTGGAGTTTGTTTTGTACCACTCACAGGCCATCGTTTTGAAAAGAGAGCCTCTACAGGGTCCCCCAGTGGACCAGGATGAAAACAAAAATGTAGTCATTGGCACCAGTGTTCATCAACTAAATTCTAAATGGAGGCTGTTTGTCCTACTTTTGAGCAAAGCAGGATCAGAGAGAGGGAAGACCAGCAAATGTCCCAAACACACTAGTGTCTGTCATCATTAGACTGACGTTTCTTTTGCTTTTAAACACATGAGAGAAGTAGTTAGGGGCCAGGGAGGTATTCAGCCGGCCAAGTGCTCGCTTTGTAAACAACCAGTGAGGACCTGAGTTTATTTTCCCAGGAACCCACGTCAAAGAACCATGGTAGCCACCCTTGTAATACAGTCCCAGGGCACCAGAGACAGGTGGATCCCTAGGGAACACTGGCCAGCCTCCCTGTGGGACTCCAGGCCAGCAAGAGACACTGCCTCAAAAAAAAAAAAAAAAAAAAAAAAAAAAAAAAAAAAAAAAAAGAAAAGAAAAGAAAAAGAAAAAGAAAAAAAAAGGGGTGACTGTGAATGTTGCCAGAGGGGCGGGGTGCTCTCTGGCCTCCACGTCTCCACCTGTATGTACAGCCGCTCAGATGCTTGCCCAGAAAAGCTCCTGCAGAACTCAGTCCTAACTGTTTACTTGTTTTCTGTTCTCCTTGGAATGATCTTTCTGCTTTTGCGCTGCTGACTCTGCTTTCTTGACCTCCCTCTTCGGCGGCTCCCTCGGATGTTTTAAGCTGCCTGATTCTGCAATCGGAAAGGAAGCCTATTGAGACCATTAAACTAAACTGGTGTCGTTTTGTCCTTTGATAGGGCAGTCTTTGGGTGGTTTCTTTCTCTCTTCAGCAGAGTCCCCATCACCTCACTGGAAGCATTCCTCATTGAGAAGGGCTTTGGTAGAAGACAAGTGTATTGAATGTTTTCAGTCCTTGTTTGGTAGGCAGGCGTGTCTTTCGTAGGGTGAGTATCTAGTGATACCTGTAGTCTTTTCCTTCTTGTTTACTCAGCCGAACTGGACCTTCCATTTTAATTTCAATTGTCAAAACCGTGAGGCAGAGCCCAGAGTGCTGGCTGGTCGCGGATGGCAGTCCTGTCACTTCCCCGTAGCCTTTGAGAGCTTATTGAAGATGGCAGACTCACTGGCTTCCCTAGAAGCTTGCAGATCCTCAAAGTGACTGCTGTCTTTCCTACGTGAGGCCCACCTATCTCCGCCTGTCAGTTGCCTTCCCTGAGGCATCATGGGAAGATGCTAGACACAGGAGATAAAAATCTTTTGGCCTGAGCAGTCCAATGGGTGACATTTGCAAAGGCCAAGGGTAAAATCTGCAAACCAATGGACGGACCTAGAAGAGAGTGGATAACTGATAATGTGCTTCCGCATGAATATGTACGTACACACCGAGAGACGAGAGACGCATACACCCAAGTCATGAGAGGACCTTGCATGCAAACATTTGTTCATGTAGAAATGGACAATCACTAGCTATTAGCTGGTTCCTGGTTTTCTCTAGTGTAATACCTCAAGGTAATTGCAGAGGAGGGCCTGTGACTGAAAGGGTTTCTGTTGCTTGACAGCACAGTAGGTTCCTTCATGGACCCCGTCATGCCTCTTGGAGGGGCCTGTGAGAGCCACGAGGAGAATCGGTTGGAGCCCTCTCTGTGGGCGGCACCCACTCCTGTGGTCCCACTCCCTTGCTGTCTGTGACTGGACTCCTGATGGGCAGGAGGAGGGGCTAGAGCAGACTGTACAGTCTGGCCACGGCCCCTCTGCCTCGAGGGACTCGTGGGTTCTCACCTCAGCTGTCTATTGAGACTGTTTCATACTTGGGGAGCTGAAGGTGGTTCAGGGCCCCTTCTTCAAGAAGGCTGGGCATAATTATGCTTTTCCTCATATACCGCTGAACAGCCTCCCTTGCCTTCTCTCCTATAACACCTAGCACCCAGGAACCAGACGCCATGGGGCAGTTGCTGCTGTCCAGTCTGATTCATTTGCCCCCTGAGCTAAGGTGGTGACATAGACGCCCTTCAGCTTATGAGGTTACAACCTGGTTAGCTGAGGTCTCAAGTGAAAGACGTACCGATTTCGTCTGAGCTACTAGACGTCTGGCCCAACTCAGCCACACAGCACAGGTCACACAGGGTGTGGCTTTCTGCCGCCATGTGATGTGGAGAAAGGGCATCAAAATGGCATATTGCTCGTCCAGGAAGAGACTAAAATTAAATATTTGAAATTTGGAGGAAGGTCTGGTCTGGTCCTCCACTCCCACCCAGTTCTTTATACAAACTGGCCTTGAGCTCAGAGCACGAGCGCTTAGATTACAGGCATGTGTTACCGCATGCAGCTGAGGTAAGGATTCTATTGAGTGTGTGCCACCTTGGCCCCCAGTGTCAGGTGGAAAAGTCCCAAGTTGGACCCTGGTGAGTGGAGTGTGATCCCACCTCCCTTGTTTTCCCAGAGAAGACAACAAGGCAGGGGGAGTCTGTCTGGTACCCAGGCAGACCTCTTTCTATCAAGAGGCAGGATGGAGGGGGTGGGAGAGATGTGAACGTGTCAGACAGGATGGCTGTCGTGTCATTACTGAATGCAGAGTTTTCTGAAGTTAGAGACTTAGTTCCTTGTGCCCGCTAATCCAGGTGACTGTGCCAAATATGAAATGTGATGAGAGCCCCTGAGAAATGAGTTTTATTTTTTTATTTTTTAAGGTTCAATCTGGTATCCCCACTGTGGCTGGTGACTCCCACGGTCTCTGACAGGTCTGCACGGTGGGCTCTCTCAGTACTCTCTAGAACCCCACAGAGGTGACCCGAGTGCCGGAAGCCTTGCATTTGGTCACACTGACTGAAAAGATTGAGGATTACTGAGCCCTTCAAACACCTGGCTGCTCTGGTGGTGTAATCATCATGGCGGTCTCCACAGAAGGAGTGGCACTCCATGGCTGCTCTGAACCGAGACCAGTAGGCAGTCAGATGTCTGTTGTTCTGGGTGTTTAAAAGGCCCTGGCCGAGGCCTGAAGCCCCATGAAGAGACTCTGTGTGACTTGGCTCAAATGCCTGGTTCAGTGCAATGTCCATTTTTCCTACCTCTGAGCTTTGCTGTTCCTCTGCCCTGCTCAACTGGAGAGGCCTCGACTCTTCCCTTCTTTTCCCTCATATCTTATAAAATACATGCGTGTGTGCACGAGCATGTGTGCTTATGTGCGTGTGTGCATGTGTGTGAGCAAGTGTGCATGTGTGTAAGCATGTGCGTAAGCATGTGTGTGAGCATGTGTGTGAGTGTGCATATGTGTATGTTCACATATGAGTGTGCATATGTGTGAGTGTATGTGTGTGAGCATGTGTATGTGTGTGTGTGAGTGCATGTGTGTGAGCACATGTGTGAGAGTGCATGTGTGTGAGCACGTGTGTGTATGTGTGTGTGTGAATGCATGTGTGTGAGCATGTCTGTATATGCATGTATGCGTGTGCATGTGTGGATGTGTGTGTGTATACTTGAGCATGTGTGTGTATGTGTGAGTGTGTGTGCATGTGTGCTGATGGTAAGTAGATATTCTTCCATTCAATTACATGCCCAGCTCTATTTTGTGTCTAATTCTGGTGTCATATCACCTAGCTTTAACTTTCACCACCTTAAACATTCTGAGTATGCATTTCGGTGGTGTGGAGTATGTTCATGTACACACAACTCACGCAATACAACTTTGTCTTGCAGAAACTATTAAAGACTAACTAATTAAGAAACACCGTTAGACAGAGTCCCCTCCAGCCTGTGGTGGCTGCTGCTCTGATTTGTACTTCCTCATCTCAGACTGTACAGTGCCAGCCTTTTGTGGCCTGTGTGTTTTGCTAGGGTGACATTTTCAGGGTCAGCTGTGGGGTGAAAGCCTGCCAGCAGTTTCCTGCCTCTGCTGCTGTAATGTAGTCCACCCGTGGGCAGCTATCTGGGTGCTCTTCCAGGTCCCTCAATTCATTCATTCATTCATTCATTCATTCTCTCTCTCTCTCTCTCTCTCTCTCTCTCTCTCTCTCTCTCACACACACACACACACACACATCTATCTGTCTGTCTAACCCCCCCTTCTTTCTTGAGAAAGTCTCATATAGCCCAGACTGGCCTTGAATCCATCCGCCTGCCTCTATCCCTTGGACTTTGAGATTACAGATGTGTGCAGCTGTGGCTGCTGTTCGTGATGCTGGGGACTGGATTTATGCCTTAGTGTTTATGAGGCACTTTATCAAACTGACTCCACCGCTTGCCTGTTTCACATTTTTAAGACTGTTCAAATATACCAACTGTATCCAGCCTGGGTGGGGTTTTTATTTATATTTAATTTTTCTAGGTGGTTGGCTTTCTACAGAGGCAAGGTCTTTTCTGTAATATCACACTGTTCCAATGCTTTTGGTGCTGGGAACTGAAGGCTCTTAAAGTCTGGTTTGAACAAGTGACCTTTCCTCTCCTCTCCTCTCCTCTCCTCTCCTCTCCTCTCCTCTCCTCTCCTCTCCTCTCCTCTCCTCTCCTCTCCTCTCCTCTCCTCTCCTCTCCTCCCCTCCCCTCCCCTCCCCTCCCCTCCCCTCTCCTCTCCTCTCCTCTCCGTCTCTCTGTCTCTCTGTCTCTGTCTTTTTTTCTTTTCCTTCCCCTTACCTCCCTCTCCCCTCCTTCCCTTTTTACAGAGGTAGAGCTCTGTGAACAGTGCTGACATACTACTGGCTCTTCACCCTGGAAGCCAAGGCTCGCCCCCTTGGGTTTCAGCCTGGGCAAAAGGCACAAGTTCCTGTCCCATTGGCCACCTGAGGTCACCAGTGGGTCTGCTTGATTCTTCTGTCAGGCAGGGTTGCATGGTACCCTCAAGGTTACCCAGAGAGTGAGTTTAGACTCATTGGTAACAACTTACAAGACTTTTTTTGTCACCTGTCCCTCTCAGGACACTTGCCACAGGACCTCCCAGCCCCCATTTAGCCCCACCCCTTTTGGTCTCACCTATCAGCATTTTTGTGGACCAACCCTCTAACAAATGAATTCTTCCCAGACAAAACCTCATCCACGAACACCATCACAGATGGTCCCCCAAACCGTATCCTCTTCCCTCGCTGTTGTGAGGGGAAGGAGTTCGGGGGATGTGGGGCCTGAAGTCCTCCTGGGTCCTCAGAAATTATGATTGGAGCAGCAGGAGGAGCCTGCTGGGAAGGCTCAGTGAGGTCAGAGGGGCCACTGTAGGTCTCTGAGCCTCTCTCAGATGAAGTCATGGACTCTGGAGGCCTTTGGGGCCATTCGCCGAGCTGTAGGGCCAGGGAGAATAAAGCTCACAGTGCCGTGGAGATGGGGCCCTGGAGACCTCAGATGGAAGGCAAGAGTCAGAGGCGATGATGCTTTCCTATCCCAGAGGGGAGAGTAGGCGAATTGACACCAAGGACCGCGAGACTTGGGCCAGGAATGGGCCTGGGGAATGAGTCCAAGGTTTCTGCCTGCCTTGCTGGAGTCCCTAAGAAGGTCTTCCTCTGGAACAGCACTCTAATAAGATGTTAATGTGGATAGCAGAGGAATGCTGCCATCTTAGGAGCAGACCTGGCAGTGCTGACTGACCGAGTCAGTAGGAAGGCTCTATGGCAGGGAAAGAGCTTGGTGTGTCTCAGACCCTCTTCTGCCTTACACCCCAGGACCTTCTGACAGCTTGCTGTGACCGAAGGACATTATGTGACTTCTCGACGTTAAGGCAAACAAGGAAATAGAGGGAAGAGCGATTAGGGAAGGGTGGGGTGTGTATTCACTACCACGTAACGAGACATAGCGAGGTGCCATCCAGTTAGCAGATGCTCTGCCTGCTGGCGTAGAAGCTGAAGAGTAGGTCTCTGCTCGGCTTAGTTATGTTTTTAGGACTGGCAGAATCGCGCCACTGGTACAAACAGCCCCTATGTCTAATGTCTCAAGTCTAGGACTAAAGCCATTGGAAGTCCTGCTGGAAGTCCTATGGGTGAACCAGGAAGACTAAGCAAAATGAAGAACTAGTTTTTGGTACTGGGCAGTGGTGGCGAATGCCTGTAATCCAAGCACTTGGGAGGCAGAGGCAGGCAGATTTCTGAGTTTGAGGCTAGCCTGGTCTAGAGTGAGTTCTAGGACAGCCAGGGTTATAGAGAGAAATCCTGTCTTGAAAAAACAAACAAAAAAAAACAAAAATAACAACAAAAAAAGAACTGGCTTTTGAAGGTTTTGTATGGAATCAACACTAACTAACCTTAGTGAGTGCATGTGCATGCATGTACACACACAGACACACACAAACACACAGAGCCTTATAGGAGGAATATGAATACACATAAGTGCAAAAAATGTCACATGATCACACCCAACTCTGGAGGGACTGAATTTACCTTCTCTAGCCTTGGAGGGTTTGAGCTTGTCCTTATAGCCTGGAGGTGGGTGGGTGAGTGGGGGCTTGCCTTGCAACCTGGAGTGATTGATCTTGTCCTGTTACCTGGAGGAGGTGATTGTGTCCTGTAATCTTACACCTTGCCCTTTTGATGCATCTCAAGCAGTGTCCACAGGGAAATGAACAGAGCCTGCTGAGCCTAGCTCACGCAGTCATGGCATGTCAGCCCTCCAGATTTGGAAGCCAGTTAGCTGCTGTTGCAAAGCAAAGGCAGTTTGCTGCCTTTTTAGAATGAGGGATGATGGGACCTAAGCTGAGTGCTGACCTCCCTAAACTCTCTGCTTCCTGCCTGACTGATGATGTGATCCAAAGCGAAGGTTCCAGAATGGAAGGCGAGCCGCAGCTGGCCCGGAGAGTCAGAGCAGAAGCTCTTCTCTGTGAGTAATCAGATGTCTATTCTCTCGTTTTACATATTTTTTATTTTTGAGACAGAGTCCCATTCTATAGCCCAGGCTGTCTTGGAACTACTTCTGTAGCTCAGGCTGGCCTGGAACCCACATATCTGCCTGTCTCTGCCTCCCAGTGCACACCACTCTGGTTTTGTTTTGTTTGTTTTAAATGACACAAGACATTTAGAAATGGTCACAGCAGTGTCACTGCAAGAAAGAACGTTGTTACAGAAGTGGGCCATCATGAAGCATGAAGTGACTGGTGGTTGAGTCTAATCTGCATATTCTTTGCTAGGACATCCAGCATGTAAGTGTATAAATGTATGGAATCTTCACCACACAAGGCACAAGTGTATTAAACTCCTACAGGCCACGAGTTGTGGAGGTTGTGGGGTAAAGGTAAACAGGTCTCTCAAGTTCTTGACTGCTTTTGATTTTAAAAGGTGTGTGCCTCAGTTTGAGAAGTAAAGTATAATGTGTCCCTACTGACCTGTATCTGCTTGCAGAGCTATTTATTTGACATTTACTGGGTTTTTGTATTTTCTCCCTCAATTATTTTATGTTCTTGGTTCCCACCGTTATGTATTAGTTGTTTCACTTAGCTCCTAGTTGCATGCAAATAGTGATTATTTATTTACTTTATATATGTGAGTACACAGTCACTGTCTTTAGATACACCAGAAGAGGGCGTGGGATCCCATCACGTGGGTGCTGGGAATTGAACTCAGGACCTCTGGAAGAGCAGCCAGTGGTCTTAACCACTGAGCCATCTCTCCAGCCCCTGCAAATGCTGATTTTTATCATATGCCAGGCATTCTGCTGAGCCCTGTCTATGTCCCATCTCATTTCACTCTCTATGGTCTGTTGTCAAGGCTGTTGACGATTTTGCACTTTATCAGTGACTTACGCTTACAGTTCTGAGTGTAGATTCCTGCATATCCCAGAGCTGCCCCAAGTCTCCGGATTCCCCCAGTGAGCTCAGGGCAGCTTGTGAAAACTGAAGGTGTAGATGCTCGTTAGCGCTGGAGAGGGGTCTGGAGTTTTGATCCTCTAAGGTGCTCTCCTGAGGTTCACAATTACAGTAACATCTCCACTAAGGATGTACTGACTGGTTTTGTGTGTCAACTTGACACGAGCTCGAGTTATCACAGAGAAAGGAGCCTCCCTTGAGGAAATGCCTCCATGAGATCCAGTTGTAAGGGATTTTCTCAATTAGTGATCAAGCGGGGAGGGCCCACTGTGGGTGGTGCCATCCCTAGGCTGGTAGTCTTGGGTTCTATAAGAAAGTCAAGCTTAGCAAGCCAGGGGAAGGAGGTCAGTAAGGAACATCCCTCCATGGCCTCGGTGTCAGCCCTTGCTTCCTGACCTGCTTGAGTTCCAGTCATGACTTCCTTTGGTGATGAACAGCTGTGTGGAAGTGTAAGCTCAATAAACCCTTTCCTCCCCAACTTGTTTCTTTGGTCATGATGTTTGTGCAGAAATAGAAACCCTGAGACAGCCAGTATGATCATTAACAGGATCATAGGTCTTTTGTGGCTCTCAAAGAATAAAATGACAGAAACAAGCCTTAACTTCAGCATCACAGAATACAGGACAAGGTCTCAACCTAAGCGCGATTGTACAAGGTCAGGATATGGGGACAGCAGATGCCTCTTAATTTCAAAGAAAACAGACTAGATGGATAAGCACGGTGACATATTTCAAGAATGATATGTGTGGGTCTGGGGCAGGGATTGTATACTCTGAAGATGAGAGCTTAACCCAGAGCGTCACTAGAAGCTTGGCCCGAATCTCAGCTGAAGTAAGGAGTTGGCTTTACTTTGTCACCACACAAAACCAGAGCCACAAGACAGATACTTCACTATTGTAGATGTCAAGAGCCATGGAAAGCTGCCCCTAGCCAAAGGCAGAAGGGATAAGGCTTTACCCTTTGTGTTCCTAATGGTTTGCTGTCTCCAAAGCAGTGACCCCAAGGGCTTAGTCACTGTAGGAGACCACCACTGACTGGACTGAGCAGGCTTGCATTGTGTCATACAGGGGACTTACATAGGGCGTTGGCATGTCCTTTTAGGGGTCAGTGTGGAAAGATTATGAGCTGATTCCTATACATTTAGCTGCCTGGGTGGATGGGAAAATATCAAGAGAGCCAAGTAATGGTGGTTTACAGTTCTCTGAGGAAGATTCCAGAATTCATGTGGGTAGTTTACTGAAGATGTAGATGGACTGCTTATGAAACAGAGTTTTTCAAAACAAGTCATTATGACATTAGAACTCTGTATCTTGGTGAAGCAATTGTGGATAAAGTCATGAGGACAGCATGGACTTGAGCAATGCTTGTTGGCTTCTCTGCTCCCACGGGGTGGGTGCCAAGTCAGTCTGGAGCTGATTATTGTCTTGAATCTGTACTCAAATTAGCTGTGAGCAAGCCATCTGCTGGCTCCCCCAGCCTCCGGGGACGGGTGCTGGCAAGGGAAAGTCCTGCCTGAATGCAAACTGTCCACCAAGCTGATAACAGAGAAGAGGGGATTGAGGGAGGGGCGAGAGAGAGAGAGAGAGAGAGAGAGAGAGAGAGAGAGAGAGAGAGAGAGAGAGAGAGAGTGTGTGAGAGTGTTGGGGGTCCCTGTCTGTCCCCTCTTCTCCACCAAGCTGATAACAGAGAAGAGGGGATTGAGGGAGGGATGAAAAAGAGAGAGTGTTGGGGGTCCCTGTCTGTCCCCTCTTCTCCACCAAGCTGATTACAGAGAAGAGGGGATTGAGGGAGGGACGGGAAAGAGAGTGTTGGGGGTCCCTGTCTGTCTCCTCTTCTCTAGGGCTTTCCTACTTATGTATTTTTTGCAGCTTGAGAAAGAGCAGCTGTGGATTGGGAGACCCTGTGTTCGATCGGAGATGCGGAAGTACCGTAGGGACCTGCCTCAGAGGGAGGGCATTTTGTAGTAGTCTCTTTAGAATCCAGAGCTGTCTCTCTGTCTCCACTGGCATGCTGGAGTTGAGCCCTCACTGTCTCTATGGGTAAGGTTACACTTCAGCTCCTCTGATGGACTTTGGATGTCGTGATATCCCACCTCGGCGTGCCTCAAGAGCTGTGCTCAGGGATCTCCTGGGCGGGCGACTGTTTCTCAAATGCTGCTCCATCATGCTTAGGGTGCTTGTTCACATTCAGTTCCTGTTCGTACCCATGGATGCCCCAGGAAGCTGACACTGTTCAATGCAAACCAGTACTATAAAAAACGAAGCCTCTAAGGAGGAGGGAACAGTGTCTGTCCTAGGTCTTAGGGCCAGTGAGTAAGCAGCTCAGAAATCGGTTGCAGATCCAGCTCCTTGGCCTGTGATGGACTGACTGTGTTAAGAACAGTGCTGGGTGAGGCTGACCAGGAAGATTCTGTGCCCAGCTAGAGAGCACAGCGCCACCCACAGAGCAGCCATGTCTCCCTTGGCCCTCTTTGCCCACAGTTACAGGGGCCAGTGCTGCCAGATGCCTGAGTCTTTTGGCAACACTAGAGTCCTGAACTTTAAAATACTGAGATTGGACTCAGTTCTCCAAAAACACTGTGGTTCAAGGCCGTGGCTCAAATAGTCCTGCAAGTCTCAAGTTGCAACCAGTGGGCGGAAGTGACACTTCCTGGTAACCTGGGGCTTAATTTCCTTTGAGGGCACTTGCATTTAGAAGGTTGTTGAAGTGATTCAGTTCTGAGTTAATGCAGACCCCGGGGAGATGGGTTATTATGTAAGGTGCCTTCTTAGGTCCACCTTGTTCCCAGCTTCAAGGCATGTCAGCTCAAGACAGTGGGGAGCTGGGCTACAGCCCTGAGCACTGGATTGCTTCTACAGGTTGATGGTACTCTTCCCTCTCTATGAAGGGGTCTGAGCACCTCAGGCTGGAGACTGTCCCAAAGGGGAAGGCTCCAGACACATACTGCGTCATGTACCAATGCCATTAAAAGAGCCATTTTCTGAAAATCTCTCAAAAGTCGTTGAGGTCCATGTGAGCCTGATTGTTTTGCTTTATTAGTGTATCTGCATGCGTGCCCGTATGTGGGAATTGGGAGGACACGAAATCCTTGGGTTAAACTCACGGCCAGCCCTTTGGCCCACTGAACCATCTTGCTCACACACTGTTTAGTAAAACCAGGCCCAGTTTCGGACTGTGGCGGTAAATCACTTCCTTCGCAGTGGTGATCTCACTCTAGCCTGGCGTGCTTGTGGTACTGTCAAAACTGTGAGAGAAGACTTCCGAGGAACGGGGAACCGGCTGTAGAGGAGGGGCGGGGGACATCTTCAGCTTAGGAAACCTGTTACTGGGTTTGCTACGGAGCACTGCTCTGGTTAGCCTCACTGGTGATGTTGTAAGTCACTGCTAGTGGGCCTAGCCTCAGATTTAGACAGACTGGGTGAAGTCTGACTTAGGTTTGATGGTCTGTGTCTGTGTGTGTGTCGCATACGCATGTGTTCGTGATTTTCAGTGAACTTACTTTGAGCCATTTCTGCTCGACTGGTCGACTAGGTCTAGGGATGGCCAGGCCCAGCTTTTATGCGGGTGCTGAGATTTTGAACTTAAGTCCTTGTGTCTGCATAGCAAACACTTTACCCACAAAACCATCTCCTCAGCCGCTGGGTCATACACATGTAACTTCATGCCCATGTGTGTTTTCCCCTCGGGTGTCTCTGTGTACCATGTACGTGCCTGCTTTCTGTGGAACCAGAAGGGGCGTTGGATGCCTTTGAACTGAAGCCTCATGTGGGTGCTCAGAACCTAACACAGGCCCTCTGGAAGAACAGCAAGTACTCTTAACCACTGAGCCACCTCTCTGACCTCTTCACTTTCTTTTCAACGTTTACTTTCGAGACAGAGTCTCTCGTAACCCAGACTTGACTTGAACTCTTGATTCTTCTGCCTCTGCTGCCAAGTGCTGGGAATCAGAGGAGTGTGCCACCACACCCAGCTCAGGTGCCTGATTTACACTTCACAGTGAGTCAGACATACCTCAGGAGCTTAGTACCCTGAAGATTACTGGCCCTGGGAGCTGAGTCAGAACCTAAGGGCCCTGGAAACAGTATTCTTAAAAGTCCCTCCTCCAGCCAGACACAGCTGCTGATTGACTTATCTGCTTCAGTACGGGTCCCTAAATCTACACATACAGGTGTGTTAATAAGCACTTGGGTTGGGGAGATAGCTCGCTGAATACAGTGCTTGCAGGGCAGGTGTTCCAACCCACGCATGTAAGTGAACACAGGTGTGGTGGCATGCACTTGTGAGCAGCGCTGGGGTGTGGTGACAGGCAGAGTTCTGGAGCTGCTCCGGCCAAGCAGCCTAGCCTAGCTGGCTAGCTTTCGGTCAGTGAGATTGGAAAAGGTGGACAGAGTCTGAGAAATGACATTCTAGGTTGTCTCAGGCCGTCACACACGTGTGCACCCCACACTTGGGTAGGCACTGACGCGTGTGCACACATGCACTTTAGGGGCCCTGCTCATACGTGTTTGTGGTGTTTGTAGCTGGGGTTGGTGGAAGGCTGTGCAAACCAGGCGAGCTTGGAGCTTTCGACAGTTCTGCTTCTGACTACTGAGTGTGGCGGCTCAGCCTTAGAAGCCCATGTTTGACCAATGCTTGAGGTGGAAGAGGATTTGGAAACAACTGGCTTTCGGGCTCTGAGCCTGCCATAACCTGTGTCAGCTGGGGCTCGGGTCCCAGGCTGTGATTTGTAGGAAGGGCTGAGAGAATTACTGCTGGGTCCTCTATCATTCTAGATACCTCTTTAGCGTTCTCCCTGAGCCAGAAGCCCCTGAACTCTCTTTCAGGCCATTGATTCTTGCTTCTTGCCTGGAAGGAATTATGGAAATAACCTTGTGCACCCGAGAACTACTTTCCCCTGACTGGCTGGTGCATCTCTCTCTCTCTCTCTCTCTCTCTCTCTCTCTCTCTCTCTCTCTCTCTCTCTCACACACACACACACACACACACACACACACACCCCTCCCAAAAACAAGTTTCAAGAATATAGTGACTGCATTCAAAATGTGGTAGTTTCTTCTGGTAAGAGGAATCACTGTAGGTTTTACTTCCAGACTTCTGGATGCCACACTTTATTTCTGGTAGTGTAATTTTTCGTTTCTGGTTCTTGGTTAGCTAGGACAGCGTAGAGACCGCCCTTGGGCTTGCGTTTCTCACAGCTGTCTACTGCCCTTATCTCAAGCTCCGCGCTGCACCGCTGCTGCTGTCCTTTGCATAGCTGGGTCACTTGTTAATATTTTCTTTGTCGATAAGGGAAGAGTCCTTGTTGGTTTCAGGAGAGAAGGCCCAAACACTGCTGATCAAATAGCACCTGGTCTTAAGGACTTGACCTCAATTTCCCTCTGGTCCCAGTGAGAGGCACAACCCATTCTTGTTTTATGCCTTTCTGCCTGGTTTAGACTCTACTTGTGATTCCAGTCTGTTTAATTATTAACACACACTGAGAGACAACACAAATTGTTGTAGCCAGTGGGTAGAGATGTCATGTTTAGGGAACCACGTTTATCACATCTCTAGTGGCTTTGGTGCAAGGTGGCAGTGTGTGTCATGGTTTACCTCTGGGAATGCCACCTTCCCAGGGGGCGGTTGCCCTTTCTAATTCACCTCATTTATCATGCAAATAGAGAGCTCATCACAAGTGGCAAGACCACTTTTGCTTCCTGAAAGAGAGACCTGCTTCCTACAGACATCCCCCTCCATGCACTTTCCAAAGGGAGGAGTTGGCTTGTCAGGGCTGAAATTTAGGCTACTGACTCCAAATGTTGAATTGCCTGTACACATGTATGAGTCCTAGAGTCAGAGGCTGGGAGAGAGGAAGGGACAGTAGCCATCCGGGATGCAGACAACGCAGAGTAAGGGTCTCTAAGGTCCTATTTTCCTCATCTAAAGTGTCGCACTCTCGGTTCACTTTTGTGGCTTACATGGGGAACTGACCCCTAAACGTGCAGATAAGGGAAGAATAGGTAACAGAACACTCCCAGGGCTCCTCTGAGGTTCACTGAAGCACATTGGAACATGAGCTCTCTGTTTGCTGTTGAAAGTTTAGCACTTGAATTTCAGGTTGGACCGTCCAGCACATGAAGGAAGACATAACACCTCATGCCAATGCCTGTTTTCTGTAGGCCCCAGAATAGAAGGCATTGTGCATTCGGTACACACGCGTCCAAGGCCAACAGTGACTTAATTGTACCTTGAGAACAAAAGCCACTACCTGGGTCAAGATGGGGCAACTTAAGACTTTTCTTTCTGCAGAGTCAGTGGCTTGGGAACACCAGAGCAAACATCTCAGCTGTCGCTGGTGTTTGCCTGCGAAATTCTGATCCATGGCATGGTGTATCCCAGGCTTACAGTGTTGTGTGCGCGTGTGCGTGTGTTAGAGCATTCGCCTAGTGTGTGGGGAGTCTGAGTTCAATCCCAATATTGCAAAAAGAACTACAAATAAATAATTTAGATCTGGGCTGGTGAAATGGCTCAGTGGTTAAGAGCACTGGCTGCTCTGCTGGAGGTCCTGAGTTCAATTCCCAGCAACCACATGGTGGCTCGCAACCATCTGTAAGGGGATCCGATGCCCTCTTCTGGGGTATCTGAAGATAGCTACAGTGTGTTCATATAAGTAAATAAATAAATAAATCTTTAAAAATATAACATATCTAAGAAAGCTAAATCTGGTGTTGTGAGGACCAACTCTGAAGACACCCTTAAACTAGTCTCTGCCCCCACCCCTACCACATACACAGCCAGACATTAGACAGAAGGGGGTTCAAAGGGGAGCTGAGTGTTTTCTCCTGCTGTCCAATCTGCCTCTTTGTGGCAGCTCCAGAGACACAAATTGAGGATTGAGTGGTGAGGCTGCTCGTCTGCCTGCCAGCGCTTCAGTTTGGGTGAAGTCGATTTGAAAACCTCACACTATTCGCAAGTGTAGCCATCAGCAGGGAGTGTGTGGGTGCTCATGCCAGAACATGGGATCCCCGGTGTTTTAGCAGACGTCTACTGCCTTTATCTTTCCTTTCACTGAGGTTACTTGATACCACTGTTTGACCTTGAGGTATAGAAGTTTCTTCTCAGAGAGGGGCCCAGCTCCTTCAAAGAGGACCCCACGTCTTAGAATTTTCATTTGGGGATGCTCATTTTCTTATGCTCTTCAGGATGTCAATCATGACCAAGATTTCCAGGGTTCTCATTCATCAAGGGAGGGTGGTATGGAGTTTAGCTTCTCTCTTCCCTATTGGATCTCCTGCCCCAGTGAATGTAGCAACTGATGATGTTAGTATTAGGTAAATACAACTGGCACCCGTCTACCTTACACATGCGTGTGTATACATGCTGACTGACACTTTTAATATTTACAATGTATAGTTTTTTGTTCTTAGGGTTTTTTGTTTGCTTGGTTTGTCTTGGTTTTGGTTTATTGAGGCAGGGTTTCTCTATGTGGCTCTGGCTGTCCTGGAACTTGCTGTGTAAACCAGACTGGCCTCTGAGGTCTGCCTGCCTATGCTGGGATTAAAGGCACATCCTACCATACCCTGCAAAAGTTTTCTTGTTTATGTATTTTATGTATATGGGAGCTATGTTAGCAGGTATGCTGCACGCCAGAAGAGGCATTAGATCCCATTACAGATGGTTGTAAGCTATCCTGGGGTTTCTGGGAATTGAACTCAGAACCTCTGGAATGGCATAGCAGCCAGTGCTCTTAACTACCTCTTCAGCTTACAAAAATGGTTTTATTTTTATTAACAAAGGAAGGTGCTAAACAAGCAGACAGATGGGATTCCGAGCCGTGGCAGAGTAGAAGTTCGCATTTCTAGGACGTCAGTGTGCCTGTGAGTCTGTATGGTTCCAGGTAATGCCGATTCCAGTTCCTCAGGTCTGGGCTGGACTGAGGCCTTGCGTTTCTGGTGCTGGTGCTGCTGTCTCTAGAATGCACTGGGTAGCAGCAGGCTTCCATGGTGGAGCCTGGTGGAGACTCTACAAGTTATCATCCCTCTGAACTCTGGGACTTAGTTTCTGAAGACACAGGCCTTGTGTTAGTGCAAATTTAAGAGTGATTTTTTTTTTCTCACTCTATCCTGGCTAGCTTCCAGATAATTGAGACAGACTATTAGATTTATTCAGCAAGCTTTAAGGCACAATAACTGAGCAGATATTAATCTATTCTAACCCTCTAAACTAATCTAGATACTTTCCAGCCCAAATCCCCAATATACTTTTAGTATTTTAGTATTGATTTTAGCATTTTAATATTGATCTGGCTCTCCCTGCCTGCTCCATCTGAGCTCTCATGGTGGCTCCTGGCCCCTCACCACCTGGTGAAACCTCTCCTTGTTTTACCTCTCTCCCTCCCCTGGCCAGACTGGAAGTCCAGCCCTATTATGTCCTCTGCCCAGTGATTGGCTGGTCAGCTTTTTATCCACAGATCAGAGATAATCGAGGAGCGATGTTTACACAACTGGAGATTGTTAGAATAAGCATTGCAAGTCTGGATCGCAACCAGATTTGAGGGCCCCGAAATCAGTATTTGAATGATACATGGATAATCATCGCACAGGGTGACTGAGAGCGGCTGTGGTCTGACCAAAGCCAGGCAACTGGGGCTTCACACGAGCCCGTCGGTCTCAGCATGGTACTCGTTGGTGGCCCCCGAGCTGGCACTGTGCCTCATCAGGATGCAAATGGTAGTTTCAGGGAAGTGTGCTTTCCACACAGTCATTTGCTTATACAACTAGGGGGTGATGGGAAGATGGAAGGGTCTGGGGTGGGGTGGGTGGGCTCTGTGACCCTGAAAGGCTGGTGTGTGTAAGGAGGTGGGCAGCAGGCCTGGAGCTGCATTGCTGGACGGAAGCCTCAGACATCTGGGTGGAGGAAGTGATGGAGAGTGCCAGGGTTCCTTCATGTCCCAAGCTCTCTGGGTCTAACCCCGACTGACTTGCAGAGTGAGGCTTTGAAGGTGTCCTTAGAGATTTTTTTTTTTCATTCCTGGAAGCTTGGTGGGATTGCTGTTGTCCGAGAGCGCAGAGTGACAGTGGATTACAGAAGACAGGAGTTTAACACAGTGGCCTGGTGGCTTTAGGAGGTCAAGGTCTTGGCCACTTCTTGTGTGATTTCTGCCACCTGAGCATAGAAGTTTGATGTTATTGACAGTAGGGCTGTTGATGCCCTGAACTGTCCCTGCGGGAGTCATACACTGGGCTCTTTCCAGTAGATGTCCCTGCTTAATCCTGTTGTCCAGGACATAGTCACATGGGCACAAAGTAGGTGGTGAAATGTAGCACTTAGATAAGTGACCAGACCCTCACCCCAGCAATGGGAGGTCAGTGACTGTGGGCAAAGGAAAAGAGACCAGATGCTGGGCTGACCTTCAAGCCTCACTGGTCCTTAATGTGGAGGTAATGGTTGTGTCTGGCCAGGCAGTCCCTCGGCAGCTTCCTGACGGCTGTAGGAACTGAGGCCAGATGTCACTATCATCTCAGCATTAAGGCTCCAGATATATATTTAGAGTCCCCTCTCTAAACTGCTTCATGTACTGCCTAGAAAACACTTAGGGTGTCTCTGAAGGTGCATATTCATAAGTGCTCTGCCGGTTAATGCTCCACCCACTTCTTTCTTCCCCTCCCCCATTCTCCCCCCACCCCCTCCATCTCCCCGCCCCTTCTTCCCCCTCTCCTCCTGCCTTCTCTCTTCCTAACAGCAAACACGATGTTTTCCCTTTAGAAGACAGTGTACCCTGAGAGGAATAAAAATAATTTTCTTCAACCTGATGGTGCCAAACTCAAAACAGAACAGCCCGACCAGCATTGAGGAGTCGTCTTGCATTGCACAATTCAGGGCAAGCCAGAAGTCTAGACCCAGCAAGCTGGTGGGAACAGGACAGACCCAGCCCTGCCCCCTGAAGGAGGTCTAGAATACCTTAAGTCTTGAATCCAAAGCTTTCACATCTCACAGGCCTTAGGAGTGTTTTTGGTCATTTAGCGTTTTTACTTTCTCTTGACACAGCTGTGCTCAGTCATTGGGTGTCCGTTTTTTTAGTGCAGTCTCACCATTAGCATTCTGCAAGTTCCAAACTTCAGTGGGGTTTGATGGACCCATTCTTCATACACCCACCCACACATATATGCTGGCAGAATCTATGAAAGTACATTAGAATTTGTGCTAAAGGCAGGCTGAGAGCAAGGGTCTTCTGTACTGAATGTATTGTTACTTCATCTACACTAATAAGAACTAAAGGTCTGGAGATGGCTCAGCTGGTCAAAGTGCTTGCTGGGTAAGCCTGACTACATGAATTCCACTCCCATTCCCGCCGGAAACCACATAAGTCCAGCACAGAGGCAGGAGAATGTGCTGGCAGAAACCAGAGGTCCGGCCTTCAGAACAGCATTAACGACAGCAGCAAAAGATTACACTTCCAAATGAAGTGAACACCCACTCCTGGAGGGCGTCCTCTGACACCTACAGGCATGAACACACACACACATCTGACCCCCACATGCATGAGTGCACACACACACAAACATATGTAATAACCAATAAGTGAATAAGTAAAGGAATTTAGGCCAAAACATACCCAAACCTCAATAGGGTGGTTTTTCTCTAATGATTTCCCCAGATTTTAAAAATCCTATACGTTTCAAGCTACATCAATTTTGTCTTATCATGTGTGTATGTATCTGTTCTTGGCCAGTGAAAAGCGAAGACTTGGGTGTAGTGACAAGCCCTGGTGACTTCTTGGGCACCATCTCTCAATAGCTGCAATCTTGACAAGTCACCATGTTCCTACAGAGTTCAGGTTTTAGCTTCCTCCCATGTGCCGCTACTGGGAGGATTGGTGTGTGCTTCAGAGTCTGCACGGGACAGGGCCAGCCAGCATGGTCTCAGCGACACACATTTCACTTGTGTGTGTGTGTGTGTGTGTGTGTGTGTGTGTGTGTGCATGTGTGTGTGTTTGTATTTATCTCTGTGTGTATATCTGTGTATGTATGTTTATGTGTGTGCATGTGTGTCTGTGTGTACATGCGTGTATATATGTATGCATGTATGTGTGTACGTGTGTGTGTGTGTGTGTGTGTGTGTGTGTGTGTTTCTGTGTATGTTTCTGTATGTGCATGTGTGTCTGTGTGCCTTTGGTGTGAGTGCATGTGTGTATCTGTGTGTCTGTGTGTGTGCATTCCTCTGTGTGTGTGTGTGTGTGTGTGCATGTGAGTGTGTAATTGTGATTTTGTCATTCCAGTCAATGTTTAGGAGGTTTGAAATGAAATGACAGGATGTAGCAGTTGGATTTGTATGTCAGTCTTCTGTGGAACTCGTGGCCAATGAGTCAGGCCTGAGTAGTTGTGTATGCATGACTCTCCGTGTGTGTGGTCCTCAGCATGTGATGGCAGCATGGACTCTCAGGGCCTGTCTCAGACACACAGAATTGTGCTTTACCAGATGTGCAGAGGACTTGAATGTGCAGTATTAGCATTTGAGAGCTGGCATCAACCTCAGACCTTGTTGGCCCTCCGATTTCCTTGGGGACCATTGTAAATGCATATTTCCCCCACCCCCAGCCCCCACCCCCACCCCGCCCCCATCCTTCTGACTCAGTGATTCTGCACAGCCAACATCCCCGCTGGTCATTCTGACTCAGTGATTCTGGGCTTCAGCTCAGGCTGAGACTTTAAATTAGACTCTGCTCAGTGGGGCTGGGGGAGGTAGGATAGTTCAGCAGGTAGATTGCTTGCTGTGCAAACCCCCAAGGACCATTCGGCCATGTTGCTTGTGTCCGCAATCCCAGAGCCCTGGTACAGGAGACAGGTGAATCCTTGGGGCTGCTGACTAGCCCTTATGGCCTAATGTACAAATACCAGTCCAATAGGAGAGCCTGCCTCAAAAAAACAAGGTCAATGGTAGCTGGAAAATGACATTCAAGGTTGACCTCTGGCCGCCACATGTATGTGTACCTCGATATGACCTCTCCTCTCCCCACAAAGACTGCTCTCACTTTAACAGTTTCTGTTTTCTTTCTCCTCTTTCTCCTTCCACTTTCTCTCCTTTATTTACTCTCTGGTGCAGAGATGGGAATTGAAGGAAGAATTCTTCTGTAACAGGGACTCAGGGGAGATACAGGATCAGCTGAAACATTCCCCACAGGTATGGGGATGTGGCACCTCGTCACCTCATTTCCTGTAACCTATGCCATGGCAACAGTTAAAAAAATAGGAAACTTGGAGAGAGGGAATAGGAAAGAGGGAGTAGGCGTCTGACCCCTGACCCCCGCGGAGCGCATTCCAGGCCAGGGTTTGCCGCGTTAGCTGCCAGTCTCCTGCCTCGTGACACGCACAAACAGCACATCTGTTCAGCCGCACGTTTTTCCCCAACAGAAATTATACAGCGACGGTTTCGGCTTGGAAGCTGGTGTCGGGTCTCTCTGTGTGGGTCTGTTGTGATTAGACCAGCCATTGCCCCTGCTCACACCATTCTTGTGAAAAGATCTCAGTGCCCCTGATTAGCTCCTTAAGATAAATTCCTAGAAGCTGATTCACTGAGCCACAAGTCACACTTTAAAGGCTCAGGTGGGATAGAGTTGTTTCTACAAGGGTCTGCCAGCGCATTCTTATGCCCTGGACGAGAGAGGCCACAGGGTTATGTACTTTGCCAGACACTGTTATCTTAAAAACCAAAGCCCAGACCCAAACTGTCACCTTGTCTAATGGCCCACAGGTCAGTTTGCTAGGGCTTTGAGCCCTCGTCCCGCAGCTCCTTCTCTGAGGATGTGACTACAGAGCTCTGCAGGCAGCGGCTTAATCTTCCTGCTGCTCCTTCTGAGGAGCCGTGTCCAGCTTCCAGCGTCAGACAGCTGTGGTTCAGTGTTTCATTTTATTTTGAGATTTGGGACCATCTGGAACTCTTGGCTTGGGTCTCCTGTCAGCTCAGATCCACTGTATCTAGGTTTTATCTTTATGCCGTTGTGATTTTGTTGTTGTTGTTGTTGATTGATTGGTTTTAACTTTCATTCCTATTGTTTCCTCAGACAGTGTCTGCGTATGCAGTCCAGGCTGTCCTGGAACTCACTGTGTAATCTAGGCTTGCTCAGTACATCAGTGTAGACCACTGTGGCATTTAGGACATTGCCCTTAAGGGGGCACATGGCATGTTCTCTGGGAACAGCACACACAGCATTGCCTTCAGGCTGTCCTAGCTTACTGCGACTTAGGCAACCTGTTGGTGGAGGCCATGCTGCCCACCTTCCTTACCCTGACTCCCACTGCATCCTGAGAGAAGCCTTCAGGGTCCCCCACGGAAACATCAGGAAATCCACGTTCTTGACTTTCTTGGCAAGTAGCATGTGACTAAAGGGCCGAGTGAGTTAACAATCACTCAAGACTTAATTTCTAGGCAAATGTGCTTTACTTAGGTAGAGAGAGGACATGCCCACTCTAACCTTTAATGTCCTCAGGCTGCCTCAACTGGTCACAGTGGTAAGGTCATACAGGTTCATAGCTGTAGGCTAAGGACCTCTGTAGGAACCTCAGCCAGGAGAAAGTTTGTGTTATGAACCCATCCTGGTTCTGCTGAAGGTGCCTTTGCACCCTGACTGCCCTACTGTTGGATGGACAGACAGCCTCCTGCTATCCAGAATTCATACAGAAGCTTGAAATGTCCATGGTTCAGTGAGGAGAATAGAGGCCTCTGAATTCCAAGAGCATGCGGTTTTCTCTCTTTGTATCCACTTCCTGAAAGCCATTCCCCACTTCTCTGTAAAGCTACAATGAGCCAGTGCTCCGTGAAATACCTTAGTCGTATGGACACACAGCCTACGCATATCCTCCTGCATACTTGAGTTCACCTTTGGCTGATATCTAATTTAGAGTAAATAATCCCTGTATGTGTTGCTTAGAGAATGTTGACAAGCAGCGGTTGCCTGTTCAGCAGTGGTTACAGCCCCATCCCCCGATGGTCGACTGTACCTCTGAACTGAGATCCTCTAGGTAAGTAGGAGGGAGAGAAGCTCAGGAGTGGCGAGGATGGGAAGACATCGAGTGGTTCTCCTGAGGGTCAAGGCCAGAGGTTTACACGGTTTCTTCTCGGTTTCTTCTCGGTCTTTGGACAGTGAGTCATCTGACTTCCTGTTTAACCCGGGGAATCAACAAAGCTGTCGCAGGAATGAACGCACGGGCTATGATCGTCTCGGTCTCCTAGTTATATTCTGTCCTATTCATCTACCCATTCCCTCCCTCCATGCACCAGTTCATCCAGCCACCGCCCACTGATATTCGAGTAAAAATGTACTAAGTAGTCTCACCCAGCCTACTTCAAGTCAAGCAACTGCTTGGAGGGTGAGGCTTGTAAGGAACAACAGTGAAGTAGTCACTTGTAACTGCGTAGAGAGACGCAGCGGTGGCCTCACCAGAAGCTTTAGTCACAACTGATAGGACGGAAACCATATAAAAGAATCGGCCAGTGACGAGGCACGCCTGCTCCTTATTAGTGGGGTGTGGGGGATGACGTTGAGGAGAGCTGAGCAGAGGACCTCCTGACCCCCAGCCCGGCCAGAGACCTTCCCAGTCTGCTGTTCCAGACTGTTCCTTTTAGTTCCTGATTTCGAAAATAGGGAACCAGGGAGCACAGTGGCTGACCAGCTCATTTTGGGGATGTGGTGAGTGGGATGATGGCCCCACCATTGCTTTCCTCTTAACATTTGGAATCTGTGAATAAAGGGCTTCATATGGAAAGGGACTTCACGGTGTGACACAGGGTGGTGACATGGGCTGGAGGGTGAATGCAGAAGCAGTCTTGGGGTTCTGTCCTCCTAAGTGTAATTTTGCCCTTTTGATCCTTTGCCTCAGCATTTAATTTGGGAAGTAGAATCCCCATGTTAGACACACAGAGAGTTTATCCTCTTCTTGATCTCCTTGTCTCTGAAGGAGTTCCCTGTATACACCACTAATGTTATGGTTTGAGGCCAGCCTCTTTTACACAGTGAGTTCCAGGACAACTGGGCTGCACAGAGAGACCTGTCTAAAATATCCACCCCTTAAAAAACAGTGGCTGTGGGCTGGAGAGATGGCTCAGTGGTTAAGAACACTGACTGTTCTAGAGGTCCTGAGTTCAATTCCCAGCAACCATATGGTGGCTCGCAACCATCCGTAATGGGGATCCAATGTCCTCTTTTGGTGTGTCTGAAGACAGCAACGGTGTACTCACATGAAATAATTTTTTGTTTAAACAGAAACCGTGTCCATGAAGTTCTTCGCTTGCCCAGCTCTTTGTAATATGTGTCCGTTTGGTGTTACGAGGCTTCTCAGAAAAGGACATGTACCTTGAATCAGACAGAATTTAAGGACTAAGCTTCCAGATAGGCTCTCTGAGGTTTTAGGGGGCAGGCAGCGCTGAGGTGTGGTTCATTAAAGTTCCACGAGACACTGGATGGCGATAAATATATGACTGGTACTTTTGTACGTGTCCCCTGCTCAGCTGGGCGTCCACTTTACTTCGGATACAGATTACGTGGGCCTCTGTGAACCCCTCGACCTCTCCCCTCTTAGCTCTAGGCAGCAGGAGGACTTGAACTCATGACCCAGTGAGGTAACGGCCAGGGAACCTAGCCAGCTTGGTTTGCTTCTCTTTGCCAAGTTTCAGTCTCCCTAACCACTTTCAAAGCCATCTTCCCAAACTCCTGCAGACTGCCTCGGCTGTTTACTGTGGCCTGCAGAAGCCCCGGGCCCTGGAGTGTCAGTTGCTGTGTTTAGATTCCTCCGGCCTGCCAGAGAGAAGCTGAGATAGTGACTGGTGGTGGCTGGGGCTTACCTGCAGCTCGTTTTGAGTGCGCGCATAGACTAGTTTACAGGCAGAGGTCGGTTCAGGGCCGCAGTGGCTGTGATTCTTTCTCACTCCTCTTTTCCTCCCCTTAGTTAATTTTACCAAGGGCAATATCTAGAACTAACAATTTGTTTTCTTGTATGCTTTTGTGACATATTAATGGAAAAGCGGCCGCAGAGGCTATGGGTTTGGAGGACCTGATTCCTCTTTTAAGCTTGGAAATCATGTGTTCCTGTGTAGTTCTGACCAGTTGGAGTTTGACTCCTCCTCCTCCTGTCTCTCCCCAGTTCCCTGTTGGTCTTGTGAAAGATAAGTTGTTCTGGGTCAAAAGCGATGTGCTCACATGACCAGCCCACATAGCTGTTAGCCGTGGAACTTACCTGTCTTGGAAATGTGGAGAAACTTCACTGAGCTGACATGAACAAGTTAGCCGCTCGTCTCCAGCCCGGCACCTGGCAGCGATCATGTGCCCTGCCCCAGGCCCGGCGCAACTTTAAACAGTATTTGTTCTCGTTTCCTTTTATTTGATGTTCTCATTTTCTTTTATTTGAGATTCTTGGGCTTAAAATAACAAGAGATTTTAACTCAAATAGAGAGTTGGGCACTAAAACAAACAACCTACTAACCTTAAAAATAACAATAGAAAACTCAGAAGGGCTTTAAGGCTGTGATGTTTAAAGAGATCAGCCTTCTGATTTTAACAAAGGTTTATGTGGTGTGCCGCTAGAATGCAGGCCTGTTCCAGGAGGGGACAACTCCATTCTGTCTTCGGCGAGCTGGAGTTGTCAGTGACGCTAGAACTGTGGTGTGTAAAACAACACGGAAGGGTTGTTGATGCCTTGTTAGCTTTCAAGATTGTATCCCATGATTTAAAGCCAAGAGGGTCATAGGTGGGGCCAGGAGAGGTCACAGGTGAAATGTTAAAAGGTAAGATATTCCAGAAAAGGTCATTAGCAAACATGGTCCTGGGACTGGACACCCAACCTGTGGGATGGAGGGGAGGGAATCTGGTGACAGCTCTCTCTGCTCTTCAGTGAGCAAGCCCTCAGGAGGTCAGTTCTGCTGGTTTAAGGCAGACTCCCAGCCCTGTTGCTTTTGTGGTATTTCTCCGTGGCTCTTCTATTTCTCCTGTAGCTGCCCCAACTTGTCAGCCGCCCCTACTTCTAGTCAGGTCTTTCTGTCCAAAGTGAGTTTGAGCTGCCGGAGGCTCACTGAGGTGTAAACGTACCGACTGGAGCCTGATGCCCTTCCTGCTGATGTAGTTGGTCCCTGCAGATATACTCTCTCTAGGTGAGCTGTGTAGACTTGGGCAGTGTTGAAATGGTGTGCCCTCCCTTTCTGTATGTGGTTAGAGAGAAGAGAAGGAACAGTGGAAGGAAGAGGCGAGACTTGTGAGGTTGCTGTTCTCAGTGAGGAGAGCGCGGAAGAGCGTGTTAGTTACAGATTTCCCCTTTCTGTGATGTTGTAGAGGACGGGTTGCTCATCATAGTGAGCCTGAGCGTGTTCACCGAGTGACTGCATACGGACAGCAGTTCAGAGGGGTCGTGGCCGGTGCCTTGGTTGCTCCTCAAGATGTGGGACACAGCATTAGCGGTCCATGACTGTGCTCCCACGGCAGGTTCAGTGATGCTCCCACGGCAGGTTCAGTGGTCCCAGCATGGCGGACACAGCATTAGCGGTCCATGACTGTGCTCCCACGGCAGGTTCAGTGATGCTCCCACGGCAGGTTCAGTGGTCCCAGCATGGCGGACACAGCATTGGCGGTCCATGACTGTGCTCCCACGGCAGGTTCAGTGGTCCCAGCATGGCGGACACAGCATTAGCGGTCCATGACTGTGCTCCCACGGCAGGTTCAGTGATGCTCCCACGGCAGGTTCAGTGGTCCCAGCATGGCAGACACAGCATTAGCTGTCCATGACTGTGCTCCCACGGCAGGTTCAGTGGTCCCAGCATGGCGGACACAGCATTGGCGGTCTCTGCATGTGCTTCCACGGGAGGTTCAGTGAGTGCCACGCCTCAGCTCTGTTCATTTTTACGACTCTGACAAGCAAGAGGGAAAAATGATGCGTGGGGTTGGGGGAGATGGCTCAGTTGGTGAAGGACCCGAATTATATCCCTAGAGCCTCCATCAAATGCCCAGGTATGGCCATGTGTGCCTGTTAGCCCAGCACTGGGGAGGCAGAGACAGCTGGATCCCTGTGGCTTGATGGCCAGCCGGCTCTGTCCAGGGCACAGAGGGAGAGACCATGTGTGTTGGTTTGAGTAAGAATGGCTCCCGCAGGCTCAAATAGATATGGCCTTGTTGAAGGAAGTGTGCTGTGGGGTGGGGGGGTAGGCTTTGAGGTTTCAAAAGCCCATGCGAGGCCCTGTCTGTCTGTCTGTCTGTCTGTCTGTCTGTCTTGGCCCGTGGATCAGGATGATGGTCTCAGCTATTGCTCCAGCATCGAGTGCTGCCATGCTCCCACCATGCCCCCACCATGCTCCCACCATGCTCCCACCCACTGTGATGATAATGGACTAAACTTACGAAACTGCAAGCAAGCCCACGGTTAGATGTTTCCACACACGCATGCACGCACAGAGGCACGCACGCTTGCATACATGCACACCCACATCAATATGAGCAAGTTTATACATATAGGAAGTGTGACCAGGGAGAGAGGACACGCTTCCCTGTGCTGTAAAACTTGTGTGCAGAGGTTCTCCTATTAATCATACCTTTGATTCTCAGGGTTCTGCTCCTGGCCTCAGAACACCTGCTTCCTCTGCCTTGACCACCTCAGAAGCTTCCCCACATCCCTTCCCAGGTGTCCTTTCTCACTGTCTCGTCTCAGCGTGGGAGAAGAGGTGGGTGGGATGGTGATCTAAATAAGATCATTTGGAAAACCCACCTAGTGTTTGAAATCAAGCTTTCAAAACTGTCTGAATTCTAATGTGCATCTGCTTCCACACTGAAGCCGGACACCTATCGACCGTCTTGTAGACTGCTGCATGTGAACCGATGTCCTCTCTTTCGGAGCCTTATGCAGGAACCAGTGGTGATCCCAACAGGAGTTGGCAGAGAGGGTTGTATGGAGACCTGGCATGGGCCTCCAGGCACACAAAAGCTTCTTGTGGTGTGCCTGATACGAGTTGACTTCCATAGGAAATGCGGCTGAATATATTTAAAAAGGAAGCTGTCTTAGTGCACATACAGGGCTTGAAAAAGTTACTTTCTTATTATCTTTTAAAACTAATGACATTTTTGTCAATGTTATAGCATCATATTTTACTTTTATCTGTTTCCTCTCAGCCTCCGATGCCACACTGGTTTTCTTTTTTCCTATAATCATCTTTCTGTTTTCGTGTCATGCATATAACACACACTTACATGCAGCCTCACCACCCCCTACCTACCTCACACATTCAGATTTTACATATGAGAGAGAACATGAAATGCTCATCTTTCGGAGCCTGGCTTATTTTGCTTAGCACCATCTCCAGTTTCATTTTCCTGCCAGTGACATGATCTCCTTTTTATTTAAGGCTGAATACAACCCCTCTGTATGTATGTACTACATTTCTTTCTTTGTTTATCCGTTGATGAATGTCGAGGCTGGTACTGTGACTTGGCTGCTGTGATTATTGCAGTCGTGAAGATGGCCATACAGGTGTTTTTGTGGCGTAATGTGGCATGATGACTTAGATAACTTGAGAGATGTCCCCAGGAGTAACATAGAAGCTTTTAAAAATTATGTGGACTGGAAAGATGGCTCGGTGGTTAAGAAAACCACCTGCATTTCCAAAGGTCCTGAATTGAATTCCCAGCAATGAGACAGGGTGGCTCACAACCATCTGTAATGTGATCTGATGCCCTCTTCTGGTGTGTCTGAAGACAGCTACAGTGTACTCATATAAACAAAATAAATAAATAAGTAAATAAATAATCTTTTAAAAAAGTATGTTCTCTCTCTCTCTCTCTCTCTCTCTCTCTCTCTCTCTCTCTGTGTGTGTGTGTGTACATGTGTGCATGCCTCCATCAAATATGTGGAGGTCAGAGGACAGCTTGCAGGAATTGTCTCTTTCCATCCTGTGGATGCGGTGGATCAAACTCAGGAAGGCTTCTTGCTGGAATAATAGTGTTTTGAGGAGCCTCCATCCTGATTTTCAGTGTAGCCTCACAGGTTTACACTCCTACTAGCAGTGACTCAGGATTCCTCTTTGCCCACATCTTCACTAGTGTTTGTGGCCGCTTGTTCTTGGTGATAGCCGTCCTGACTGGGATGAGATGGAATCTTAATATAGCTTTCGTTTGACAGCCAAGGATGTTGAACACATCCTCAAGTCTTTCTCAGACACTGGTCTTTATACTGTTGGGATCTGTTTAGCTCATTTGGCCATTTATTGATTGTTTGATCTGTTTTATGTTTTAGTTTTTAATTTCCAAGTTTGTTACAGATTCTAGATGATTATCTCTTGTCAGTTTTTTAACTGGTGAAGATTCTCTCATTCTGTAAATGGTCTCTTCTTTTCCCTTTGTTGACTTTCATATATTTTAAAGAACATTATCCTGGGTGTACAGCCTGGCTCTCCCAGACCCTCACACTTTCCCTTCTGGTGATTAGGGTGCTGAATTAGCTGTGGTTTACATCCCTGCTACCCCAGAAGGATCTTGTCTACTTCCCATCTATAAATACTGTGCTGCGTCCCAGTTTTATATTATAGCTATAAAATTAGCCTCAGGCTGTGTTGCTGTACACAACAGCCGCTACTTGTTTGTAGCCATTGAATGCTTGTACTGGGCTGTGCTGTGAGTGCCAAGGGTACACCGAAGAGGGGGAAATGCTGGGCAAGATGGTGCATGAGGTTGAGGAAAATGGGGCTCTATGAGTTTCAGCTTACCCAGCACGAGTGAGACCCTGTCTAGGAAAATAAATAAAAAATAAAAATAGAAAGAAATTAGACTCATATTGTCTAAATGTGGAAGTGATTGTATTTTGAAGTACTGGAATAAAATGAGTTATTGAAGTTCATTTGGCCTGTCCTTTCTGCTTTACTGAAGCGGGGGCTACAGACTTTTAAACTGCACAGACTGTCTGCGCTTGTGGCTGGTTGTGTATTTCTGTCATGTAGCTCTGTCCTGAAGCCATTGCATTTATAGATGTTTGTTACTGAAAACTTGACTCTGTGTGTGTGTGTGTGTGTGTGTGTGTGTGTGTGTCCCAGTGATGAAGGTTGCATAGCTGTCCTCCATTTCTCTACAATAAAATATGGTTAGGCAAGTTTTCTAAATAGATCATTTACACTATTGAGGACTTGTATAGGTTAATGAATATACTGAACTAACTTCATAGTAAGAGTGAAGTTTCAGGAGTTTGTTGTGTGAAATTTAATTGTATATGTTTAAGGGAGTCAGAACTTGAACAAGTGCAAAGTTCAATTCCATTTTACCCAGAGTCACTAATGGTAGCTGTTTATAGTCAGTGAGATAGTGAATCACATCCTATCATCCATCCATCCATCCATCCATCCATCCATCCATCCATCCATCTATTCATCCATCCATCCATCCATCCATCCATCCATCCATCCACCCATCCACCTATTCATCCATCCATCCATCCATCCATCCATCCATCCATCCATCCACCCACCTATCCATCAATCCACCTACCCATCCATCCATCCACCCACCCATCCATCTATTCATCCATCCATCCATCCATCCATCCATCCATCCATCAATCCACCTACCCATCCATCCATCCATCCATCCATCCATCCATCCATCCATCCATCTATTCATCCATCCATCCATCCATCCATCCATCCATCCATCCATCCACCCATCCACCTATTCATCCATCCATCCATCCATCCATCCATCCATCCATCCACCCACCTATCCATCAATCCACCTACCCATCCATCCATCCACCCACCCATCCATCTATTCATCCATCCATCCATCCATCCATCCATCCATCCATCCATCCATCAATCCACCTACCCATCCATCCATCCACCCACCCATCCATCTATTCATCCATCCATCCACCCACCCACCCATCCATCTATTCATCCATCCATCCATCTATTCATCCATCCATCCACCCACGTGTCTCTATCTATCTATCTATCTATCTATCCATCCATTCATCCACTAATCTCTATATATCGGTCTATCTATCTATGCATGTATCATCCATCCATGTGTGTATGTATGTATGTATGTATGTATGTGTATGTGTATATGTATATGTTGTCTGTCTATCCATGTATATATGTATCAATCTACCCATATATATGTATGTATGTATCTGCCTGTCTGCTCTCTCTTATCTATCTATCTATCTATCTATCTATCTATCTATCTATCTATCATCTACCTACCTACCTATCATCTATCCAAGACAGGGCCACACGAAGCCCAGGATGATCCTGAACTTCTGATCCTCCTACCTCCACTACTCTGAAGTGCTAAGATGACCAGTGTCATCCTGCTGTGGCTTGGTGAATACTAGGCAAGTGTGTGCACACTGACCTTCATCCCAGCACTGATAACCAACATTTAAACATGATTCCACTGGCCTGGACACAGGACTTTCTGCTGTTTCTGTGTCTGTTTCCTTATAACAGTCTAAGGCGATGATCATGATGAGATGATGATGATGGTGGTGGTAGTGGTAGTGGTGGTGTTGGTGTTGGTGATAAAAAAATAAAAACTGACAACCCCACCCAATTATTGTTCTCTCTAGTGACTGGGCCTGTCAATCAATTATTATCACTAAGGGTTTGGGATTCCAAGGTCTGAGACTGAATTGCCCACTCGGCCAGCACTCGAGTTTACTGATGTGAACAGATGAGGTTCCTGCTTCTATGTTTCATGCTTTTCTATGGTACAGCTGGAAACCCTCTCCTTTACTAGAAGTACAAGATTTGGAAGTTCTTGCACTGCTCAAAGCTCTGCAGGTCTCTTCATTCAGCATAGTGGCTTAAATACAAACTCCTGAGCAAGAAGGCTTCTCTGACACAGCCTGAGATGTTTCCTGTTCACACGAACAAGAATGGAAAGCTAGTCCTTCCTCTGTCTCCTTGACTTGGTTAAGTCTTGCTTCTGATGCCTGGTTTTCTGACTTGAGCTATTCTTAGCAGAATGGTACATGGAATTTTCCTGTACACAATAATTGTTGTTCCTGAATGATTACCTCACAGCAGGTGATTACATCACCATTACCTCTCAGCTGGTGATTACATCACCATTACTTCACTGCAGGTGATTACACCTGCTTGAGAAGCGAAGCCTTGACTCTGCTCTTTGGCTGTAGAGAGTATCGATAGCAAGGAGGTGGGAACAGCCCCGGGTGGCACCCTACTGATTACAAGGTCTTTGTGTAGGTGATGTCAGGACCCTCAGCCTTTACTAGGGCCACCACCCTGTGCAGGCCTAGGATACTAGGACCTATGGTTCTGGAAGTGTTAGAGCTTTTGTGTAGACCTGGGAAGCTGGGACTTCTGGCCACTGCCAACAGCTGGTGTTACAGCTTAGGTATTAGGAGTGCTCAGCTGTTGGTAGTGGCCGGTGTTACAGCTCCTGGGCACAGGGTCTTGTCCCTCAAACGTTGATAGTTTTCTGAGACTGTCCCAGTAGTCCAGACCCTGCAGTGTCTGTCCACCAGATCTGTGCTGATGTTCAGCTGTCAGTCAGGTACCAGCTTGACCACTGAGCGGCTTGGTCTGCCGGCAGCTCACCTGCTGCCACCACTGCCTGCTTCCCTGTCACCGCTACCTTTGCCCTTCTCTCCATCACTTCAGCCAACACTATAAAAGACCAGTCTTTTATTGAACCTGATGCAACACCAGGGAGGCAGCCCACTCACCACAGAATCCAGAGAGGCTGCTTGTGCCAATCATATGCAAATGGAGGCTTGTGTTGGCACCAATCACAGGCTTGCCTCTGGTTTCTGTCACAGTTCCCTCTGCAGGGATATGGGTGTGTGTGTGTGTGTGTGGGGGTGCTCCCTCTCAGGTCTAGGTGGAAATGACTGCAGGTTCATCCAGGCCCGTGTTAGCAAAATGTGTGCTGTAAACTGAAACAGGCCTGGCTGATCCTGTACCTTCTGGAGGTGAACAATCAGCTGCAACCCTCGCTGTTTTCTCAGGCATTGCAGAGTTCAGAATGGCTTGCTGCTGGCAAAAGGGCAGTCTAGCTAGCTATTCGATGTACAGTTATTTTGTCTGAGGTTGCTAGGGGAAGCCAGGGAGATTGCAACAGCTCACAGCTAGGGCGTCAGATTGACTCATTTGCTTGCAGTAAGAACTTAATGAATTACCACAAATACTTAAAGTGATTTTGATAGATTTAGATCGTGGTCCGCTCCTTGCCAAGACTCCAGGCAGGGGAAGGAGAGCAGCCTTCCGTGCCACGGTTTGTCACGGTGTCAGGAAGCAGGCTAACAGGAATGTCATGTGTGTGCTCACGTAAACGTATGCCAATCCCGGTTAGGCTGTCTGCAGCTACAAAATCCTCTCCATTATTTCCATTTGGCCTGTGGAGGCTCCTGTATCTGAATACTTGGTTGATGGCGTTGTTTGGGGTAGGTTACGAACTTTTAGGAGGTGAGGCCTTGCTGGAGGAAGTACTGGGGCTTGAGAGTTTACAGCCCCATGCCTCCACTAGCTCACTCTGCTTCTTGGCTGCTCTGAAGATGTGGTCTCTCAGCTCCTGCTCCGGCTGCTTGCAGGTGTCCCACCCACCCCGTTATTCTCTCTCTCTCTCTCTTTCCTCTCCTCTCCTCTCCTCTCCTCTCCTCTCCTCTCCTCTCCTCTCCTCTCCTCTCCTCTCCTCTCCTCTCCTCTCTCTCTCTCCTCTCTTCTCTCTTCTTTCCTCTCTCTTCTTTCCTCTCTCCTCTCTCCTCTTCCTCTCTCCTCTCTTCTCTCTTTTTTCCTCTTTCCTCTCTCCTCTCTCCCCTTTCTCTCTCGTCTCTCTCTCTGGAACTGTAAACCAACACAAACTCTTTGTAAGTTGCTTTTGGTCATGTTGTTTTATCATGGCAACAGAAAAGGAACTCATACAGAGCCTGATTCCTTAGAAGCTGTGGTAGATTCTTTACAGACCCCCCCCCCCTACAGTTCCTCACCCCAAGTCTCCCGGAAGTCATATGTCTTTTCTTGGGCAGGGTCACTCTAGGAAGGTCACCAGGCTTGCTCAGCCTTCCCATTTTAGAGGTTGTCACACACTTAATACACACCCATTGTTTTTGTTTTTCTTTACTGTTTAGCTTAAGATATTTATGCTCCCGGACACCCACTTCCTCAGGGTAGGAGTATTGTCAAAGCGTCCGGTCTCCCGGCTGCAGAATTTACAGTTGCCTCACGGCTCTCACCATTAGCCTCGTGTGTTTGGGGATCAGATCCCTGGGGTGAGGTCAGTCCTCCTGGCAGGCTTCCAGAGAGTTCTGCTTGCAAGGAGCAAAAGCCCAGGCTTTCAGGGAGCTCTGGTTTCTCTTTCACTGATCTTCTTTCACATTTATCAGAGTGGCTCTCACTTCAGTAACTCCAGCAGGGACGCTGGCTTGCCTCACCTGGCCTGAAGTGACCTAACTGCTCAGCTCCTACTGCCCCTCACTACCCCTAGACCTCCTCTGTGGGGGCGTCCCACCCGACTCACGGCTCTGTAGACATCACAGGAAAGGACCTGGCCGGGAGCTCTGGAAAGGACTTGTCCTGGCTATGCAGCCAGCCAGCCAGCCAGCTCCTGCAGACCTGAGCCTGTGGCCCCAGAGCCCAGAGCAGGTCAACAGAGCAGAAGCCTTGCTTGTGGGTGCCGGAGTCTGCAGAGTTGCATCCACTCACACATGGCTGAAACACACCAGCCATGTGGCTGTGGTGACAGCCGTACAAGACTCTACCACCGTGCACCTAACCTCTACAGGACTGATGAAACTTAATTGTTCTCCGTGGGACTCTCTGTCCAAGCCTAGCCGTGAGAAGAGCACACAGGCAAACTCTTCCTACCTAAAAGGGAGGGAACAGTGAAAACTGACGCCTTTGTTAGGTCTGCCCACGGTTTCCAGAATAGAGCAGGGTGCACACTAGGGGTTCCCATGATTTCTGTAAGCTGTACGTGTGTGTGTGTGTGTGTGTGTGTGTGTGTGTGTGTTTGCGCGTGCGCACGTCCATCCCTGTGCTTGTGTGCCCGAGGAGGATGTCACATGCCCTGTGCCTTAGTCCCCTGAGACAGGATCACTCTCTGCCCTAGTCCCCTGAGGCAGGATCAATGACTGAATCTGGAACTCACTGTTTTTCCAGGAGGCTAGCTGCCCAGAAAGCCTCCGTGAACAACCCCACCAGCCCGTTCCGACGCTGGGCTCGCAGGCACCCGCAGCCATGCTGCCTTTTGCGTGCGTGCGTGCGTGCGTGCGTACGTACGTCCATGCGTGCGTGCTGGGACTCGGAGCTCGGGCCCTCAAGCTTGTTCTCTCCCACCAGGCCTTTCCTCAGCTCGTCAGGCTGCATCTTTATCTGCCCTCTCAGCCCGGTGCTTGCAGCTTGTTCTGAGCTGCATGGCCGACAGCTGACGTTTGGTTTTGCTTCCTCTTTCCTCCAGCTGATGGCTCTCCGTGTTGAAGAAATCTGACTTTCCCCCTCCTGCTATGAAATAAGGAACTTCAACTGAGCTCCTGGCGGGATTCCGCTCCTTTCATGCAGACACGTGAACCCCGCTCCCCTTTCTCACTTTTCCCCTGAGAGCGCCCTGCTGAGTTCAGAGCAGATTATACCTTCTGGCCTGGTTAACTTTGTCCCAGTAACTGAAAGGAGATAGAGTCACCATGATCAAATAATAGGAAGGGCTCAAGGGATTAACATGGTGAAGTCAGACTAGTTAAACAGCCCAGATCCCGCTGGCTGGAATGTTGTCTTGAAGCAGGAAGCCCCAGTCTGTCCATGTGATGTGGTCATGCCCACCGAACGATGGTGGGATGACGGTGATCTGCACATGCACTTTCTTTTTCCTTTTTTGCATTTTATTTTGATTTGAGATCAACTTTTAATTTTTAAATTGCTTTATTTACTTACATTCCAAATGTTCCTCCTTTCCTGGTCCTCCCAAGAGTTCTTCATCCCATCCCTCCTCCCCTTTGCCTCTGAGAGGGTGCTCCCCCAACTCCCCAGCTCACCTCCCATCTCCCTTCCCTAGGGTACCAAGTCTCTACTGGATTAGTGCAGATGCACTTTCTTCCTTTACAGGACACTTTATTTTTCATGAAACTAGATTTGGCGGCCAGTGTGATCCTAATGTGGAGCTTACTGTTCCTAGGGAAGATGTTTGGAGTGTTGCTTGCTTGCTTGGTCCACTGGAGGCCCTGTTTGGGTTGTGTTGAGTGACGTTTTGCAACAGCCTTTTGTTCCTTCTCTTTTGGCTTAAAGGAAAAACAGACCGACCAGCTCCAGCTCCAGGCCTGCTTGGTGTTAGATCTTAGGGTTGATGCCTTGTTCAGCGGGTGAAGGTCCCACCACAGCTTCCAGCTGCTTAAGGGACCTGCTGTCTGTACGTCCAGTCTTTGAGCAGTTAGAAGTTCTCTTGGTTTGAAAGGTCTTAGATATCCCTGTGGGTCGTAAGTTCCTGAACTGTATTCTGAGCCAGTATTGTTTACTTAGGCAGTGAGTACCCAAGCCAAAGAAGCTCAGCCTGGAGCAAAATAGCAGTGTGAGCGGGACAGACCTGGGGGTTTGCACCTGTTGTAAGCCTGACAGGTATGGTGGCATGCATCTGCGGTCCTAGGGCTTGTGAGGTGGGGGCATCCTGATTGTGAGTGCAGGGTCATCCTGGGCTACATAGTGAGCTCCTAACCACCAAACAAACAAGAACAAGAGAAAATAGCAATGTCTCCATCAGCTCCTGTCTGGCCAGTCTGTGGAAAGGCCACCCAGGACCTACACTCCTCCCTGCCACCAGCCACTTAAACTTCATAGTCCGATGTTACTCTGAGGGCTTAAGAGTTGGTCTGGTTGGACCTGGTGTCACAAGTCTAGTGACAATAGGATCATAAGTTCAAGGCCAGCCTGGTCAACATGGTAAAAACTCCTTTTCACACCAGAAATAAAAAAGGGCCGGGTGATGGCTCCGGGGTAATGAGCAGGGGCCTAGCTTCAATCTACAGTTACTATCAACAAACTCCCCTCAACAAATGAGTCTGTACGGCAGCTGGCCTGCATCCTGCACGCTTCTGTCGCTATTCTCGTCATCATAGTCTGTTCTCAGATGCCGCCAGAAATACCTAGCACAACTGACTGAACAGTCAGTCAGCAGAGAACAGCCGCAGACACTGCATTATGGTGAGAGCCCTGTCAGCGGGGACTCGTGGATTTACCTTTCGCCAGGGCAGCCCTTTGGCCAGTAGCCTGAAGGAGGTAGTGGCCTCCTGTCTCAGTCCAGACACAGCCCAGCGCTGCTTTCTAATGTAGCAGACCCCCAGAAGGATCTACACTAGTCCTGATATCTCCCACACCCACCTTTCTGTTCAGCTCCATCCACGGAGGGGCTTGACCACAAGCACACCTGTTAGGGGTAGCCTCGGATGTGTTTCTGCCTTCAGCCCTAAAGCCTGCAATGGGTGTATAGTACAGTCTCACTTCCAAAAAGCTGAGGGTGTCAATGGGAGAGAGGACCCGGCACACCTCCAGAATGCTGGACTTAAATCCAAGTCAAAACACCCATAAGTTTTTGAGGGTTTTATTTTGAGGAATAACAACAGCCTTAAACAAAGGAACTGTGACATGTTTTGTCCTGTCGCCTGTGACAAGGGCCAGGTCTAACCCTGCACACGGCAGCCTATCAGGACGGCTTATCAGATTTCCCTAAACTTTCTCCAGGTCTCCTTACAAACTCGGGAATTGTTCTTCCAGAGGGATCTGGAAACGTCCTTGTGTTCCCATGGGAGACAAAGGGCAGATGACCGGGAGCTGTGCGGGCTACACCAGAGGCTGTCTCCAGAAGCCAGCCATGGGACGGCGATTCTGAGGAGGGTGCTTTGGCCACCCTGTCGGTTCAGGGTGTTGTGGATGCTCTGTAGTGTGACCCTGTCCTTAGGATGCTGCTGCTGCTCCCAGGAACTTACAACCGCCCTGCTCCCTTCCACCCACTGCGCTGTTTGCATGCCCTCCACCCCCAGCCCATCGCTCCTGACCTTGGCCTTCTTGGGGTTCCCTGGGTAACAGGATGCTGTTTATCCACTTGGGATGCTGTGTCTCCCTGTGTCATGGCGACCTGAACTGCTGCTTGCTCCTAAGGAAACCCATGCTCTCCAGGTCGTTTGCCTGAGTCCCAGAACAGTTCGCCGCATAGGTTTTTTTTTTTTCCCTTTACAATAAGCATTTTAAAACTTTAAAGCTTTTCATCTTGCTGACATGTAGCCTGCCTGCGTTTCACTGTAGCTTCTTAATGGGGAGGCAGAGAGTGGCTCCCAGTGCGGATGTTGTCAAGACGGTGTTCCAAGGGAACGGGTACCTCCCAGGCCGACGTTGAAGAGTTCCCACGCAGGCCGCCCGCACATTCATTGCGGGGTGTGCTTTAAAATCAAAGGTAAAAGCCGTATTCTCTCCTAGTCGGCGTTCTGAATCTGCACCCCCTGTACAGGCTGTGAGCATGTTCTTAGGGAGCGGCTGGAGAAGGGCGGCATTGCTAGACCCCGGCTTGGGCACCCTCATGTCTTGTCACCGTGTGCCTTTTCTGCGCATCTTTTTTCCATTTCCACTCCCCCCTTTCCTCCCACACTTCTTCCTTCTCCCTTTCCCATACCTCCACCCTTGCCTCTCTCCCTACACGACAAGGAAGCTCTTACTGCCCAGGCACGCCACAGCCCCCATGACACTTCCCTGGCAGTGGAACCTAGCTTGCCTTTCATTCCCATGAACCTTGAACAGAGTTGTCCGCATGTGGCTATGTTTGAACATTAGACCTGTTTGGGCTGCTCATTTTCAGGACACCCTTGTTTCACAGGCAGGTGTGCTGTACATACCTGGAGTTGAGCTCTGTGCATAAGGAGGCTGCGGTTTCAAATGCACACCACACATCAGTCGCTCACAGTGCTTTTTGTCTTCTTTCTGATTCTAGAATGCTTGCATAGGCAATCCGGGATGGGACACCCATAGGAGACATGGAATTCATTTGCTTCACATGTACCACACATGTGTGACCGGAAGATACTTTATGCAACACTGTTAATAATTTTCAGCACTAACCGAGGTTTTGTAGTGTGGAGTTTGTCACAGTAAATTGCTCAAAGATTTTGGCTTTCTTGATGTTCTGATTCGGGATACCCAACCTGTAGAGTGTTTCTTCAGCAATTACACAAACGCGGTTTACTTTTTACTGTGGGGTTCCTCGGGGCATCTGCAAGTTTTGGTTTTAATTGACTAAGATTGACTTTTCAGAGAGAGGGGGGGGGTGACCGTAACTAACTGGAGTTATCCACAGAGCCTTCAGAGTACATCCTCCTCTCAGAGATCTTCCTGGAAAGATGTGTGTCGCAGTGGGGCGTCAGCCCGGTGTGGTACATAGACGTTCCACAGCCACTGGGCTTGGTGAGTGGGCTCTGGACTAGGGCCGAAGTGAGGTGGCATCGTGCAGGTTTCGTGGCATGTGATGGATAAGCAAATATATGCAGTGTTCCTGAATGCTCTTTCCTCATTGGTGGAAGAGTGACAGTCCTGGAGTGTTGTGGCTGTCCCTAAGGGCCTTGCAGGGTTATGGGCACAATAATGATCAGGTTCCTTGCTGAATGCCATGTATTAATAAGCTGGACAGGGAACCTTGACGGCAGTTATTTCTTATAAGCTAAGGGTTTCCTCTTTTTATAAGATTTGTGGTTTAAAAAAATATTGTTTTGTGTCTCCGTGTGTGTGTGTATGTGTGTATATATATATTTGTATATGTTCACGTGTACTCATGTGTGTTTATGCATGTGTGTATGTATGTATGTAAAGTGTGTGCACACACATAGCATGTGTATGAGCATGTACATATGTTTGTATATGTGGGCCAGATGACGATGGCATTATCTTCAGTAGCTCTTCCACTTATTTGAGGCAGGGTCTCTCCGTGAACCGGGAACACACTGACCGGCCAGCAGCCTCTGGGGAGTCTCCTGTCTCCAGCCTTTAGTGCCAGTATTGGTGGCCACCTTGTTTAACTTTTTGTTTTTAACATGGGAGCTGGGGATATGAAACCAGGTCCTCATGCTAGCACAGTGGGCGTTGGGGACCAACCTAGAATCCTGCACTTGTAAGGCCGGTGCTCTGCCGGTGAGTCACCCCGTCGTCTCTGGAGCTCTTTAAATTATGGATATAGCTCAGTATGGTGTGTCTGTCCACCAGAGAGTCATGTCCATTACTTGATTAACTGAAATCAGTGAATTGACTGGCTATTGACTGAAATTAACTAATCGGTTAAACAGTTGAGAGGTTTGGTGTTAAATGAATTGGTTGTCCGTTTCCAGTGCATACTACGTTTTCAGGGAAACTCGTGCCTGTTAGTTAGTCGCAGGCCCTGGGCTGTTACTCCCCAGGAAAGGCAGCTCTAGGATCTTATGAGCCTGTTCACAACATTTCTCCAAACATGCTGCATGTGCCTTTTACAGTGAGTTTCCATTTATAGGCACCTCGTTTAATGAGTAGTGTCGCTTTACTGACACGGAATGCACAGTAACAGCTCCTTTCCCTGAGTGATGCTTAACTCATATGCCTGTTTTCTCTCTGAGGCACATTCGTCTTCTTGGCTTAATAAACAGCTCAGGAGACCATCTAAAATGGTAAAACACCACGGAAAGCTAAAAAATAAAATAAAATAAAATAAAATAAAATAATGATGTCCCGTAGGAGGGAGGGGCCGAGGGCTGTCAGTGTGAGAGCTCAGATAAGAAGGGAACCATGACGTCACTTTGAAGGTCCTCAGCTAGGGTGTGCTTCCAAGCAAGCAACTCAACATTCTCTCTCTCTCTCTCTCTCTCTCTCTCTGTGTGTGTGTGTGTGTGTGTGTGTGTGTGTGCATCAAAGTGTTGCAAGGTGGCCGGAGAGATGGCTCAGCAGCTAGGAACACTTTTGCACTTGTAGGAGATCCAGATTTGCTTCCTGGCATATGCGTGGTGACTCACAACTGTCTGTAATGCTGGTCTGAGGGGTCTGATGCCTTCTTCTGGTCTCCACGGGTGCCTCATGCCTGAGCTGCACATGACAGGCAAACATTCATTGATACAAAATAAAATAAGTAAACCTTTCAAAGTTAAACAGTGCCACAAGTATCGACCAGGAACTTACGAGGAACAGTTAGTGGGAGACTTCAAGTATAGACCCCACCCCACTGTCTCATGGAGATTCAGTATGCTGCGTCTAGACTGTTCCCAAGCACAGAAGCCACACCCTTTCATGTCTAAGCTTCTGCTGGGCTTGCCTGCACCCCTCCATGTTGGTATCATCTCTGAATATCCCCAGGGTGTTGGTAAAAGAATTGAAAGAACATTTACAGTTCTGAGTTTAATCTCTGAGTTGGATCATGTTGTTATGCTGGGACCCTCGAAATTAGAAATATTTGCATATAACCTTTTACCTTTGTTATTGGTAGTTGGGCTGCTAGGGAAGAATTATCTTCAAAGTCCAAATTTGGGGTAGAAAGCAGGTGCCAGGAAAGCCACGGTCAAGAGCTGGTTGCCAAGGAAGTAAAGGACGCTAGCAGCCATTAACCAGTGACCCAGTGTGCTTTAAGCCTCTGCAGTGGTTGCTTGTGATGAGCTGGGATGTGCTGTCTAAATGGGAATGCCCCACAGGCTCAGGTAGGCATTAGACCTCTTGTTTCTTTGATGGTGGCACTGTCAGGAGGTTTAGGAGGTACAGCCCTTGCTGGAGGAAGCATGTCATCGGGCGTGGGCTCGGATGCTCGTAGATTCATTCGACTTCCAGTTTTCTCCCCCGCTTTGTGCCCCAGCTGCCATGCCTCCCCAGCAAGTTGCTCTGGGTGATGATATTTCATCACAGCAACCACAAGGTAACTAATAAGGAAAACTCCATCTTTCAGGAGTCCATCTTTTAGTGTGCTGGCTGCCTGAGGAGATGCTCCCGAGGAGATGATGGGGCAGTGGGTGTGACCCAGAGCACACAGCTGCCGGGACTGTGCGCAGCCTATGACCCTCAGCTCCCAGGGCTGCAGCCTGTGGTTTTCTATCATAGCAGCAACACACTCTGGGTAGGGACAGTGAGAGAGAAAGGGTGGAGAGATGATGTCAGGAAGGATGGAGCCAGCAGCCAAATTCAGCAATACAGCCTCCTGTGGGTATATTCTTATTTCTTTTGGTCCTGTTAGCCCACCCTACTATCATCCCCCAAGGGGGACATCAATGGGAAGTAATATTTTGAGGATAATATCACATCGTGTTGAGATAAAAGCAAGCAGTATGCTGAAATAATTTCAGCCTTGGCAGATTAGTAATAGCTGTCACTGAAGACTTATGCCACTGTCAGGACTTCTAAACACTACATCTTTTAGAGCTTCAATTAAGCAACTTGCCCTTGTAATTTGGGTATTTCAGTGGCCCATCCATGGGAACCTCTAAGAGGTGGTACCCCATAACAGGTATTTAGGTCATTGGGTGTGTCTTAGGGTTTTACTGCTGTGAACAGACACCATGACCAGTGCAAGTCTTATAAAGGACAACAATAATTGGGGCTGGCTTTACAGGTTCAGAGGTTCAGTATACATTATCATCAAGATGGGAACATGGCAGTATCCAGGCAGCATCTTCATCTGGAGGCTGCTAGGAAAATACTGACTTCCAGGCAGCTAGAATGAGGGAGCATCTTAAAGCCCACACCCACAGTGACACCCCTAACTCCAACAAGGCCACACCTACTCCAACAAGGCCACATCTACTCCAACAGGGTGACACCCTCTAATAGTGCCCACTCCCTTGGCTGAGCATATACAAACCATCACAGGCTGCATGCTCTTGACTGTGGTTATAAGAGCCTGGCTTCCTTCTCATGCCCTCTCCTTCTGTCCCTGGGGTGAAAGGTTTTTGGTCTGATATGTGCTCCTGCCATGATTTACTGCCCCACAGCAAGCTTCAATGCAGTGAGGCTAACTGATAATGGCCTGGGCCATCTGAAATTATGAGACAAACCTTTTCTCTTGATAAGATATGTCAGGTATTTTGTCATAGCAATGGAAAGCAGATCCACACATTCCTCTACTTCAACAAATGCTTCAAGATAGTGTGGTCTTGATATTATCACCACTTGGTAGAATTTGGAGTAAGTCCATGTTAATAGCTTGTAGGTAGTCTGGGTTTGTGGCTGCCACATAGTTTGATTGGCTTATTATAACACAATGTACTCCATTTAATACTCCTGTTTTGAGGATGTCAGCCTTGTATACCAGTGCTGTGCATGTACTGCATTTAACACTCCTGTTTTGAGCATGTCAGCCTTGTATACCAGTGCTGTGCATCAACCCTGTGTTCTGCCTCCAGGGTATAAGGAAACGATAGATAGGGAAGCCTGGAGCCCCTGGCCTTCAGAAAAAAAAAAAACAAAACAAAACAAAAAAAAACACATCGTTGGGAAGGGGGGAGAGAAAAGAGGCACTCAGGAAATGAAAAGGCACACACAAGGTGTGAGCCGTAATCAGGACTTCAGGAGATATGGGAAGATGAAGTCATTGCTAAGGGAGAGAGAGAAAATAAAGAGGGGTGTTTTCAGAGGAATGGCATTGGTGTGGGTGTGGGTGTGGGTGTTTCTCATGAACCTTCTTGAGCCCTGTGTCCGTCAAGGATAAGACCTTTCCTAACCATCAGGCTTTAGTTCCTCACTGTCAGGTGCTGCCATCACTGAGGGTATGAGTCCTGGATGTTCTGGCCATGGTACCTCTGGGCATGTCCCCATACTCCCTTGGCCTTGGGCCCTAGCTGGACCACACTGGCTGCTGTCCTGTCCTATCATAGGCCTTAGGGTTAACCCTGCCTGGAATTACCTAACCTTGGGACACTCAAAAGTGCAGCCACATTCAGGAGAGTGCCTGCCTGAGTCTAACTTTCCATTTGGATGGAGGCTCCTCTGCAGGAAGACTTTCATGAGTTAACCATGAGAGTGGCCCTGGATCCTGGAGCCAAGTCGCTGTGTCCATGTGTGAGGCACACACAGCCCAGCCTCTGGGGGTCTGGGATCGTCCTTGGTTGTCCCGGTTGGACCTCTCCATCCTGCATCTTCGAGTGTGCTTGGTGGGGCCTGGTGCTCTCATTGTGAAGTGAGCATTACTTGGCATTTCCTCTCCGGACTCTCAAGCTGATGTAAACCTGCTCCTTATACAGGTTGTGGAAGCTCCTCTGTGGTACCCTTCACCCTGCAGCAGAAACCAATGCGAGATTCCCAGAAAACCTGTAAAGTGACTGAGATAGTCACATCCTGTCTTGGTTCTAAGCCAGCAAGTTCACAGCAGACAATTCTGGCTTTCCAGTGTTCTGCTGCAGGAGGGGGAAATGGGAATTAACCCATTATACAAAAAAAAAGTTGCGGCAAAAATAATCCCTGTTTTGTGAATGCATGTGTGTGTGTGTGTGTGTGTGTGTGTGTGTGTGTATCTGTGAGTGTGTATGAGTAAATGTGTATATATGTGTGTATGTGAATGTGTATGCGTGTCTTAGTCAGGGTTTCTATTCCTGAACAAACATCATGACCAAGAAGCAAGTTGGGGAGGAAAGGGTTTATTGAGCTTACACTTCCACATTGCTGTTCATCACCAAAGGAAGTCAGGACAGTAAATCAAGCAGGGCAGGAAGCAGGAGCGGATGCAGAGGCCATGGAGGGATGTTTCTTACTGTCTTGCTTCCCCTGGCCTGTTTAGCCTGCTCTCTTATAGAACCCAAGACTACCAGCTCAGGGATGGCACCACCCACAAGGGGCCGGAGATCCCCCCTTGACCACTAATTGAGAAAATGCCTTACTGCTGTATCTTATGGAGGCATTTCCTCACCTGAAGCTCCTTTCTCTGTGATAACTCCAGCTTGCGTCACGTTGACACACAAAACCAACTGGTACAATGTGTGTGTGTGTGTGTGTGTGTGTGTGTGTGTGTGTTTTGTGTGTGTATGTATGTGTGAGTGTGTGTGTGAAGTATATGTAAGTGTGGTATGTGTGTATATATATGTGTGAATGCATTTGTGTATATGTATGTGAATGTGAGTGTATGTGTATGAGTGTATGTGTGTATGTGTATGAATGTATGAGTGTGTGGAATGTGTGTGTATGTATATGTGTGGTATGTGTGTGTATGTGTGTGTATCTGAGTATATGTGTGTGTGAGTGTGTGTATGTGTATATGTGTATGTGAGTGTGTGTGGTATGTATGTGTGTGTGAATGTGTATGTGTGTGTGATATGTATGTGTGTGGTATGTATGTATGTATGTGTGAGCGTGTTTTCTTCAGTGGATTCTGCTGTTAAAGCAAGTCTATGTGGTGAAGTGCCCCTTTAATTTTGAATTAATATCAAAATATTACCCTTCATTTGGGTTTCCCCTTTTTGTTTTCATGCATAGATGTTCTTCAGCAGGTGCTTTGAAATGTACAGAGCCTGAGGGGTGGTTGGATGCTTCCTTTGTCGACAGAGAAGAAGGGAGAGGGTGGGGGTTGATCCAGAGTTTTCTTTCTGTGTCTCAGTATCTCTGAGAGACTGCCGTTTAGTCCCATAGTCTCACTGTTATCTAACCACACGCTATCTTGCTAACTTCCTTTCTGATCTCTTTCATGTGTGGGAATGAGATCTGGTTGCCTGTTCTGTGGCACTGAGGATGCTTCTATCTACAGGAAGAAGACAGCCCAGGTCAAGCTGCCTTTAGTCAGAAGAGTTAGGTATGGAAAAGCCCACGTACACAGTCCCAGGCTAGCATTAGTTCAGCCACTCTGTAGTATCCCACAGCCCTGGTTTCTTTTTCTCCACAGGCATGCCTTGGCAGTGCTTTCCCTTAAGCCATAAGCTGTTCCCTAATGATCCACACAGCTGGCAGCCACTGTGGAGTTTTATATATAGTTCAACGTCTATGAAAAGACTCTCATAAAGACTGTCTCCCGTTGTCTGGAAGGCTTTACATGGGTCATGTGTCTGTCATTGGAGCTAGAAGAATATAGTGCACTGATTAGCTCAGTCTAGATCACATGATCCAGTGCTTCGGGGTGAAGTCAGCAACCCCAAAACACAGAGATCCCTGGAAAGGGGTTGTGACTGGGAGATAGGGTGAACAGAGTAAAGAAATGGCTCCTCCACGCTCTCCGGTTCTGAGTACTGTGGACCTTGTTCCTCTGGGGCTGTGGTTGTTAATGCTGATGCTGGGACTATGTCTCCGGAGGCAGACTCTTGCGTGTCCTCCACCACTGTTCAGCTTTCCGCCCCTTCCCCCTTTCCTCGCACTGTGTCTAGACGTGTGGAAAGAGTTTGTTGAAACAGGCCACATGTGGGTGACTGAATTGGGGAGTGGGAATTATAGACAGACTGGCTAGCTATCCATTCAGTCAAACATGTCAAAGGAAAGAAAGGAAGAAATAAAGAGAACAAAGGAAGGAAGGAAGGAAGGAAGGAAGGAAGGAAGGAAGGAAGGAAGAAGAGGATCTTACTCTTTATGGCATGGTTCAGAGGGAATGGGCTCGATAAAGCTGCAAACGCACAGTGAGAAGTGTGCCCACCTCCCTTGTCAGCTGTCAAACCTCTGAACTTCCCCAGTCAGTCTGTGTGGCCCTGTGTTATGCCCTTGCCCAGATCCTGCCTTCAGTGAGCCTTAAATACTGTCCCATCTTTCTCTGCCAGTGGACAGTTCGCGGTCGTGAAGAAATGTCGTGAGAAAAGTACCGGCCTTCAGTATGCGGCCAAGTTCATCAAGAAAAGGAGGACCAAGTCCAGCCGTCGGGGCGTGAGCCGGGAGGACATCGAGCGGGAGGTCAGCATCCTGAAGGAGATCCGGCACCCGAATGTCATCACCCTGCACGAGGTCTATGAGAACAAGACCGACGTCATTCTGATCCTGGAGCTGTGAGTTCCCTGTGGTGTCTGGAGAGACTGTGGGAAGGGTGTACATCGGGTTGCGTGGGCTATAGTTATCTCCTCTGGGCCGTTCTTGAGAGAAGCCCGAGCTGTCGTCTGCCTGGAAGATGCAGCTCCCCGTGACTAAGGGACACTTGACTTGCAGAGGGTCCCTGAATCTGGGGGCTCACCCACTCTCTGAAGTCCAGTTTTGTTTGCCGTCAGCACATTACTTAGGAGGTTCTCCGTAAGCTTCACGCGTGCAGTGCATCCCACCGTCTTCCCTGTCTTTTTCCTCTCGCTCTCTGTTCTTCTTTCTCTCATTCCTCCTTCCTCTTAATCTTTCACACACACCCTGCTTTTAACTGTGGAACTGTCAGCGATAATTACAGGAAGGACGGAGTTGAAGCTGAGCGCTGAGACGTGATTACAAGACTCTGAGCATGCTTCCGCTTTTCCATCTTGCCCTTCTGGTGTCGTGGCGGGCAGATGATTGGCAAGCATTGTTCTGAGTCGGCTCCGGCTTCTACCTCCCGCCCTCCCTTTCCTGGATCCCTGCCTGCCCTGTGTTGTGTGTGGGGGGACCCACTGTGACTGAGGCCAGCAGCCCATTCTTGCAAGAGAGAGGAAGAAGCCAGTCAAGGGTTCTCAGGGAGTCTCTCTGTAGACATTTTGGATGGCCACTTGGGGAAAGCGGGATAGGTGGAGTTCAGGCCTGACAGCTGATCGTGGGTGGTCCTTAGTGGTCACAAGTCCCATTCAATTCCTGGGGGCTTTTTAAGTGCCGGTGTGCCTGCCCACTGTGTGACAGCTGCCTTTCTTTGTGTATAATTAGATGGCCTACCTTTCAGTTCTTTTGGAATTCCTGTCCCCGTAGTAAATGATGCTGGAGGAAGGTTTGCACAACTATGATAAAGTTAACAGGCATAGTCAGGTGACTCAGGACAGCCCCACGGTTCTCCCAACACTCTACAAAACTCCCATGGGCTATTTTATGGCGTACCCATCTCCACGTCCTAACCTCCAAATGTGCAAGCAGAATGGCGCAATGCATAAGCTCTGAGACCCGCTCCCCTAACTCAGCGTGAGATTTACACACACTCTGTTCCTTTAAAAACTGCTGCCTAGTAGCACTCTACCACCCGGATGGCAGAGTGGACATTTGTGCTGCCTCTAGTGTATCATAGCCAGGAGTGAAGCTGTCCTCAAGCACTCACAGACTCGGCTTCCACCCCCTGTGTAAGCACTCAGGAGTGGGGTGCTGGGGAATGTGGAAATCCCAGCTGCGACTGCAAGGCTTGTGTCCTCATGTGTGAAGTGTTACTTTCCAGCCTCCCCAGAAGTTGCCCTGCCAGCACCAATGCTGGCAGTGTTGGTGTTTTTGATGGCATGTATGTGGTTAGGTGCCTGGCAGCATGAAGCTTTATGTTGCTAAGGGCACGGCGACCTTGAGGACAGCCTGAGAAAGTTCAGCGAGAGCAGCAGCACGAGGAGGTTGGAAGTGGGAAGGACGGTCATAAGGATGGTTCTCGTATAAGTCATGCGTCAGGAGCTTGTTCATAGGTTCCTGCAGCCCCTGGGGCGGTGTTCTTGCTGTTTCACCTCAAGTGCATGCATAGCTTTGGTGGTTTTGATATGTGTCACTGACCAAGCTGTAAGGTTGTTCAGACATTTGACTAAATGCTCTGGGTGATTTTGGATGAGAGCTACATATGACTTGGTTAGATCTAGGGAAGCAGACAGCTCTCCATTGGGTGGATGGTTCATTCAATCAGACGGCCCAGCTGTAGCAAAATGACCAGCCTCTGCTCGAGTAAGAGATACTTCTGGAGCTACCCTGCAGGGGACTGAGAAGCGATCTCTGATGACCACAGTGTAGATACTATTTTTTGTTTGTGTTCAAAGCACAGAGGTCAGACTCTAGGCCTGGCTCTGCCCTTGTGTTCTTTGCAACCCTGAAAAGTAACTCTAAGCCGGTAAGTTTCTCCCCTGCCATTTGCTTCTTGGTAGAACAGTCTGTCCACGGGAGAGCTGCCGTGGCAGCTCAGTGCAGAGCACGCGTGAAGGAGGCGTGAAGGAGGCACAGGCTACATCTCGCAACCACGACTTCACATCCTCCACACACCATTGTTCCCTAGGGGAGTCATGCTGAGGCAAAGATCTCTTCTACCTGTGTGCTTGCCCACCCACCTCATTGCACAGCGAAGCCACTACGAAACTTTGGCATGTGCTTGAATCATTCTGCAACTCAATTAAGAGTGGCGAAGCCAACTTAGAGAACTTAGTGTTGGCTGTGTGACTTAACTTTCTGTGGCTGTGATGAAATGCCGGAGATGGTCAATTTGAAAGGAAAGAAGGTTTTGTTTTGACTCAGTTCAGAGTCATCAGTCCATGCTTGCTTGGCTTTGTCAGGTGGAGATCTGAGATGCAGGGAGGATGCCTGGGTAGGCAGCATGTCACAGTGGAGAGCTGCGTTGGTGCCTATCTGCTCCTTCCATGGTGTCCAGGAAGTAGAGAGAGAGCAAGGAGGGGCTGGTATTCTAGTAGCCTTGGAGGGTACCCTCTAGTGACCTTACTTCCTTCATTAATCATCCCTCCATAAGGCTCAGCCACCAGCTGCTAGCACCACATGGACCACATGGGGTTCTGGGAGACACTTCTGATCCATGTGCAAACACCGATGCTGTCTCCAAGTGTGGGTGGTGTCAATTGCACACACTGACTTACAGCATTGCACATTGGTCTGTGGCACACCAAAGGTGTTTGTCATTGGAGTTTAAGATCCAGATTGGCCAGATCTTTCAAACTTTCTTTTTTAAAAGTGTAATCTAGTTTTTTTTTTTTTTTTAAATGTGGATGGTATATTCAGTTTATAATATTCATAAGGAATAAACAGTATGTGAAAGTCTTACAGACGTCCCAGTTTGAGAGCATTTCATGTGAGCAGTGGCATCAAGGAACCACTGCCACAGAGGAAGCCACTTTAGGTAAGAGTGGAGATGGAAAACCCTAGAGGGTCTGGATTTCCCTGGAAGACACAGAGGTAGCACTAGGCAACAGTTTAAAACATTGGACAGTGTGTGGGAACATTAGTTCCTGAGCAATCACATCCATTAGAGTCTCCTGAAAGGCTTACAGAAGACAAGGTTTTTCACCCTTTTCTAGCATTTTATCATAGGGGCTCAAAGATTAATTAGCTGGGTGGGTGGTGGCACACAGTTTCGATGCCAGTGCTTGGGAGGCAGAGGCAGGTGGATCTCAGTGAGTTTGAGGCTGTCCCAGTGAGTTTCAGGGCACTATGACACTATGAAACCAGGGTTACACAGAGAAATCCTATCTCAAAATAAAAACAAAAACAAAAGTTAATAAGTAATTAACAATCTTTGATAGCAGGCTTCATGCCTCCAGGGCTGGGTTTGAAGTGCTATGTCGGGAGAATGACTTATAACTCTCAGGGGGGATCCCGGGTCTGCACCACTGAGCCTACTTTGTGTCACGCTAGGGATCCAGGGCAGGGCTTCACGGATGCTGTATGCAAGCGTCCGGCCACTGAGCTGCATCCTAGCCAAGCACTGGTGCTTTTAACATGTTCTGATGTAGATGCTGTGCCAGGTCTGGGCCCTGTCTTTTGAGGAGATGTTAGTGGTTAGGTTATGCCCCCGTATCCAAATATATTGAAATTCTAATGGTTTCTCAGAATATGACTTTACTGGGACAGAGGGTGATTTCCAGTGTGGTTAGTTCATTGGTGGTCAGCCTGGAGTAGAGCAGAGCACTCAGCTAGTGTGGCTGGTGCTGTTATAAGAAGACCCGGCGAACTGAGATGCAGGGAGGATGCCGGCAGATAGAACACAGCCGAGGGGTGCTCGGAATACTCCTTCAGACCAAGGGAGCAGTGGAGACAAGTAGTGCGTGTGTGTGTGTGTGTGTGTGTGTGTGTGTGTGTGCATGCGCCTATGTGATTCCATTCCAAGTGCAGGTCATGAAAATAATGCTTTTTAAAATTTAAACAGTTACAGTTTATTTATTATATTTTAAAACTTTTATGTATGTACATGGTATGCATGTGTGCATTTGTTTCTTTGTGTGTGGGAGCACATGTGTGGGTGAAAGCGTATGTGTGAGGTCAGAGTTCAGTATGGGTTATCTTCCTCTATTGCTTCCCATAATCATAGTAAAAACAAAAAAAGAAAAAAAAAACCCAAAAAAACAAAACCCACCCAATATAGGATTTACCATTCTAGCCACGTTCACACATACTGTGATATTAACTGCATGCACACTGCCGTGCCCGATCTTCAGACAATTCTTTTCGACAGACTAAAACTCATCCCCCATTAAACAGCAGTTCTTTGGGGCTCTTTGGGTTTGGCTGGGGTAGGAAGTTCTGGATGAAGTTGGTCCGGGACAGATTGCATGATTGGATTCCTTCTGTAAGGCCACTGCCTGGTTAGTCCTTAACTAAACCCAGAGGTGCAGTCACCTCTGCACTGTCCTGCCCTGGTGTGCTGCAGACACTTAGTTGGCTCATCCAGGACTGGGAGACAGAATCCAGTTATGAATAAAGTGCTTTTAAAGTGACGCTTCTAGGCAAAGTGGTCAACGGGAGGGGCGCTGATCGAGAGAGGCGTAGGAGCCCATCTCCCAGGCACCCCATTCCCGCTCCTACCCCGAGCCTGTGACGCGGAGGAGCCCTGAGATTCCCCGATGATCTCCCTTGCTGGCCCAGAGGTTGAGCTCTTCTGACTTTTTGAACTTTTGCTTTTGCTTTTGTTCACGAAGGCAATTTCGAGAGCTCTCCTGGCACCCCACACCCTCAGAAATCTCTTACTGGGCAGGAGTGGAGAATTCCAGAGCATTTGGCAGCTGCCCTAGCCTTTCACAACCGATCAGATCACACGCAGTCGATGGCTTTCCACTCAGGTGTGCTCTTGAGAACCAAAACCCTGAGTGCGTGTTTCTCAAGCGTTCTTTATTCTTGCCTGGCCAGTTGAAAAGTGTTCCTTATGTGATTAATCTGTTTTTACTCACTGTGTGGATGGCTTGGTTCGAGGATGGCCATGGGTGTCTGAGCTCTTGGATGTGTGCTTTGAAGGCTCTCTGCATTGTCTCTTACTGTGTTATCTAGAGTGATGTGGGCTCTGCATGAGCTGTTTACCTTGGTTATGGGTGCCCTGTGCTTATATGCAAGAAAGGCTTGATCTCTTAAGGTTTGGGAAACTTGGGGTACAAGTAGCTTTCTCCTGTTCTGGAGAGTCTGCCCCCTCACACTGCCTCATCACAGGCTTAGTTCTCTCCTGTCTTGGCGAGACTCTCTTGAAAGCTGTACATCTCGAGGCTGGGACCGAAGCAAGCCCCGGAGAGCTTCTGTCCCAGTCATGGGCTGTCCTTATTTGGGGTTGCTCATGAGGGTTCACATTTCTTCACAGAGCGCTCCCCTCTTCCTGAAGCTTGAGGGCTACAGGTTGGGGATCCAGGCTCAGCTCACACTTTCTGCCATATTCAGGCTCCCGTATGCCCAGAATTCTTGGGAGGTATTTGAGTCCCAAGAAGCTAGAGAGAACACACCCACAACTGGTACTCCATAAGGGAGCATGAACACCTCAGGACCTGGGACCATAGCTTTATTAACCAGGGTCCACAACAGGTCCTCAACAATCTTTCCAGAATTATCTTTAAGCACCTTGGGCCCATCCTTATAAAACATTGTTTTGAAAATGTAAACACTAAGATTTATAGAAACATCCATGCATTGCCTTTTCTCCTAATTTTTATTTCCAAATAACGGCTATCTCACCTCTTCTAGGCTATCTTGTTTATTTAAAAAAAATCTTTATATTTATTTTTATTTTTTGAGGATTTAATATATGGATACTGTATTTACATACTTTTTACTCCCACGAACTACCCCCATACCCCTTCTCTCTCAACACCATGATGTTTTCCATATATATACTCATACATATATATAAATGCATGTGTACACACATATATATGTCTATATGTATACATACACACATACACAATCTGCTGAGTGCATTTAGTGTTCCTTGTATGCATTCATGTTAGGGTTGACCACTTGCCCTTGGGTAACCTATTAGGGAGCTCTTCCCTGGAGAAGATGATTCTCCCTCTCTTAGTAGCCATTTATTTCCTATAGCTCTTCATCTAGGTATGGGGACTTATGAGGTTTCCCTATTCACTTGGGATGTCAACTGGTGATGTCGCTGTGTAGGTCTTGCTTAGGTGGCCATATTGTTACGGTTTCACGTGTGTAGCTCCTTGTCAGATGTAGAAGGCACCATCTTATGGCTGATCTCCTTCCTGGTCCTTTGACTCCTCCAGTCTTTCCAGCCCTCTTCTTCAGTATTTCCCGAGCTTTAGGTGCAGGGTTTGTATTACAGATGTGTTGGGACTGGGGGCCCCATGATTACGTGTTCTCCACATGTTGACCAGTCGTAGTATTTTTGTGATGATCTCCATCTGGATATCTTTTAAATGTATGGAACTTGTTTGTTTGTTTGTTTTAAATAATGTGACCATTTCTGTGATGGAAATGAGGAGAAGCAGAGCCATAGCACAGCCATAATCACTGTGTGCTTGTCTTATGTGGCAGCATCAGCAGCATTTCTAGGCTGTGCACTGTAGCAGTTCCCAAGGACAGCCACCATGAGATGCCAAGAATGCTGCTATACTGTCAGATTTGCAATACCAGAGGCTTGGACTAATAGGCCCTGACCCTCCTTGGGTAATAGTGTTTGAAATAGCTTGATGGAAAAATTCAAGTAGAACATATTTAATCAAAAATGAAGAGTATAACGTTGGCTTCTTTTAAGGTGGTTGTGGTTGGTTAGGATTGTCACACACTGCACTAAATAAGAGAGCCAGAGGAAACAGGGAATCTGTATATAATCTAAACTATCTCATTTTTGTGTCAGCCACCATAGGCCCTGCCTGATAAATAAAGCTCATCTAATCTGTGTGAGTTAGTACAACACCATGTGCAGATCAAGGATGTTGAGCCCAGTCGATCCAGATCTAGGGTGTGGAGGTTGGAGATCTCACAGTAGCTTCCCGGGGAGGAATGACTATGTGTGTTTTCTAGTCCTTAGATATCCATGTGCTTTACATGTGTGTTTTCTAGTCCTTAGCTATCCGTGTGCTTTACATGTGTGTTTTCTAGTCCTTAGCTATCCGTGTGCTTTACATGTGTGTTTTCTAGTCCTTAAATATCCATGTCCTTTACATGTGTGTTTTCTAGTCCTTAGATATCCGTGTGCTTTACATGCCTCGCTCTTCATGAGCTCCTGAGGCACTTCTGGCTTCACCACCTCGGGTGCTGCTTCCCAAATTCTAGGGCCCACAAACCACGTCTCCCTCAGTGGATTTCAAAGAGGACTCTGAAAAGCCAGCTAGGACTGTAAGGACTTCCTTCTGTCTTTCTAGTCTCCAATGTTCCTGAACTGTGGTGGTGAGGGGCGGCTGTGCCGTCACACTTGCATGTGCACACGTGTGCCCCGTCAACAAGTTCTTTTGAAGACAAGGCAATGTCCTACTTTATCTGCCATACTACTCGACTAAGCTTGGCCTCACAGGTCTTTGTCAGGTCTAATAGAGCGTGGGCAGCTTAGAGGGATGGGATGGGAACTGCAGTGAGGGCCTGTCTAGGGTAGGCACTGGGCGTGAGGAGAGGAAGGAATGTCTGCAGCATTGCTGCCCGAGGCTCTGTGACCTGCCATGCTTAAAGTAATCTTCTTTAATGGGAACAGGCAATTTACCAGCACTGGACCATGGGAGTATATTCCCATTGAATGTGTGCAGGTTGGGATAGTCTGACTGGAAGGATGGTCAATGGATGGGACTGCAGGAGTTGAAAGTTTGCTGTGATGCTAGATTTGTGTCACAGGGACGTGAGTGGCTGACCCCGCCATAGACATGTAGTATAATCCTGTCCACAAAGGAGCAGAAGCTAAATCAATGCTCAGAGAAAGAAATCAAGATGACAGAGGACTGAAGAACTGCTTGCTTAAGACGGAGCCCTTCTTTCATGCCCCTGGACTATGTTGCTGAAAAAGACATGCTGATCTCGGCTCCATTTTTGAGCAGCTCTCTTGGGGGTGGCTCCATCTTCTAGCAGAACAAAGCTCCTCTTTCCCTTTCCTTTCAACATAGGTGGTCAGCTAAAGGCTCTCCTCACTTCCATATCTACTCTTCAGGGTTCCAGATTCCTTTCTTGCCCTGCCCTTGATTCCCATTATTAACTCCTGGGGGCTGGGCTTCTTAGCATGCAAATGGGTAACAAGGAGGAAGCGATGGGAAGCCTCTGTGCTCACAAGTGAATTTCCGTTCCAAAATCTTTCTTTTTCCCTGGCCTTTCTTCTTCCTCTTAAAACACATCCTCAAAGTGAGGGGAGGGCCTCCTGTGTGCATGTGAGGAGCTCAGCTCTTCACGTGTGTGTCCCAGGGACAGCACGGCCCTTTGGGTTTGCTGTGTTTCTCCCTGACGGGCTGGTGGTCTTTGGATCTGAATTTCCAGGTCATAAGCAGCAATCAGCAGCTGTCGTTTTAGCTCCTTCAGTGGAGAGTTCAACAGGGTCAGGAAGGAGGAGCTGAAGTCTCACAGCCCCTGGATAATGGCTTCCCCTGTCTCCAGTGAGACAAGATAAATTGGGTTTGGAATCATCCCCCATCTATGGCTGTCCTAGCTTGGTTTATGTCCCACTGGCCTTTTGTTCTAATACCGGTTATAATTACCCAAGCTGAAGAGAGGTCTGGCTGCCCCAGCTTCTCCATTTGCCCCACTTTCGATTGGCCTAATTCTTTCTGTGGGTTTCCAAAGCTTGGGCCAAAGCCATTAAAGTAAAAAGAACCTTGGCATATGCTGCGGGGCTTTCTGGCTGTTGGGTTTTTCATTTCCCCTGGAATGAGTACTTTAGTTCAAGCTATCTACACGTCCCAAGTGCCCGGGGGAATCTTGTCTCTCAGCTCTTCTCCTCTTCGTGACCTCCTCCACAGTCCTGCCTACAGCAATGCTGATCCTCAACATTTTTCTGTACTTTGACTATGGCCATTGATTTAGGTCACCATGCTAAGTGGATGAGGGTATCTCTGCCAGGAGATGACTGTTTATTTCCAGGGTCAAGGCAGGGTACCAGGTTATAATGTGATATGGCCTCTTCCTTTCAGCACAATTTAAACCCGCTGCCATCTTGGGGTCCCTCACACAAGAGTGTAGCCTTTATCCGCTCCCCAATCCCAGCTCTACTGATCTTGGGAGTTGCAGGAGTGTGTAAGAGGTGGGAGGTTAGTCAAAAGCAAGATTCCGTGATCAACATTCATGGTGCCATTGCCATGACGAGCTGAGAAACCTGTGGTGATGTGGTCTCTCCTGGTCACTGATGCTCCTGGAAACAAGCCCAATAGACTTTTTGGTTCACTAAGTTGGACTTGGGCTGAATTTTGACTTTGCTCTGTCACCTGCACCATAGCTGGTGAATAGATATTTGCTCATATCCCGGGGAGTGTTATATAGTACCAAAGGCCCATACACACAATCTGAGGGCTATGAGTCTTCCTCTACACACCTGTAGTCCACACGTAGTGACATAACCACTGTACTCTAAGATGTTGGTATCCCGAGGGACTTGTGTTTCCTAGTAAACTTCTTGTCTGATGCCCTGCTAGTGAAAATCTTCCTCTTTCCTAAGGCCAACTGCAGTATGAATTTCTGCATCTAAACTTAAGAGCAGAGAGTCTTTATTGCCCTCTGTGTGTGTCTTCTTCCTCTCTTCTCTTCTTCCCTCTTCCCTTCTTCTGTGCTGGAGAAACAGACCCAGGGTCTAGAGTACTCCAATTCCTAATACTGAGCCACACTCCCAATATAATGAAAATTCTGACGATTTTCCAACTTTACCTGTCTCTTTATACTGCCTAAGACCATCTATAGGCTCTGGATTTGATGGATAGGGTGGCCCAGCCTTATGCTTTGAGTATTAAGTGTACACGCCACCCCGCTAACGGAGCAGCTAGGGATCCACTTGGACCCCAGCTTCCTTTCTAGCTTACCTGACTGTTTTTTTCTCCTCATCTGAATTTGCTCATGAGATCACCAGACGTAGATACTTGGAACCCTTACCTACTTACCTCTTCCCTACCTCGACTGCAAATGAGCCTGGGAAACCACAAGTCCAAAGCTCTTAATGACGGTAACTAGAAGCCTGAGGTTCCGCTCGCATCACAGCAACCCCCTAAGGCCTCTCCAGTCTCAGGTGTATCAGGCCATTATCTGCAGAAGTGTGAATTGTTCTCCTTGCGGTTTTTCCCTGTTCCTAGCTGAACTGATGGGTTCCATCATCATCCCTGGGAGCTTTAAACAAATTCATACTTCATCTGTTTGGAATATTTTCCTGCCCGCTCTCATCCATTCCTTTCCCCCCTGCATCCTTTCTCCTGATCCCTTGTAGAGATGGAAATGCAAGCGGAGAATCAGAAAATGAGTGAGTGTTGTGAGCTGGGGGAGGAAGGGCTGTGGTGTATGCCAATCCATTGTGGGTGTGACACCCACCTACCTGAGAGGCCCTGTGGGATGTGAGGAGCTGCCCAGTGTGAGCAGCGAGCAGCATGCAGCAGGCCTGCTGTCGTGCCTCCCAGGAGCTAGAGGGTTCCTCCTCCAGAGGTGTCTGGGCACAACCTGTCTTTGAACGGAAAGTAGTGTTCAGGCTCGACCATCCCAGTGATCTGTGCAATGGGTAGAGAGAAAGTAGTCTTTTCGCTGAAAGAGGAAGAGAGAAATAAAATGGACGGTGCTTGATTGCTTGGCCTTGAGCTTGAGTGGATGGTCATCTCAGTCAGGGCTTGGCGAGGCTTTCTGGGAGCCGCAGGGACTTGAGGCTGTGGCTTAGGACTCGGAACATCCTCTTTGCAGCCCACAGGTATGGTCTGGCCCACCCACATGGACGGTGCCCGCTGCTGCTATAGATGATGAAGCTTTTCTGGCATTGTGTCTTCGTCTTAGGCCGGGAGAAGGCCGCCGTTCTGCCTTTTCACTGGTTCATGAGAACAGTCTTGGGAATGAGCAGTTTCCCCACATTGCCTGCATTCCTAATGCATGATGGTAGAAGACGGATTCTTTTTTAAAAACCAGATTCATTTATTTATTTCCTTATTTATGTGGGTGCGCAAGTGTGTACATATATACACTCCCACGTGGAGAGTTTGTAAGACCTGAAAGAAAAAATGGGGATACCCCAGCACCCCACGCCTCGGAAACCGGCACCCCGATCACTCACGAGAAACAGTCCTGATGCAATTTGCAAGAGGGATTTTAATTTCCAGAGCTCTGGGGGTCACAGTCTCACCGTGCAGGATAAAAGAAGTGAGCCCTGTGGGCAGACTCGGATTGGCTTTTTATAGGCTTATAACAGAACCCGCCTACCACAAGCTTCTAAGCCAATCAGTTTAAACCATCCGAACCCGCGCTCTCTGAGAACCTATCAGCCTCCCACAGAGGCCGGAAGAACTAGTTAAGTCATCTCTGCTTATGTGGCCGCCACACACAGGGTCACGCCCACCCTCCCCCACTGGCAATAGGGGGACCTAAGCGCCCCCAGCCGTGCTTGTCCTTTCCATAGCCACTCCTCGGAGGGAGACGGGAAAAGATGCCAGGGACACTCACAGCCCGAGGCTCGCAGCCGGACTCTGGAGGAAAGAATGGGCCAAACCTCTGCTCCTTTGGGGTCACCCTAGACTCAGGCACAGGGGATTCCTAGCTTACAACCTTATCCTTTCAAGTTCAGAGGACAACCCTCCGGAGTCACTTCTCTACTGTGTGGGTTTCCGGGATTGAATGCAGGTAGTCAGTCAGTCTTGGTGGCGGTGCCTTTGTCAATGAGCCATCTCTTGAGCCCTTATAGAGACATTGTATTCTAGGACATCAAGAGATAGTGAGTGAAGGCCTGTGTAGGATGCTTTAGGGGCCATGGCTGAAGTGACACAGACCACATCACCTTCTGCCACACTTCTGGCTAGAATGGGGCCTGGATTCAAGGGAACTGCACCTTTCCTGTGCTCACATGTATGTACACATCAGTGTGTATGCATGAAGGTTCATAGAATCTTAAAATGTCACAGCCGAATGGGAGCTGAGATGTCCTTGTCTTAAGCACATAGTCATTGTGCAACCAAGGTCATTTTAAAGACCCTGTTAAATGCCAATTCTGGGACCTAGTCAAGCAGGTACAAGGAAATTGCATTTAAATGTGTCCCCAATCATTGGGTTAAGAGAACTGCAGGACTGAATTGCCCACTCCCTCATTCATAGACAGTAGAATTAGGGTCCAGTCACCCACATCTGAGGCCACAGTTAGCACTGGGCGCTTTTGTGCTAAGGACCATTCAGGCCCCTGACAGGCCACTCCCAGAGCCTGTGCACAGTAGAGTGTATGTGTTACCAGATTAGTTGGTGTCCTCTAATCTACCTGCCACATGTATTTGGTCTGTGGGACTGGATGAGGACATGCACCCCATCCTTGGGGAATCCAGCAGCTGCCTTGACAAGGTCCAAGTCTGGTAATTAGGCCACAGTTGAGAGTCCTCAGCATTGTAGGCTTGAGTTGAATCCAGTTACATTCAGCACAGTTAACGCAAGTCAGGGGCTTTCAGGTGTTTTTAATTTAGAGACTTGAATCTTGTAAAGTAATAATTGGGAGGAATTTTAAAATGAATTTTCCTACAACCCACTGACTGTGTAGCTACCCAGGAGCCCACAGTGCTTTTAAAACTGTACTGTAAAGATTTCTTTCAGGAGGCCTTGCAGGCGAGAAAGAACTTCTGTTCCCATCTCTTGGTGGAGACAGAAAGTGCCTGTGAGCTTATGCTTCATAATGTGTATGTGTGTGTGTGTGTGTGTGTGTGTGTGTGTGTGTATGTGTGTGTGTGTGTGGTGTGGTGTGTGTGTGTGGTGTGTGTATGTGCGTGTGGTGTGTGTGTGGTGTGTGTATGTGTGTGTGATGTGGTGTGTGTGTGGTGTGTGTGTGTGTGTGGTGCGTGTATGTGTGGTGTGTGTATGTATGTGTGTATGTGTGTTTATGTGTGTGTGCGTGCATGCGCGTGCATGTATGTGTGTGTGTGTGTGTGTGTGTGTGTGTGTGTGCTAGCACTGGAACTTAAAGCTCTCTGACTCAAAGACCTACTGAAGAAGGCTCAGCTTGCTTTAAATCTGCTCTATAGATTGCTCGTCACCCCTTCCATCAATCTTCCTTCTTAAACAAAATATGAAATCTGGAACAAAAAGTTCAAGTACTGAGGGCTGCGCCGATTTCCTTCTCAGCTTTATTTGGAGGATCTGATTCTGAGCATGTGTGTAGAAGTGTCATCTGTGTATGGAAGTGTTGTCTGAGAAGAGCACAAACAAACTTCCAGTCACTTGCTACCTTCTGAGATAGGACAGTGTGCACCGGACGTCCAAATCTTTGCTGAAGTCATCTGGCTTCAGTCGGTTTGAAAAATGACTAAAAGAGGTGGGGGTGGGAGTGGTGTGTCTAAAACTCCCACTTTTCTTGCATCGTTGTGAAGGAGGATAGAAGTGAAGGAAGGTGTATGAAGGTGTACGCTCGTGTGAGAAGGGGTGAGCATGGATGAGTGTGTGTAGGGGTGAGGTGAGTGTGTGTGTAGGGGGGGGAGGTGAAGGATGGATGTGCAAGTGGGAGGATGGATGATAAGCACAGGGCATCTGGAGCACCTGTGGAGGGTCTGTCTTCCAGGGCGACATTTGGCTTCCGAGAGAAGCTACAACATGGACCTTGACTTGCACAACATGAGATTTGAAGCTGTGTCTTGGGTGATTGATAGACAGAGGTAATTAGACCAGCAGGGGGCCTGCTTTCCATCAGCTGTAGTTATTCTCGAGACCTGGTCCCGTAGGGGCGTGGTCTGGTCGTTCTTGGCTCTCTCTGCTCAGGAGGCTGCAGACATTATTTTCACCCCAAAACAGAAGAAAGCAGGTGATGATCAGCTTAAGAGGCAGAGCTTGATCAAGATGGTGGACGTTCCAGTTATAGACACCCAAGCAGGGTCTGGGTCTTGGGAAGCAACAGCTGAGGGATGTGAGATCTACGTTTAAGGACTGGGAAGGAGGAGAGGACAGGATAGGGAAGGACAAGGCAAGCTGCTGTGCAGGCTTGAGTTCAGCTGCAGCAGGTCAGCAGGGATTCCCCACAAAGTGGGGATCGCCCTAGGAAGTCACCCTGGGGAGCTATTCCAGGTTGCACCGTAGTGCCTTGGTCATTATACCAAGATTTGGCAAATCACCTTCCAGCAGCTAAACTCAGATTGCCACCTGCTTTTGTTAATAAAGTTTGACTGGAACACACACACACACACACACACACACACACAATCATTCACTTGTTACTCTTTTGTCCTTTTCACATTGACACTGTGCTGGCCGAGTTAGGCAGCTGAAGTAGCCCTTGCAGCCTAAACTATGCGGTATTTCATGTATAATCTTAAAGAAGTGTGACAGTCTCTGCTTCAAGGCCCCAGGATCATCAGCTGCTGATCAGGTAGCTTTGTGGAAAGAGCCATGACCTTGATTTTAGAAACATTCTGCAACAGAGAGGATCTCTGGGGTTGGGGCAGGCCAATGGACTGTCCACTGAGCTACTCTGAGTAGGGTGACAGTAAGCCCTTCAGGGGCAGGAGTATGAGTGGCTCCCTTGGATGTCTGCTATCCTGATCTAAAATGGCCATTCCAGTTTTCTCATGAGTTCTGGAATGTGCCAGTGGACAACCTCTGATGTCTGTGCTCTCCACTGGGTGGGATGATTAAGCTCCAAGGTCTTCTTCACTTGGGGCTCTCTGGTTTTCTCTATGTCTGTCTGTCTGTCTGTCTGTCTGTCTGTCTGTCTCCCATTTTCTACTTTTTTTTATGATTTATTTATTTATTTTATGTATGTGAGCACTCCGTCACTATCTTCAGACACACCATAAGAGAGCTTTGGATCCCATTACAGATGGTTGTGAGCCACCAATGTGTTTGTTGGGAATTGAATTCAGGACCTCTGAAGGAGCAGTCGGTGCTCTTAACCACTGAGCCATCTCTCCAGCCCCTCTGTGGCTCTCTCATAGGGCACCTCTATGTATTTTGTGCATAATCACATATGTTGTCCTACAGAAGGGATTTGGGTGGGATGAGCCCCGTTTTCCTTGAGGACTACCCTAGACTGGGCACATAGTCACCTCTGAGTTGTCCCTGTAGCTGAAGGAGCCATAGGGCTGCACTCTACAAGTAGAGACGGGAAGATGGCAGGACCCATGTGCAGCGCCAACAGCAGTGGCCAGCATCGTGCCAGAGCCACCCACCCACATGACCGCGGGTGGATGTGTGTATACATCTCTGACCCCGGAGTGCTGTGTGGGTGGCTTTCAATGGCCACTTGAGAACAGCTTTTGTCCACCCTAACTCCAGAAAGCCATTGTTAAATATTCCAGCATGCTACTGCTGCTGTGGGAGGAATTTTAGTTAGATGCCAAGCAGGAAGAAAGACATAAGTATTTGCTAACCATAGAGGACCTTGATGTGCTCAGGAACCTCAGGACAACTCTGTTAAAAAAAGTGTGGTTGGTTCGTTGTTTTATAGGAAAAGAAACAGAGTCTCCATGAGGTTGAGCGACCCCACAGGATCTGAGTTGGGATCACCCATGTTTATTGTCCTGTCTCACAGAGCCTGGAACTCCCGGTGGGGAGAGGTTTGGGTCTGAAGAGAGAGGGAAGATTAGCAGGGGTGTACTGGGAAAGCCAACCACTGAAGACGACAGAGCCCAAAGCTCGGGACATCAGGGACAACCTGGGGCAGGCAGGAAGAAGGGTTGGCAGAGTTGCTGTAAGAACCCATCTGCCTATATGCTGTACCCAGCCCTGTAGGTGCAGTAAGAGAAGACACCAACAGGGGCAGCCAGACTGCAGCCAGTGTTTCTTGTGGGCAGGAAAAGGTGTGGTTATGTGTGGAAGCATAGCCAGTGTAACACCACCATATCCATCAGAGGAAGGCCCATTCTGTTTGCTCCTGTTTCTTCCTTCTCCCTGGAAATGTTGCAGTCCAGCCCTGGTGTGGGCCAGCTGAGGAAGAGAAGAGGGCAGAGAGCTTTCTGATCTGAGCCTACTGGGCATCCTGTGTCCTGTGCCGTGGGGACACAGCCTTCTTCCTTTATTGTTCAGGACTCTGCCTTGTCCCAGACTTGGGCAGTATTTAACAATCATCCAACATCTTTAACCCCTAACCCTCAAGGAATTATTCTGTGGCTCCCAACTGATGGGAATGTGAAGCCCAGAGAGAAGAGAGATCTTCAGGATGCAGGGCTAGCTAAGAGAAAATTCAGATTCAGTGACTGAATACTCGCTGCTCTTCTATAGGACCAGGGTTCAGTTCTCAGCGCCCACGTGACCACTCAGTGTCTGTAACTCCAGTTCCAGGGGACTATACACCCTCTCCTGGCCTCCATGGATACCAGACATGCGTGTGCTGCACATACATACATGCAGGTAGAGCACTCAGACACAGAATAAAATAAACAAATCTTGCCGGGCGTAGTGGCGCAAGCCTGTAATCCCAGCACTTGGGAGGCAGAGGCAGGCGGATTTCTGAGTTTGAGGCCAGCCTGGTCTACAGAGTGAGTTCCAGGACAGCCAGGACTACACAGAGAAACCCTGTCTCGAAAAACAAAAACAAAAAACAAAAACAAAAACAAAAAATCCAAATCTTAAAGTTTATTTCTAAGAAAGAATCTAACTTGGATTTCCTAAATCTGGATGTTCTCAGTGTGGATGGCCTCTGGATGGAGAGGGGCAACCCAGAGAGCACAGAAAGGCTAGAGGAGCAAACAACACTGGCCCATCTCTTCTCATGGGGTCCTTTGCCCTTTCTTGTTTTCCCTATATTTCCTTCCTCCCTGTACTTGAAAGATTCCTTCTCTTGTTGTTTTGTTTCAATAGTACAAAGGCATCAAATTTTCATGGGCAGAAGTAGAGGACAATGTCAAGGCCCTTGCAGAGCCCAGAGCTGGGCTGGAGTGCAGGGGGAGAGCCAGGTCCCTCCCCGACAAGGTTCACATGCTCTGTTGGCTCTCACTGTCCCCTGGAGTCCCGGGCCCCCAGTGGATGAGTGAGGCTTGCTGTTGGCTCTCACTGTTCTTTGGAGTCCCAGGCCCCCAGTGGATGAGTGAGGCTTGCTGAAGGACCATAGGATAACCCCTCGGAGAAGCGGTTCTCGGGTGTTTGGAATGCTTATTAAAACTGTTCAGGTTTTTAGTCTAAATTCTTGGAAACCTTCATGCAGCAGGTTGGAAAGGCCCAGGATCTGCATTAGAAAGGTGTCTCCAGTTCTGAGGTCAGTGGAGCCTGAGCTGAAGCAGCTAGCTTCTAGTGGAAATCTGAGGAGGTAGGATGGAAGCTTTCCTTTAAGAGAAGGAGCATTGGGCTGGAGAGATGGCTCAGCGGTTAAGAGCACTGACTGCTCTTCCAAAGATCCTGGGTTCAAATCCCAGTGACCACATGGTGGCTCACAACCCTCTGTAATGAGATCTGACGCCCTCTTCTGGAGTGTCTGAAGATAGCTATAGTGTACTCACATATAATAAACAAATAAATCTTTTAAAAAAAGGAGAATTAGCATGCTTACACTGAATGGGTTGAGATTCACCAGCTATGATGTTTATGGAGTCATCTTGCTGAACAATAGAGAATACAGCAGTTATGTGTATAATCACACTTAATTGTAATGTGGATGGTTGAACTTGGTAAAGATTACCTTACAAGAACACTTAGTAAATGTTCCCTGTGATTTGCCGTTAGTTAATACTGTGGAGCTTTAGGAGAATTTGTTCTCTTCACTGGATGGAAAAGTTTTGAGTCGTTGCTGTGAGCCTGGCACCCTGCTGGAGGCAGTGAGCCGAGAGTCACGACAGCTCTGGGTTCTGACTGCTGTCTTCAGTACGCTACTGTCTGTCTGCAGTGGGGACAGACTTACTAAATCCTCCACTGGCCACATACATTGCAGTCTTGCATAAGTTCATTCACAGCAACTGAGATATATCTTAAATTCATTAGTAAATGCGTTTTTTAATTGCTTTTATAAATGTGTACATTTATCCACTCATAAATACTAGGCCCAAGAAAATCCTTCTGACACCATGTTAAAAACCAATTTAAAGTCAGTTGAAATACAAATTAGGAAACTTCTGATTACTGTCTAACAGACAGAATGGGTTATTCTGTGAGTACTATACAAAATTGGCATGTAGCTCCCATCCTAGAGTTAAAAATTAAAAAATAAAAGTTTGAAATATAATTGAAATGTTGCAAAGAAACGCCGTCAGCTGGAAAGGTAGCTCAGTGGGTAGTGTTTGCTGATCCAACATGAGGACCCAAGTGCGTGTGTGCACTGACTTGTGCGTGTGTCCACTGACTTGTGTAACCCCCATGCTGTGGGCAGGGATAGGCAGGTCCCAGGGGATGGCGGACCAGTCTAGCAAAAATGAGGAGCCCTGGGCTCAGCGGTTGTGTCTCAAATATAAGGTGCAGAGAGACCTACACCTTTGTGGTGAGCACACACAGAATGTCAAGATCCCTGATTCCTTTGTAACTCCCCAAAGCCTCTCTTTGCTCTGTCCCCTCATTTGTGTATGTAGCACATTGGGAAAGGGCCAGGAGTGGTTTCTGCACATCGTCCTGAAGTCTTGTCTGTAAGTTGTCTGTCACGTAGGAGAGGATGAAGTTTGGACTCGGAAGGAGGATCCCCTGTTAACCCTCCCTCCTGACTCTCAGTGTTGCAGGAGGTGAGCTGTTTGACTTCCTGGCTGAGAAGGAGTCTCTGACTGAAGAGGAAGCAACGGAATTCCTCAAGCAGATTCTCAGCGGCGTTTACTACCTACACTCACTTCAGATCGCCCACTTTGACCTGAAGGTAATACTGTGTGAGCAGAAGCCACGTGTAAGCTTAGGCCAGGCATGGCCTTTGTGACTTGTTGGCCAAGAGAAACTGAGGCACCCGAATAAAGACATTTCTGTCTGTGGTTTAGCAATTAGAATTATTCATTAAATCATTAAATTAATTAAAAATTAAATTACTGTGAATCATTAGCATATAATGTCTTCCTATAGTTAGAATGCCCAACCTCTGTTTTGTGGTACAGAAACTTAAGATCAGTGGTCACAGTCTGGAATCCCTGGTAAGGAGTGAAAGGGGCTTACTGTCCAGGCCCTTAAGCAGTGCCTGCTCTTGGACAGTGGACCACTTTTGGCTGGTGGCTGGACAGCTTTCATTCTATGTGTTTGTTACAAGCCTGAGCCCTGAGTTTTCTCTTTACTATCAGGCAAACCCAACTGTGACAGACCTTGGCTGTGTGTAGGGTCTTTGTGTGGCTGGAGGCAAGGCTGTCATGGGGGATTAAAAATGTGTAAGTCCCGTTTCCAACTGTCACAGAGCACGTTCTTTTTGGGAAAGGTAGACAACACAGGGACCACAGAAAACCACAGTGTCAGATTGACAGGAGGTGGGCCACAGGTTGTGGTGCAGGCCATCGAGCTAGAACAGGACTGCAGAGGACCAACGTGTCCTGTCTTTTTCCCATAGCAGAGCCATCAAACCCATGTCTGTGTCCCCCAGTATTCACCAGCTCACACCACAAGGTGGAATTTCTGCCAGTGCCCGTCTGCTTGATGTCTTGTTTCTGACCGAGGAGCTGGCAATGCCCATAATTCAGTGTCCGCCGGGCATCTGCCAGTGGCAGAGTGTGGGAGATGACAAACGCAGCCTCAACTTGCCCGTGCTTCCTGGGAATGCAAGTTGTCAGGCCACGCTATGCTCCTCTCACCCTACCTAAGTGGAACAGACATCCTAGACCTGCCTTTGGCTTCCTGCTTCCCCTTCCTTACCTTTCTGGCTTCTTTGCCTCAGACCTGCCTCCTGGAGACCCTGAGCCCACACCTGTTCTCTGAGGTCCTCTTTTGCCTACCTGCTCTCTGATCTTTGCTTGCTTGTTTGTTGTTTGGTTGCTTGATTCTTTGTTTTTGAGTGAAGATTGACCATTCTGTCACCATTTACTTTCTCTCTCTCTTCAAGCCGGAAAACATAATGCTTCTGGATAGAAACGTGCCCAAACCCCGGATCAAGATCATCGACTTCGGCCTGGCCCATAAAATCGACTTTGGAAATGAATTCAAAAACATATTTGGGACACCAGAGTTTGTGGGTAAATGTCCTCTGCCCCTGGGCTCCCTTATGTCTCATCCGCAGTCCACTGGCTGAATCTCCCTGGATCTAAGACCACTCCCTGTCCCTGTTTCTGTTCGTTATATGATGATACACTGTGGACCTCACAGCTTTCCAAGCTAATGAGTCTTTGTCTTCTCTCAGCTCCAGAAATAGTCAACTATGAGCCCCTTGGTCTTGAGGCAGACATGTGGTAAGGAGCATGCCCTTGGTGTTGCTTTATTTCTGATCTATCTGACTCTTTTCCTAACGTAGTTTTATCTTTATTTTTTTGTTTGCAGGAGCATCGGGGTGATAACCTATATCCTGTAAGTATCAAGTCTACAACTCACGTATTCTTCTTCTTCTTCTTCTTCTTCTTCTTCTTCTTCTTCTTCTTCTTCTTCTTCTTCTTCTTCTCCTCCTCCTCCTCCTCCTCCTCCTCCTCCTCCTCCTCCTCCTCCTCCTCCTCCTCCTCTTCCTTCTTCTTCTCTTGTCTCTGAGACTGACCAGATAGATCATGTTGGCTCCTTCAGCTTGTTCATGCTCTCTATTAAACATCTTCATCCTGCACACTCAAGACATATCCATTTTATGCTAATTAGGTTTGGCTTTTCCTTGATCAAAATGAACTGCCAGTAATTGTAGCATAAACATGGTGAGAAATCTTATCTGTCCGTTGTTGAGAAAATAGAAGAGTTTCATTTTAAACTATTATTGGTTCAAATGACTGTGTATGATGGTGTGTTTGTGTATAAGTTATTGTTAGTGTGTGTGTGTGTGCATGTGAGTGTATGTGCATGTGTTAGTATGCTTGTGTTTGTCAGTGTAGGTACATAGACATGATTGGTCAATTTACAGTCCATTTTTACTTTTATGTTTTTGAGGTAGGGTTTCTTTTTTTATTTTATGTGTATGAGTCTTTTACTTATATGTATATATGTGTATCATATGCATCCTGATGCCCCGAACTTCAGAAAGTTGGATCCCTTGAGCTAAAGTTACAGATGGTTGTGAACTACCATGTGGTTGCTGGGAATTGAACCCTTGTCCTCTCTGGAAGAGCAGTCAGTCAGAGCTCTTAATCGCTGAGCCACCTCACTGGCTCTGAGATGGGGTTTCTTTATGGATTAGGGTTTCTTCGTCGGTTTGGCTACCTTGGCTAGCTGCTGAGCTGCAGGTATCTACTTAATCCAGTTGCCCACTGTCCAGTGCCCGCTGACCCAGTTACAGTCACTCACCACCATGCCTGGCTTTTTATGTGGGATTTAGAGCCCAAATTCAGTTTCTCATGCTCCTGCAGCAGGAACTTTGGTACTTTGATCACTGAGCCATCTCCCCAGCCTCAAATGAGCTTTCAGCAGGTTTCCTCTGCAAGAAGTCTATATTCTTGTTCATAACTGTTCAGTATTTTATGGTGTGTGATTGGATTCTGACGTGACTCATTCCACACTAAGTCCTGTGTGTTGTTCCCCCCCTTATAGACACAGAAGAAGCAGTGATTCTACAGGAGTAGTTTTTAATGTTCTGTCAATGAGTCACTTTGTTTTTTTTTTTTTTAACAGCCTAAGTGGGGCCTCCCCTTTTCTTGGAGACACCAAGCAAGAAACATTAGCAAATGTATCTGCTGTCAACTACGACTTTGAGGAGGAATTCTTCCGGAACACCAGTACCCTTGCCAAGGATTTCATCAGAAGACTGCTGGTCAAGGATCCAAAGTGAGTGTCCCCTCTTCCTATCAGACAGAGCCTCATGCGGCCAAGACCAGAGACCAGCACCTGTTCTGTGTCTGGCTGCTTTCTGTCAGACCCTCACTGTTCCACCCGCTTGGAAGGAAGTGCTTCAGAGCATGCACCCAGGGCCTTCCTGCCGCCTGCGCACTCAGTTCCTGCACAGGGAGGAGTCTAAGGCTAGACGGTTGCTCTCAATTTGTTTGTTTATTTGTTTATTTATTTGAACATGGGCCCCGCTTTTCCAGTGTATCTGCTTGCTACACTGACCCAGCATGAAAATAACCTTAGCACTGTTTCAATCTCATGGGATCTTTTTACCTTCCTCCTTCTTTCTCCCAAAGGAAGAGGATGACAATCCAGGACAGTTTGCAGCACCCCTGGATCAAGGTGAGTTGCTTCTTATACTGGGGTTCTACTGTGAGCGCCGACGGGCCATGCTGGAGTGTTAGCTGTCTGCTGATAGAGTGGCAGACTGGAGCGTATTCTGATGATCACACAAGGAGAAGGATGAGCTAAGAGCGGGGAGAAGTCAAATCTACTGAGCAGACGTGTTCTGTGTAGCTCGCAGGGTTATAGCAAGAGCAGCATTTGAAAACTGAATTGTTTCCCATCCTATAGATGTTTCAAATCTCAGATTCTTTTGAAAAACTCTGAAGGTCTGTAGATACCATATCCTCTTTGCACAGGACTGTAGGGGAACCTTCCCTTTTGCTGGAGCACTTGACCCTGACACATGGCACTTACATATGACTGCCCTATTGGCACTTAGGCTAACAAAACTGAATTTGCTTCAGTCTAAAATCAAAGGGACTGAGGGTGATGAGTGTGTTCGTTTTCTGTCATTGCGGCAGATTACAGGAAAGAGTGTTGGAGAAGGAAAGGATGAGTTTGGGTTGGTTTTGGCTTTCAGTCTGTGGTCAGTGGGCACTACTATTAGGGGCCTGAAGCAAGGCTGTTCATTATGGTAGATGGAGGGGGAACCAGCTAGGATGGTGGGAGCAAGGGGCCACGGTTCCAGTAGGTTTCTTTAAGGACGTAAACTCTTTGTTGTTGTTGTTGTTGTTGGTATTTTCCGGGACAGGGTTTCTCTGTAGTCCTGGCTGTCCTGGAACTCACTCTGTAGACCAGGCTGGCCTCGAACTCAGAAATCTGCCTGCCTCTGCCTCCCAAGTGCTGGGATTAAAGGTGTGTACCACCACTGCCCGGCTCTTTTGACTAGGTTAGGGAAATTTCTCTCCCTCCTGGCAGTTACACAAGCTGGCCTTCCAGGCTTTAGCGTAAGAAGCATTGGGAACATGTAAGATCCAATCCATAATAAAGGTATCTAGTAGCTGAAAACAAAACCATGAGCCTCATCAGTGGGCATTACAGAAGGCTTCTCCCCACCTCTCTCTCTTGGGCTACAGCCTGCGCCCAAGTGTATCCACTGAACAAGACACAGCAAACTTGTTTGAGTGCTGTAAGGATGGGTCAGATGAACCATACCTCTAGAGAGGTACCATACCTCCCAACTTAATTCGCTTAGTGAATCTCGCCGTTCCCAAACTGTCAGTGTAGAAGAGTCTGAGTGTGGCTACCAGCTCACCTTCTGTCCTACGTGCACTCCTCTGTATTATACAAACTACTCAGCCATCAAGAGTTAGGGGACGGAGTCTAGATGCCCCTCCCCCTTGTTTTCTTGAGAAGGTCCCACGTGTGGCAGTCTAGCTCCAGTCTTGGTTATAGCCAAGGATGGCCTTGAACTTCTGATTCTTCCACATCTACCTCCTGAGTGCAGAGATTGTGGGCATGCACCAACAGGCTTGCTTTATGTAGTGCTGGAGTCAATCCCAGAGCTTTCTGAAAGTTAGGCAATCTCTCTACCCGCTGAGCTACATCGGGCCTAGCTCCTGGGTCTTGAATCTTATTTCCAGCTCTTTAAGCTTTCTTTTAGAATAGAGAGTGTTGTAAACCTTTCAGAGTGATAAGGAGTATTAAAACATTTCTGTAATTAGCTTTCATTATCTTTTCTTGAACTTCCATTTTTAGCCTAAAGACACCCAACAAGCACTTAGTCGAAAAGCCTCAGCAGTAAACATGGAGAAATTCAAGAAGTTTGCAGCTCGGAAAAAATGGAAAGTAAGACTCTGTGGACACATTGAATTTGCCTTTCTCTGTCTGGTCTTGTCAGGGCCCTTGTCTTCTAACACTGGGAATCAGGAAATGTATTCATTTAAAAACAAAAAAGTCCACTGTGTAATCCCCTGTGCTATTATTACTTACTTTCAAAGACAAGCACAAACCATTTCAGCTTTATTTAGCTTATTCTTTGAAATGTAATTTTGCATGCTCTTTTCTCAGATCACCCCCAAGGCAGATTTCTAAATCAATAAAATAAAGTGATAGTGAACACTTTTTCCACTATAACAAACCACACTCTAAATAAACCTGTGCTTCCTAGTAAGCTGCCTGGAACTTGTATGAAAGATCTGCCTTGCTCCTTGTGGGCTTTTGGTGGGGGTGGGGTGGGGTTGGGAAGGAGCCCTGACAGTGTGGCCTCTCCTTCTACACTGTGGCAGCTTCCCTGTCATTTTGGTGGATGCTGGTTCAGGTATCTTTGAAACAATCAAAATTCAGGGATCAGAAGAAGGTGATGGTGTGGTTTCCAGTGCTCGAGATTATGTCGAACTTTAGAGAGGGAGCAACTGCCTTCTCTCTCGGCTGGTCCAATGGTATACCTCAGCATTATACCCAATAAGCATTGACTAGACTCTCAACAAAGCTTAGACCTTATGTCTCAGTCTCTCTCCCTGTTCTTTCTCTTTCCCCTCTTTCTATTTCTTTCCCTTCCTCCTCTTTCTTCATTGCCTTCTTGCTTCAGCCTTTGAGGCTATGGAAGGAATTGTATTGCAGACTAACGTATCTGTGTCCCACCTGTGCATGTTGATAGGCACATATATTTCTTTAGCTGGCTTGGGCCCAGAGAGCCCACAGCAAGGCTCTTGCATCCCATGCTGGACCCTGCAAGGGTTTTGTTGGGGTTTAGAAGACAAGGCATAGAGAGTGATGGGATATAAGACAGCCCCTTCCACAAGTCATAGTGAATGCACAAGGGTCTTTCTGTGTTGCTCTCTTGGCTCGTGACCTTCAGAACACTTCCCTAATCAAATAGTCAAATAGTCTGAGCTTCCATGGAGTGCCCGCCCCAAGAGTGATACAAGCAGTGAACATGCTCTCAATGCTTTCTTCAGAAGTTTTCTTTTCCCCTTTGACTCTTTATATGTCTATTTTATTTTTAGCAATCTGTTCGCTTGATATCACTGTGCCAAAGATTATCCAGGTCATTTTTGTCCAGAAGTAACATGAGTGTCGCCAGGAGCGATGATACTTTGGTAAGCACTCCTGTTTGCCTTGGCTAGCTTCTCTGAGCAGCACTGTGCTTAGAGTTTATACTGTTCTGTTTGTTCATCAACCCAGAAAGTTCCACATCATAGGAATGTCAGGCTTACCCTTACTTCTGATGTGGGCTGACACTGTGCCCAGTCCTGCCTTTCCTGTCAGATTTACACTTATTCCTGAGGTGAACTGACACTGTGCCCAGTCCTGCCTCTCCTCCTTGGAGGATTTTGATTCAATTTACTTGGCATTTTCTTAGCTGCCATTGCTACTGTTTCTAACACTACTCCTTCCCTAAGCACTTGTACACACACACACACACACACACACACACACACACAATTGAAAGAGAGGGTAACCAGTGGAAGATGAAAGAGCTCCCACTAATTCTCATGAATGGACATAAGAACACTGATTGCCACCAATAGGAAAATGTAGAGTCAGTGACAGGAAAGAACAGACAGCCCGTACTCTCTAACACCAAGGAAAGTACAGTGCTACTGTCTTGAGGTAGACCAGAAGGCCATATACACTTGGGTTATTGACATTGTCCTGACTATCTAAAGCCCTTGAGAATGGCATCACAGTTTTCCCTAAAGTCCAAGCTGAAACTTAATCACTGATGAGCTCCTCAGATACAGCTAGACACCTCTCACTTCATCGAGACTTTCCCCAGTCAGTCACAAACAGGGCTTTGTTCACTGAAGGTGAAGGGGACTCCGGGAAAGGCAGACACAGTGGTTCTGTGGGAACCACCCTGGCCTGTAACCCAATAGTTGGTATTTCCTGGGTAGAGCCAGGGACTCCTAGGACAGGGATCACATGACAACAGACACTAGCTCTTCTTTTCTCCTGAAGCTGCTCTCTGCATTAATGCTTCAGCTCTAGTCTACAACTGTAGAGTAAAAGGAGGAAGAAGATATGTAAGTGTGTGCACACAGACAGACCACACACACACACACACACACACACACACACACACACACCATTCAGAGAATTTTACCTTCTTATTTTAGACCTAGGGAAAGAAGACATTCAAATGTTAAAGAAAAAAAAGAAGGAAAAAGAAAAAGTACACAAATCCCTAATTGGAAAATTTAGCACATGGTGCTGTAGTTTTTCTCCTTCTTTATCCCGCAGGACAGTTCATGTCACAAAGGAACCTCTCCACAGTGCTTTCTGTTAACTGCATTTTGACAGATCCTTAAGATAAACAGAGGGTGGTTGTTCTGCATCCCTCTTCACAATCTGAACCTTAAAAAACAATCCTTTTTGTTCTTGTTTTCAACGCTGATGACATCAGGCTTGGTTAAGCATTAAGTGGTAACAGTTGGTAAAATGAAAGGGTAAAGGTTTACCCCCCCAGCTCCCTTTGTGACCCTGTGGATTAGGGATTAAGTGACATTTTCCTTAGCATGCCTGTATGTCGGGCAAGCCGGGGTTCACTATGTTGATGAGCATCCTGGCCATCGTGCTAAATAACTCTTTCCATCCTCATGTGTCTCTCAGGATGAGGAAGACTCCTTTGTGATGAAAGCCATCATTCATGCCATCAATGATGACAATGTCCCAGGCCTGCAGCACCTCCTGGGCTCATTGTCCAGCTATGATGTCAACCAGCCCAACAAGGTCTGACTCCCCTCTGTCAGGGGTACTGGACAGTCGTGCCATAGACCGACTCCAGCTACTTCACCAACCCTACATTGCAAATAGAGCTTCCATTCTGTGGGAAAACCCTGTCTGCTTAGGCTGATTTGAGTTGCAAATAAGGACTTTTTTTTTGCATTGAGGGCCTTCCTTCACACCCCAGTTTTTCCTGCACCCTTCAAAGTCCTGCTTCCCCTCCCCACCCCCACAGCTGTCATTGAGTATAACCTGAAAGGGGGGCTCTTGTCCTTCTCTCAGTTTCTTCCTTTCCTGTCTCCATGCTGATGCTTTGTGCTGGTAGAGATCCAGGGAAGGGTGTGTACACAGCAGGGTGAGGACATCTAGTACAGTGGAGGCTTTCCCCTTCCTACCAAACCTGAAACACAGAATACTTCCTCCCTGTCTTCCAGCATGGGACACCTCCATTGCTGATTGCTGCGGGCTGTGGGAATATCCAGATGCTGCAGTTGCTCATAACACGAGGCTCAAGGATCGACGTCCAGGATAAGGTCATAATGCTGTGTCATTAAAAAGGAATTAATTTCATGTATGCCCAAATGGCTTCCTAATTGTAAGGGCAGTGTGTGGGACAGCATGGCAAGCTTCATGATTTCCTATGAAAAGTGAGCTAGACAAAAGGGCTCGTGCCATCTGACACGCACCAGGAAATGTGCACACTTAATGTCCTGTGTGTTCTGCTCTATTCTCATGCCTTACGTGCTGCAGATCACGTTACTCCACAGTGTTACCAGTCTTACTTGGTATCTTAGTCAGGTTTTCTATTCCTGCACAAAGCATCATGACCAAGAAGCAAGCTGGGGAGGAAAGGGTTTATTCAGCTTACACTTCCACATTGCTGTTCATCACCAAAGGAAGTCAGGACTGGAACTCAAGTAGGTCAGGAAGCAGGAGCTGATGCAGAGGTCATGAAGGGATGTTTCTTACTGGATTTCTTTCCCTGGCTTGCTCAGCTTGCTTTCTTATAGAACCCAGGACTACCAGACCAGGGATGGCACCACCCACAAGAGACCCTCCCACATTGATCTCTAATTGAGAAAATGCCTTAAAGCTGGATCTCATGGAGGCACTTCCTCAAGAGAAGCTCCTTTCTCTGTGATAACTCCAGCCTTTGTCAAGTTGACCCACAAAACCAGCCAGTACACTTGGAAAAGTTTTCATTGTGTAGTTAATGTAATCAGAAATTCATTAGCCTGAATATTTATCATGCGTACAGCTATGGCCACTTGTGCTGATGAAGACAGCATTATAAATACTGGTATCACTAAGTGACAGCCAGTTACTGTGACTGTGGATCTATGATCCACTACCATACTGTAATTTGTCCCTGAGACTCCATGAACTCAATCCTTGATCCAATCAAATGAGAGAGTTTGTAAGAGAGCTTGTGAGGAAAAAAGACTCAGAATGTATGTCTTCTCATGATTCTCTAGACAGAAAAATAACAACTGTTCCCATGGTATTTCATCAGGTTATGAGTAATTCATAGGTGCTTTAGGGTGCCAACTCTGTACAAACTGCATCATTTTATAAAAGCATCTTGAACACTCATGGTTTTTGTTGTTGTTTGTTTGTTTGTTTGTTCCTTTATAGAAGCTTGAATTGGAATCAGTTCCTATAATACTAAGGGAATACTCTTAGGAATTCTAGACTGAGGTTAATATGAGGACTTCAAAAAAGAAAAACAAAACATTTTGACTTTACATTGAAATACTTACATATTTACAAAAAACAAAAAACAAAAAACCCCCCAAAAACCAAAGTTGTAAAGATAATACAGGAAACCCCCTTCTCCCTAGTGTGCTTTCCCGGCTATACCATGGTACACGACCATGGTATAATTATCAAAACCTTGAAGCCGGATGGGCTTTTCTTCCTCTTGGAAGAGTTTTCCTTGGGGTTTGTTACCTCACAAGAAGAGAAACACTGGTTCTAAGGGGTGCATTACACGGTCCAGGTCCATTACAGTTCTAGGTGTGACTCTTCCGTGCTTCCCTTGCAGGGAGGATCCAACGCTATCTACTGGGCCTCTCGGCATGGCCATGTGGATACTTTAAAATTTCTCAATGAGAACAAATGCCCTTTGGATGTTAAAGACAAGGTAAGGCCATGCCTCTTAGGAGGAGCAAGAGGAAATGATTAGGGGTGCATTAGAGTGCTGGCCCACCAGGTACACCAGAACTGAACCCAAGATAAGATGGAGGACCAATTCCTCTAGACGAGGATTTACAGTTGGAGGTTTTGTGGTGTTATTCTTGTTTGGTTTTGGTTTTAGTTTTTTGGCCATGACTTGGCCCAGCATTTAAATCAGAGTTTCTACCATAGGTGCTTGAATTTTTCCCGTCGTTGGGCTCATGGTGAAGCAAAGTATTTAGGGTTGTGTGGAGGAGCAAAGCTATTCACCTCGTGGCAGGCAGGAAGGGGGGAGACAGAGACACTCGCAAGGTGTCCTTTACTGTAACCTAACTTCCGCTAGTCCCCACCGCCTGAAGATGCCTCCATTCACAGGCTGGGGACCAAGCTTTTCTCATATGGCTTCAATGGGTAATTAAGATCTGGACAGCGGCATATAAGTTCATCACAGCAGTTTTCTTCTGCCAGTTGGCAGTAAACTATCTTCTCTGTGGTTAGCAAAGCCTGGCCCTGGGAGGTGTAGGTGCAAAGTATCTGGAGTTGTATTTTTTTTTTTTTTTTTACTCAGAGAGATTGGTTGAGGGAGCAAGACCTTTTAAAAATCTCTGAGAGTGTAAGAAACACGTTTCTGAGCATAGGAGAGGCAATGAAAGGGGGACGTTGTTAATAACTAAAGCTACACATTTGAATAATTGCAGGATAATGAACCTGGTCTATTTAAAAAATATTTATTTTATGTATATGAGTACACTGTCACTGTCTTCAGACACACCAGAAGAGGGCATCAGATCCCATTACAGATGGCTTCGAGCCACTATGTGATTGCTGGGAATTGAACTCAGGACCTCTGGAAGAACAGTCAGTGCTCTTAACCTCTGAGCCATCTCTCTGGCCCCAAACCTTGGGAGACTGATGGAGACAGAGAGAGCCGGTGGGAGGGGAAGCGGGGAAAGAGTGAGAGAGATGGATGGATAGATCAAGTCCAGCAGCTCGAAGCCTCTGTAACGAGGTAAACATGGCTCACACAGTAAAGGGAACATATTCTCACCACTTCCTACAAAATGAACAGGTGTGAGGAGGACACACCAGCTGCCAGGTTGCTGCCTGACTCCTGTCCTGCCCTTAGTCTCTGGGGAGCGAATGGCTTGAGGGAAGGTATAAGGAGGGCGTGGTAGAGTGCTTGCGGCCTCACGTCAGTCTTCACCTCTTGGGTCTGTCTCTTTTGCAGTCCGGTGAGACAGCTCTTCACGTGGCAGCCCGTTACGGCCATGCAGATGTGGTCCAGCTGTTGTGCAGTTTCGGTTCTAATCCTAATTTCCAGGACAAGGTAGGTCCTGGGAACACGTGTGCTCAGTTCCTTGTCCCCAGGCCTCGATACGCAGCAGCCAGGTGACCCGGGTGACTCATAAGGGAGGCTTCTCCCCTTAGGTGTCTCATCACCCATTGCAGAGCATGGCTCCTTAGACAAGGGTCTGCAGCCAGCTTCCCGTCCAACCTCAGCATTCACCTGCTGAATCCCCAGGACAGCCCTGTGGAGCGTATCGCTGTTATCAGCACCCATGCCCTACAGAGGAGGGAACCCACACAGGAAAGTTCCACAGCTGGGAATCGGGGCTTGCATCCTACCCAGTGTTGGGTTAGAACTTCCACTTATAAGTACTACTCTCTTCTGGAACCCTGAAGACAGATGTGTGTTTGATGATGCTGGTGGAGGCGCCAGCTTCCCGATTCCCCATGACCAACTCTACCTGGACTAGTTACAGAAGGATCATCAAGATGGCTGTCTCACAGGGTGCTCTTCTGACGCATATCTGGCAGGACCAAAGCGCAGAAGCTGCTGGAAGAGTTCTTGCTCAGAGGGGCTGCTTCTGGCCAGTAAGAGTTTCAGACAGTCAAAGGCAATTTTTGCCAAAAAATGTTCTAAGTCCAGGGGCCCCACTAGTGTGTGGTGTGTAATATGCTGAGAAAGCTGAGTTCACTTAGCACCCCTGTTGAGGGCAAAGAGTGACTACAGAGGGCTCTGGGTCTGCCTCTTAGTGGCATCGGTGCCAGATGGTGGAGTTATTTCTGGTTAATCTGTGTGTCCACGGCCTTGACTTTCTTGTCTGTGTTTTCTTCCCCTGCACTCGCGACCTTGGCCAGGAAGAGGAAACCCCCCTGCACTGTGCCGCCTGGCATGGCTATTCCTCCGTGGCAAAAGCTCTCTGCGAAGTGGGCTGCAGCGTGAACATCAAGAACCGGGAGGGAGAGACCCCACTGCTGACGGCGTCTGCCAGGGGCTACCATGACATTGTGGAGTGTCTGGCTGAGCATGGAGCTGACTTGAATGCTTCTGACAAGGTGTCCTGTGGGGGAAATTCTTGGCTCTCTCCGTGAAGTGATCTGTTGGGCTGGAGGGACCACAAGACTTGCCTATTTGTCTCCTTGAGATAACAAACATGAACTGAGTATACTGTGATTATCCTTCCATTCTTTGATTCCACAAGTGTTCTTTGGAGTTGTCTCGGGTCTTCTTTTTGGCATGTGACTAAGTTTCTGATCCATCAAGCCCGCTTGGTCAGTGTTTTGATCTGTTTAATTTTGGAGCAGGGGCAGTGTCAGTTTTAGACCCACGTAGAAACAGGCGTTTATTTTGCCACCTGCTCTTTTGTAAAAAGACAATAAACCACTATTATTTGTTTTACAACTTTACTTTTAGACCAGGTGGTCCCTTCTTACCTAAGCAAATCCAACACAATCTGTTTGAATCTGAACTTAAACCAACACAATGATGGCACTATATACAGTTAGACTGGAGATATTGTAGCTTACATAGCAACAGCCTTTTGTGGACTGGTGTCTTGGAACCCAATGCGGTTCTCTGGACACATGTTTTGTTGGCCTTGGTTGGGCTGGGTATTTGCTCCTGGCACCTGGTAGACAGCTAGTGTTTCTGTTAGACATTCCCAAGCCCCAGTGTCAGGCATGCGGAGTGGAGACACTCACACAGACACAATCGAGACGTGGCAGGAAGCTGTGCTGGCCTGCAGCACTTAGCACTGCCATCCTCCATGTTTTCAGGGTGCTGTTAATTCCCAGGCTGGGTTCTATATTGTTCAGGGGTTAAGCAACTTATATCTGCTTTCTCAGCATTTAGCAGCCCTGGGGGAAATTATTTCTCCTTTGCTTTCTCGGTTGTTTCTGATAGTGCTTTCTCTACTTACGAATTTAGCAAGTGTTGCTGGGCAAATGCTTCAAAAGTGTTTTCAGATCTGTTTGCTGGCAGCTGGCATACCATTTTACCAATTCTGATACAGAGGAGTATAGCCTTTCTGTCTGATACATTGCCTGAGCCTGAATAAATCAGCAGTGGTCAGCCCAGGCTTCAATTCTGCGGAATGGAATGGATAAAGCCCCACCCTTTTCCAGTCCAGGCAATGGCATTTGAAATTCTTGGGTGTGTGTAGGAGCCATTCTTTCTGCAGCTAAGTCTTACACAGGGGAGAGATTGGGCTGAGGCTCTAAGCCAGATGAACTCATGAGCTTGGGTTTGGTTCCAGGATGGACACATCGCCCTTCATCTTGCTGTGAGACGCTGCCAGATGGAGGTCATCAAGACCCTCCTTGGCCATGGGTGCTTTGTGGATTTCCAGGATAGGCATGGCAACACACCCCTGCACGTGGCCTGTAAAGATGGAAGTGCACCTATTGTGGTGGCCCTCTGTGAAGCCAGCTGCAATCTGGACATCTCAAACAAGGTACACGTACAGGGTGGGATCCCCAGGCTCCCATTCTGTCTGCCAGACACTGTCACTGGGTTCTTGCCGTGTTTTTATTATTATTCCATCACAGTGGAGAATTACTGTCCCTCGAATGCACTGGATACCTAGAGGACAGTGTCATTTGGGGCTGTGTGACTGTTGAGTAATATCCTACACTGACATAACATTGAGACGTTAATGTGCACTTCTTGCCTATTCTAGCTTCCCACTGTTGTGCTTGAAGAATGAATGTGTGCACATGCATGTGTGAGCACATTCAGAGCTAGGGTTTACCTGGGTATTTACATACATACATGTGTGCTTGTGTTTTCAAGAAGAGTCAGAGATCACAGTACAAATGTAAGCTTCCTTCTGAAGCAAAATATCTTCAGTACATACTCTTGACCCGTCATTTAACCAAGATTCTCAGGAGCACGGGCTATCTTACTTGTCCCTTTTGAACTGTCTATGGGCAAAAGTTTCTAACATGTATATGGTGCAATAGGATTTTATGATGGTTTGAGGTAAAATAGTTAACATGTGAAAGAGCTGGAGAACTGCCTGCTAGTCCTCTTGCATATTATAGGATTGATTGTGGTGGACGTTGAGGTTGGAAATCTCATGCTCTGGGACCCTGTGAAGGGAACGTCCTGGCTCTTAGCTTTAGCCTCTTCCTGCTCTCTTGGTTCACCCTTTCCAAGATAATTATGCACGTGGCTTCTGAGGCAGCAGGATCCCCTCTGGGTTAAAAGTGGCCCCAGCGAATGTGTGCTCCTTAAACCACCACCTGCAGATCTCACTGTGGAGGCACAGGGGACAGCCTGGGCACAGCTTTAGGCTACACCAGCTGATTTCTTCCCATGAACAAGGATGGTCCTGAGTTCAATTCCCAATATCCAGAAAAGATAAAACAAAGCAAAGCACGCCTTAGCTTGTGTCTGAAGGCAGAACACTGTCAAACACATTCATTAAAATGTCCAGCTTGGTTGGACATCGTGGCACACACCTGTACTCCCGATACCTGTGATTTGCAGGCAGGATCGTGAGTTTGAGGTAAACCTAGGCTACAATATGAAAGCTTTTCTCCAGCTCAGATTAACATCCTTGTTGGACAAGCCTGCTTCCATGATTGCCAACAACTCGCCTGGGCTGAGATGTGGCTCTGTGGGACTCTGGATGCATGTATAAGGCTCATGGACCTGATCATAGCACTACAGAAATGGACAAGTGGAAACTCTGATTTATTTGATGGAAATTGGTCACAGTGGTCAATGGACTTGGTGTTTGATTATGTCTGATGCTGGGATAGCACAGGGGCTTTCGCTGACTGATTCTACTGTTTTGTAGAGCTCAGCCAAAGTGAAAGCCTTGTGTGGTTCAGACTTGTGTGGACTAGAACCTGCTGGCTGTCATAGCACAGCCTTCTGGCTGTGCTCTAGCATGCTGAACGACATCACATTGGGGAGGGACATTGGAGGAAGCTGAATTTGCTTTATAAGAGCTACTTTTGTAACCTACCCAGTCCTTCAAGGTTTGACCTACTCCTCCTGAGAGGACAGACAGCCCTGCTGACTCACTCATCTGCCCCCAGACGTCACCTCTTCAGAGGTTCCGCGCGCGCGCGCACGCACGCGCACACACACACACACACACACACACACACACCGCACATCCTGTTCTGAACCCAATTTTTATCCTTTGAACCTTTAAGGTGAAAAGTGATAGTCAAACCCTGTCTCTCTGTCCCTCTTGCCTCCTTTCCCCTCCCTTTTCTATCCCTCTACCCCTCCCCCCTCTTAGTCCCTCCCTCCCCTCCCCTCCCAATCCTCCACCATCTCCCCATTTCTTTCTCTCTTTTCAGGTGAGGAGCTACAGATGTTTAAGTTATGTGCAGGAAAGTTAAGTGTCAGCCACTGTCTTCCCACTAGTCCGTTCGGCTTGCCTTTCCTCAGGCCCACTTGGGGAGGCATCTGTTAGAGCATACCTAGCCCGGTGGCATTCATGTTCCTCAGGCAGGCTGCCCTTCCCTCTCCATTATGCTGTTTTACTAGATTAGATTCCTCCAGAGAGATCCTGGCCATTCAAATCCTGCTCCTCTTAGACTAAGAGGGCAAGGAATTGTCACTCTGTGGTGACATTTCTTCATGCTTTGTTTGAAGACTGGGGCGGTTTCTTTTTTTAACCCAGCAGAGTTAGCAAGCAGATATTAGAGAAAGAAAGGGATGATACCGTGTGTCACTAAGGCCTAACCTCATAGGCTGCCCCCTCCCACAGACAGGTTTGTGTACACCCATGGGTGCGCGCACACGCGTGCGTGTACACACACACACACACACACACACACCCCTGGGATGAGCAGTGGGTATCAGTTGTGATAGGTGTCTTACTGCACAGCCCAGGCATTGAGGAGGTGAGGATTTGGCCATGGTGTTTCTGCCTTTAGAAAACCAGGCACACAACACAAAGTAGCAAACTCACTCGTCACCACCCCTGCTGGGGGCAGGCATGAGGAGGTGCTGCTGAAACAGAGGAAAGAATCCGAAAGCTTCACAGAGGTGACAGGGCAGTTAGCACTCTGCTAGATAAAGAGGTCAGGAGAGGCGACTTCAGACACAGCCGCACGTAGCACCTATGGCTGGTGGTGCAAACACAGCACAGGAGGTGCAGGTCCTGAGCACAGAGGAGATGGGGCAAGGGGGGAGGGGGCGACACTGGAAGGAGACCTCGGGTCCTGGAGTCCAACACTAAGGAGTTCGAGTTATGTCATCGCCAGGTGCTGCCCCTAGGATGGATGGTAACTCTCCCTCCATTGCTGTTCCCTGCAGGCTGGCTACAGGGGTCGCTGGTTTTCAAAATGGTGTCACAGATTTCGTTATAGACACAAAACCACCACTAACTAATGCAGCATGGGATCACGTCTCAGCCACTTTAGTTGTTGTCTCTTACTGATGATTCGTAGAGCCAGGAGGGAAACGCTCCAGAGCGTTAATGGAGAAAATCTCGAGGAGGGGAGGGGGCGTGGAGCGATCTTGAGGACTTAATTTTCTAACATACTCCTTCTTTCTCAAACACTTAAAACGATGATGTATTGATCCATGTGAACAATTGACGCTCTGCAAGCTCTGACTCTTCACGTCCCCTCTACTGTCTCGGTGATTTTCATTCATGGCTCCTGCAGAGCAAACGAGTTTTTTTGCTATTTCACTGTTGTATTTGCAGAGCATCCTAGCCCTTAGACTTAGCAACCTCTGAGAAAGAGAAAAGAACCGAGGAGAGGTGTCTCCTGTTCTTCATTCTTACGAGACTACAGCCAGCAGTGTGCGTGTGCTCGCCGAATCTTGCACAGCTTCTGTGACTGTGGACTAGGATAGGTGCCTCTCTCCCTCCCCTGTTCCACATGATTATTTTTAAGATCTAAACGTTGAAAAGTAATGACTTTATGTGTGTGGATATTTTGCCCGCATGTGTGACTGCACCACGTGTGTACCTGGTGCCGACTGGGGTCAGATAGGGTGTTGGATACCCTGAAAGTGGAGTGACAGATGATGGTTGTGAGCCACCGTGGGGGTGCTGGCTCCTCTGGAAGAGCAGCTGGTTCACCTGACTCTCGGACGCCATTTTCAAGACCGTTGTGTCTTAGTGTAGCTAACTTCTAAGGCTAGACTTGCAAAGATAGGGTGTCAGTGAGAGGAAGACTGGCAGTCAAATGTCCTGGCTCTGAGATCTTGGAGGAGATACTCACCACATACCCTTCAAACCTTTTTTTTTTTATAAATTATTTAAGATTTATTTATTTTATGTATTTGAGTACACAATAGCTATACAGATGGTTATAGCCATCATGTGGTTGCTGGGATTTGAACTCAGGACCTTCAGCTGCTGAGCCATCTCTCCATCCTACCCTTTTAACCTTAAGATAGCAGTCACCGTCCCTGGGGATTCACTGCAGTGCCCCGAGGTGTATGGTGCACGGTTTGAGAACCATAGGTCTACGAACCATAGTAGGCATGACTCAAAGCTCCATGGTTTCCTTAGAGTGCCCTCTGCAGTACTTCTCCCTCCCTGGTGTGTGACTATGACCTGTGTGGTGCAGATATGCACGCACGCACGTCTGAGGGTTGGCTCTTGCCTTGCTCTCTGCCAGCCCAACAGGAAACTTGGTTATCCTGTGGCTAACCTCTTCATTCTCCTCTGAAGGTGAATTAGGAGCTGGACTTTAAACTTCAAAGTACTTGAAAAACTTCCTGGCAGACTTGCCTCCGTGGGGGCAGGACCTCCTGTTTAGTTCTGTTGGTCCCAGACCCCTTATGCAATGCTGTTTCTCCCCAACTGTGGCTGTGAACTACGGGCTTTCACAGACAGCGGCCCTGAGAACGCCTGTGCTATTTTTTCCTCTTCCCAGTACGGTCGGACTCCTCTCCACCTTGCAGCCAACAACGGGATCCTAGATGTGGTCCGCTACCTCTGTCTGATGGGCGCCAACGTGGAGGCTCTAACCTCGGTGAGTACCGGGCAGGGGCTGGTGTTTGGCCTCCAAGAGCCGCGGAAACTTCTCATGCCTCGAGGGCACGGGGAGAAAGGTATTGCCTGGCAACCGCATTCTAAAGCAGACAGGCTGCTATTAAAGCCCTAACCCTGCACTGCAGTTACATAAACACTTGCCCACACAGACCTAGTTTAATATCTAGTTAATGTTTCATCCCTTTCTCATCTCGCCAGCCCCGCTCCGCCAGCGGCCCGCTGGTTCACACTGGCCTTTTGTTTACCGTGTTACACAATGGTGCCTCTTAGCTTTCTATTCCACGTATGGATTTCTCTTTCATAAGTGCTTCCCGTTGGCCCCAGGGCACAAGAGGCCCAGTGCCCTGTGGGGGGAGCTGGATCCCCTGTGTGGTCTTGGTGGGGGATGGTGTTGGTCATGAGCAGCCTAGAGGCAAAGGGCTGGTGCCTTTGCTGCTGGGACTGGAAATTATTTCTAAGTAAGATGTAGTCCATTCCTCTGGCTTCTCATTTCAGGCTTAGCATTATCCTCTTCCTCCTCTCCCTACCCCCAAGGAGAAACTGTTTGGTTCATATTCATAAAATACCATAGATAAGAGTTTGGCCAACAAGATAAGGTGGCAGTTCAGCTGTAGCCATGAACTATTGTTTGAGTTGTGGCTGGCCCAACAGTGGGTTTATTACTTGTGTGGTGTGTGTGTGTGTGTGTGTGTGTGTGTGTGTGTGTGTGTCTGTGTGTGTGTGTGTGTGTGTGTGTGGCTGGGGGGGTGGTGTGTATCTTGACATTCAGAAGATCTGAACTTTATCGACAGTCTTGAAAGAGATCACACGGTATTTGATGTGACACCTCACGCAAGGCTTTGAGGTTCTTGGAGATCTTCAAAATCTTAGCTGAGTTGGCCCTTAGAGTTTAATCTAGTCTGCCATTTGTGTTTGTAAATGAAATTTCCCTGAGGCACAGCTATGCTCATCCATTTATAGCATTGTTTTTGGTTATCCATGCTGCAGGATGGCTCAAACACCTGGCGTGGTCCTCCAGTGTGTGTGTGTGTGTGTGTGTGTGTGTGTGTGTGTGTGTGTGTGTGTTTATGCACTATACTATGGTGCAGTATATTCCTCCCTGCCTGTGTGTAGGTCTTTGCAGTACCATTCACTCTCACAGGTAACGGGGCCTGTTGTGTGCAGTGTTGGACTCTGCAGGCACAGATGTGAACAGTCTGCATGCAGTGCTTGCTCACCCCTGCCACACAGGGACCTGTTAGGCCCGCAGTACCCACAGGTTACTTATCCTGCAGTAAAGCATCACATGCATTTTTAGGAAGAAAAGTACCTTTTTTTTTTTTTTTTTTTTTTTGGTCTCAGATGATGTCTTATGGGAACATAAAAACCAGAGTGACTCCGATGATGCTATCAGCTGTCGGATCCAGACATGTGTGTTTGCGGCCCCTGGTCCCTTTGTGTTGCTCTGTGAGCCTGTGGTTCTCCTCCGCCCTTTTCCTGCAGTGGCTGTCTTCTTCACTGCTCCCCATCACACCCCGCCCTTCCCGCCTTACCGACTCCCACCTCTTTCAGCTTCTAGAGAGGATCCTTAGTGTTTTCTCTGTACTTGGCCTCGTCATTTACCTAGACATATGCCCCACACAGAGAAACTTCTAGAAAATGAAACTGATCCAAGAGTCTTGACCATCCAGACACTGGGTGGAGTGAGAGGGATGTCAGGTAAGGGTGGGGGCTGGGAGGTGGGTGGAGCTGATGTCACTGTAGCAGTCCAGGAGTCTGGCAGGTGAGTAGTCAGGAAGTGGGCGTGGCTCATGAGAAGCATTAGGTCAAGAGGCCTAAGCTTGGTGGCCACCCACTCCTGTATAGATTACCAGGACCATGCTGGAAACAGAATTGAGAGGCTCCCATCAGTGGGCAGGCCTGGTGGGTGTCTTGCCTCCTAGCGGGGAAAGGCAAGCATCTTCCTCTTTCAGCAGTGATGACTTTGCATGTGGAATGGGGTGACCGTGAACTGGGGTCATCCCTGAGGGACAAAGGCCAGGACATGTCTGTCCTTTGGAATTTTCTAGCAGCCACATTAAAGGAGCAGCAGACAAGACAGCTTTCAGTAGTGTATGTGAAATCTCATTTCAACAGGAGGAATGTGAGATTATTAATATTTTTCATATTCTCTTGTCTGTACTGTTTTTAGTGCCTTGTATAATCTGCACTGACAGCCATCTTTTCAGAATCACATTTCAGACCCGTGGCTGCGGACGCTGCCCTGTGGAACAGCCAGCCACAGCTGTAACTTTTTCTGGCTTCTGAGACCACACAGATAACATTTGGCTCCACAGCGCCCCCTAGTGTCACATTTATCTCCCAGTCTGAACAGTTCTGGCTTGTCCTCTACCACCGACAAGTAGAGATCCCAGTCACCTTTTGGGAGCGGTTTCTTTTATTATAAACTAAAACAAAGATGTCAAAAGGAGCGACCAGGTGTGGCAATGCTCGTCTTTGATACCAGCGCTTGGGAGGCAGAGGAAGGCAAATCTTTGAGTTCAAGGCCATCCTTGTGTACATAGAGAGTAATAGGCCAGCCAGAGCTAGATGGCGAGACTCTGTTTCAAAAATAAAGTAAAACAGTGTGTGGTCAAAATGATCAAAGTGTGGTAAATCATTGTTGAAGATCTACCTAGGCATGAAACAACTTTGGGAGCCACCCCAGGAGCCAGTGGCTTGACTCCACTGTGCGTGCTCTCTGGATGTTACCTGCCTCTGACTTCTCTCTTCCTCTCTGCTTCTCATCCTGCTCAGCAGGTGCCAGGGTCTCCTGTTAATCCTGATTCTTCTCTTTGGCTCTTTGGCCTTCCGTGCCCGATTCCCCTCTGCCTCTGTCTGCCCATGGCTCTTCTTCCTGTCCTCTCCAGGACACCTGCTTTACTGTCTAGCCTCCCTTCTCTACTCTCTGGGCCCCCGGCTTGCAGCTCTACTTGAACTCCCAGGCCTGCCTCCATGTCTCTGGGCTTGCTTATCCACAGAGCTCAGCCTTGGGCGTCACCTTGGAAAGTCTGAGGCACCGTATCCTGCTCCTCTTCCTCAATTCTTACCCACATCAAAGGCATCCCGTGTAAAAGAAGCCATGAGACGGTTTGACGGGGACTCTTAGTTGTAGGTACAGTGTCCAGTAAGGAACTCAGTTCAGCCTAGAGTAAAGAAGAAGTTCTAGCTTGCCTGTTGGATCCACCTCAGGACTTTAGGGACACCGTAAGGACACCTGACTTTATAGCACCGCTCTGTGGAACATGCACCTGAGCTGGCATTTCAGCTGTGGGGAGCATTCATTCACAGCCTGGCAATTTTGTCCCCAGAAGACATGCGATCCTATCTGGAGACATACTTGATTTTTAAGCTGGAGACTGAGGAATGCCACTGGCACCTTGGTAGACCGTAGAGGTGTTACTAACACTGTGTGAGGATGATAATGGCTTTCCACGGCAGAGAATGGCAGAGTCGAGTAGGGCCAAGATGAAGATTTGCTTGTCCAGAGAGACCCCATATGTATGTCAAGAGCAACTTGAGCTGAGGAACTGGGAGGTTGGCAGGTAGACAGGGTGTCCCAAGTCTTCATGGGATGACTTACTCCAAATGCAGATGATGAAACCATAGACTTTTTTTTCTTCTCTTGCAAAGGTGTCTTCAGTAATTTGAAGATTGGATTCTAGGGCTGTATAAAACTTTAGCTGAAGAGTGGTATCTATCTCCCATGGTGTGAAGGGGACATGGCCACAGCTCCTGTCCCCACAAGGGGCTGAGATCTCATGCCGTTCGCATGACCCACTGTGAACTGGATCAGGCCTGGACTGGAAGGTTCTCAGGAGATGTGAATGTCCATGGTACAGACTTAAGAGTAGGTCCCTTTGTATGAAACCACAGCTCCATGAAAAGGCCCTAATCTAACAGTAAATGTCGCAGTGCTGTGGGCCCTTAGCGCTCTGCTTTGTGTTCTCAGCAACCTTAAATCAACCTGGGCTAGACTAAGCGTTCTGTGGAAGGGACAGTGGTTACTAGCCAAGGTGTAGAGTGAGGACCAGGTTTGTATGTGTGAGAACGGAAAGATTGGAGCTTGCAGTGAAGCAGACCCTCTAGACTGCTGCCGTAGAGATCGAAGCTCAGGCAGGGGACAGTCAGAGGAGAACGGGTGTGCTCTGAGCCCGTGCAGTGAGCATCGTTCTCTCGTCACCTCGGGACACGACTCCATTCCTGGCTCTGGCATCTTTCTTTCCTGAGCCACCAAATAAAATAAGGAAACAGGCCAGGACTTAGTGTTTGTTTGAATTTCTTCTAACCAGGCCATTTCTTCGTTGAGCTAGCATGTTGGGGTCACATGCAGCTCTGTGACACTGTTCATCTGTCTTCTACAGGATGGCAAGACGGCCGAGGACCTCGCCAAGGCAGAACAGCACGAACACGTGGCAGGGCTCCTGGCAAGACTGCGAAAGGTGAGCCTCACTCCCTGGAGGTCCTCAGCTCGTTTTTATGTGAGAAGTCCTTGGTGTTTTCCTTATTAGAAGGAGGTATTTGACTTAGGGTTAGGAAGATCATCTTCCCTTGTCCTGTCAGTTGACACACCCGTATAAGTGTCTACAGGTTTCTTCTACAGTTGGCAGAGAGACAAATTTGGGAGCTGGAGGGATGAACTCAGTGGTTAAGTGCAACAACGACATGGTAACTCATTTGTAAGCCTTATGTTTACGATATCCTGCACCCCGTGCTGGCCTCTTTGGGCACCAGGCATGCAGGCCATGCACAGACACACAAACTAGTTTAATGTTCTCCCCATTGCTGTGCTGGTTACCCAGTCCTCTCTGTGCTAACACGCCCATCCCAGCCCCCCACCCCCCAGCGGAGGGGGAAGAACACTGGTGGTGACCCTTTTCCTATTTTGTTTTGAGTTCCTAGGTATCACTTAATTGTCCATTTATCAATTCATAGCACTGTAAAGCTTATAAAAACAGAAAAATAAGTAAACACAGGTGGAAGATTTGCAACCCACATCATGTATCAAGAGACTTAAAAAAATGCCCAGACCCTTTAAGATATCTATCTGTTTGTTAACACACAAAAGATGTTCACTGCAGTCCTCTTTAAAATGTAGTAACAAAATTTAGACAGGTCGGGTTACCAACACTAATGCATAGCGAGTAGGATGCTGTTTGGCCTTTAGAAATACTTGCAAAGAGATAGTTAAGTACAAGAGTTTGAGATGTTTCTAGGCCGAAGCAAAGGGATAAAATGGTAAAGTGTACATTTTAACCCTTAGCGTGGGTCTAGGGAGGTAGCCCAGCTGGTAGAGAGCTTACAGAGCATTCAAGAAGACTCAACTGCCACGCCTCGCATGGAGGGGCGCTGCTTACTGGTTTGCTCCCTGTGGCTTGCTCAGCCTGCTTTCTTATAAGACCCCAGACTACCTGCCTAGGGGTAGCACCACCCATAGAGGGCTGGACTCTTCCAAATTAACCGAGAAAATGCCTCACATGTCAGTTTCATGGAGGCAATACCTCAATCGAGGGTCCCTCTTCTGAGGTGACTGTAATTTATATCAAGGTAATAAGCCTAGGTGGCCTTGATTCTGAACCCAGCCCTGTGAAGCTCTTGCTGGATAAACTGGCCCGTTGCTCCCCAGCTCTGTGCCTTGGCATCTGCATGTGACCCACGTGAAGAGGTGCCAGCCCAGAGAAAGCTTTTGGTAAGCTCCAAAAGATGTGCCCGTGCGCAGTGAGCACCACGTGGTTCCCTTTGTGGTTGGCACGGCACCCTGAGGAGCATTTTTAGAACGGACCACAGCAAATGTGGTGGGGGCCCTAGATGCCTGTGACTGGCTGGCACTGACATTTTACGTCCCCTGGGTTCACAGAGGGGGATGTTCCTATGGGACACCAGGCCTCAAAGAGATTGAGGGGAATTAGTGCAAAGCTGAGAGTCCCATCTCGAGATTTCTCTACATCCTTGGTCTTTCTGTGGGCACGGGGCCTTGGCGGTGTGTATTTCCTGTGGTGTGTTTGCAGTTTTCATTTCAGTCACTAGGAAGAGAGACTGTTCAAAAAGAGTACAGTGCAGGGAAGAGGGGAGGCTGCAGTGTCTGCTGTGGTCCCTGCCTTCCCGCCATGCTCCTCAGTAGCCTGCCATTCATTGCAGGTGGGCGGGACATCCTGTCTTTGTAGACTACTTCAGTCTCTGGCCTCCAGGCCCGTGCTGTAGTGCCTCTGTTTCTCTCTTTTCCTTGTGTGGAAATCAAAGATTACCTCCTCACACTGTGCAGTGTCTTCTGCCTTGTGTTAGAACCACTCAAGAAAGAGGTGGGTCTTGACCTCCCCGTCTTGGGTACCATGCCGTGTGGTCTCTGCCAAGGGAGTTTTCAGGGGCTCAGTCCTGTGTTTTCACCTCCTGGGAATGTAGTTTTGAACCTTTGTAGTGAAGAAAATAGGGACTGGCCTATGGAAATAGAACCAAAGCCATCTTACCACTATAAGACCTGAAAGAAAAATTGGGGCACCCCCGCACCCCACTCCTCGGAAGCCAGCACCCCAATCACACACGAGAAACAGACCTGATGCAATTTGCAAGAGGGATTATAATTTCCAGAGCTCTGGGGGTCACAGTCTCACCACGCAGGGTAAAAGAAGTGAGCCGCTAGGGCAGAATCGGATTGGCTTTTTATAGGCTTATAACAGAACCCGCCTACCACAAGCTTCTAAGCCAATCAGTTCAAACCATCAGAACCCACGCTCTCTGAGAATCTATCAGCCTCCCACAGAGGCCGGAAGAACTAGTTAAGTCATTTCCGCTTACGTGGCCGCCACGCACAGGGTCGCACCCACCCTTCCCCACTGGCATTAGGTGTTGGGGACCTAAGTGCCCCCCAGGCAGGAGTTCCGCAGCCTCCGTGGTGATTCTGCCAGCCTCCAGCCGCGCTTGTCCTTGCCATAACCACTCCGCAGAGGGAGATGGGAAAAGATGCCAGGGACACTCCCAGCCCGAGGCTCGCAGCCGGACTCTGGAGGAAAGAATGGGCCAAACCTCTGCTCCTTTGGGGCCACCCAAGACTCAGGCATGGGGGATTCCTAGCTTGCAACCTTATCCTTTCATCATCAGCACTGGTAGAAGCCAGCATAAGAGGTGAAGAGTCCATGCTCATCCGTGTGCAGTGAGAGGACCAGGGAGGGCATCGGAGCCTCACATTAAGGGAACCTTAGAAGCGTCTCTTCTGGAAGGGGTTAGACTCCTAGGGACCCAGAACTACAAAACACCAGGCAGGGCTGAGCTGTGTGGAGCCTGCACTGGTCCAGTTCAATATTTCAATGTCTCAAGATGACTTGAGACATCTCTGAGAGGTAGCCACAGGGGTCTCCTTCCAGCCCGGTGACATCACTCTGGGCTCCTCCAGTTAGATGTGGTGGGAATGCTTACAGTGTAAGGTCCCGCAGCCCCCTCAAGTGAGTCTCCTCTGTCTGTGGAACTTGCTCTTTGGTGGCCTCTGGAAACCCCACATCTAGGTGGTGCTTCCCAGAGGAACTAACAGTAGGAGGAAGCTGTCCCCTCTCTTCTATCTCATGCAGATAGATACCTACCAGGAAACAGCCCGTTCAGTCCTCTGCTGCGCCAACCTGGACTGTGGTGCCCTAGCTGGACCCAGTCTCTTCACCTAAATGCAAGGAAAGGTTAGTTCATAGGGAATGCATTAGCTGTGGCCTTGAAGTACATTTTCTTTGCTTCTGTCCCTGCAAGTTCCATGTTTATCAGGGCTTTGGGGACTTGGTTTACCTGATTTGTCTCAGTTGGATTTTTTTCCTTGAGCCGATATTAAAATTCCTCCCTCCCCATTTCACTTAAACCCAAGGGTAAGACAATAAGGAAGTGCTCGGGAATGTTTGGGAAAACGGACCCTGTTGGGTGTTGCCCATAATTAAAATTCACCAGGAGTGAAGAACATTTGAATAATCAGAATTCTCACTCCCTCCAGTTTGGGCCTAACAGCTTCCACCACAGGCTGAAGTCTATTCTCAGGGCTCTTATCTGGCTTCTCCAGATTGCTGGTCTCCCTTCCTTTCCAGCCTGTGGTTTAGTCATCTTTCCTTGGGGGGAAAGTGAAAGCTAATTTGCCAGGGGAAACCCTGGCTGAATTTGCTGAAGAAAAAAGCTGTGAATCCAGAGACCATCAGGTTCAGGCTGTGGTGTCAGGATCTGGAGGAGCGGCAGGGAACCCTGGCTTCCAGCCAGTGTGGTGCTGGGCTTGGCTGGGACCCTGCGGGTCAGTTGCTCAGAGTCTTGGGTAGGATAACTTCTCCAGCCAATACTTAGAGCAAGTGATGGAAGCTCATCGGCGGTGAGTGTAACCTGGGTTACAAAGCCACCTTCACAACCACCTGGAAGGTTCTCGCTCAAACACCTGCGCATTCCCAGTGTTTCGAGGTGTGCTGTCTTACTTGTCCAGCCTACATGGAGGACTCACCTAAACCTTTAATCCCCTGGGCCTTGTGTGTGGCCCAGTCACACCCACAGACCCAAGGGACACACACTGGAGGACATTGTAGGACCTGAGGAAAACTGCAATAGCACAGTTACTCCGTACTCATGTTGGTGGGCTGCTTATTATCGTGCTTCCTTCCAAAACAATTAACATACAGAGCACCCGCTAGAGCTGGCATGGTGCCATTCCTCAGGGTAGGAAAACAGTTCCCTGGGTTGGTGGAAACTGCTTTCCTGGGATCCCCCCCTTCTGAGCTCCTCAGCTCACCCCTGCTGTGCCATCTGGTGGTCAAAAGTGAGAATGTGCTGACCGCCAGTGTAGGCTATCAGAAACTTCCATCAAGGGAAGGTTGGATGAGGTTAGATTCCCCCAGGCATGAGGATACCTTGAGGCTGCTTTCCGTTTTCCTGCTTTTCAAGACTGGTGTATTCTGCCCACTTCAATGAGAAAATATTTCTTCTGGCTTATGGTCTAAAATAGTGGTGATTCTCAACCTTGGGTTTTGACCCCCTTGGGGTTTCAAATGACCTTTTCACATGGGTCCCCTAAAGATATCAGAAAACACAGATACTTCCAGCGAGATTCATAACAGTTGGAAAATTAGTAACAAAGTAGCAACAAAAGTAATTTTTATGGTGGGGCAGCACCACAACAGGAGGAACTGTGGTAAAAGGTCAAGAACCACTGAAACCTCCTGGCCAGGGTTACCATCTCTGGGTGAACAGAAAAGGAAATATGAAAGGGACCTGGGCACAGGCAGGAGTCAGGTGACGTAGGGTTCTGATGTCCCTGGGTCCCCACTTGAGAAGTGAGAACATGTGTTTGCTTGTGTGGTGGCCCAGAATCTAGGGCCTCATAAAAGCCAAGGTGTAAATTAAGCAAAATGCTGCTTTCTTTGATAAGACAGGATGCCTTGAGTCAACTGAGTAGCTCACTGGCATGAGATTCAGAGGTGACCATGAAAGGATAAAAAATACAGCTCTAACTCCAGCCTCCTAAGAAGCCCTAAACAACTCAAATTCTTTGTTAGAAACTAGATAGAAAAGGCCTTGAGTATGTGATCCTGGCCCCATAAGAGAAAATGAGCTAACTAGTTGCTATCTGGCTTCTATAGAAAACTGATTGGTCCTTGGAGCTTGGGCTTGGAAAATTTAAACTGATTGGCTTAGAAGCTATGGAGTGGTACAAATTGACTGGTTTGTGATGTGCAGGCTTTGTTATAAACTTATAAAAGCTGTCCTGATTCTGCACTCGGGGTCCACAGTCCTCTACCCCTGAATGGTGTAAGACTGTGAACCCCAGAGCCTCTGGAATAAAAATCCTCTTGCTGTTGCATCAAGACTGTTTCTCTCGAATGATTGAGGTATCGCCTTCCAAGGCGTGGGGCGCTGGGGCGCCCTTGTTTTTCTGGGTCTTTCAACCACAGCCTCCTCCTTTTAAGACTCATCAGCCAAGAACAGCGATTCCGAACAAAGGTTTAGACCAACGGTAACTCTTGGGACACAGGCGACCATGCTCCACTGCTCCCAGCAGTGAATGGCTTTGTGTCTGAAATGAAACCATAGTGAGTGCCGGGCGGTGGTGGTGCACGCCTTTAATCCCAGCACTTGGGAGGCAGAGGCAGGCGGATTTCTGAGTTCGAGGCCAGCCTGGTCTAGAGTGAGTTCCAGGACAGCCAGGGCTACACAGGGAAACCCTGTCTCTGAAAAAAAAAAAAAAAAAAAAGAAAAGAAACCATAGTGACGTACAAAATCAGCATGCCACAGCCCCACGGAGATATAAGTACAGTGGGCCTTTTTCTTATTTTGCATACTTTCCTAGTGAAGGTTTATAAATCTTACTAAAGTCAAGAAGCTCCCACAGCTACATTGTGTTTGACACAGGGACCCAGTAGGAACGCGTCTTCCCAGTGAGACAGGGTACGGATGGCTGTGTGGTCCTCTGTCTGAGCCTCCAGCACACAGCCTGAGATTCTGCTTCTGTCTCTCCCCTGTTTGCCTCCCCTTCACACTCCAGGATGTGTAGAGGATTCGGTAGTCGATTCTGCTCTGCTCTATGTCCTTGGGTCTCAGTTTCCTTATCTAAAAAGGGGAGGATCAGGCCGCTTTTGTGGCCATCACCTGAGAGTCATGGCATGCCTTCTGTAATGGCATCCCACTGATCTGAAGTGAGTTCCTTACCCAAGAACAGCATGTAGATTCTTCTCAGGAGACTCACGGATGCAAAGGTGACAGACTTGGATGAGAAATGTGTACAGTAAAGTACGATGTGTCAGTGAACATGCTGGGACAGGAGGCGCAATGCGATTGATCTAGGGAGAGCCTGCCATGGCCTTGGAGTGACTGCGAACGTTTACCAATTGGATGGTTGGCATGACAACTCAAACATCGTGGTTTCAGGGTTACAGGGGACCCAAGGGTCTCAATGAATAAACACAAAACAAAATTTTAAATAGGTCCAGGAAGATGGCTTAAGAAATAAAGCTGTCTGTCATCAAGCCCAAGGACCCATATTGGGGAAGGAGAAAACTGTCCCTCACAAGCTGTCCCTTGACTTCTTTCTGCATATGTGCCATGGCACGCGTACGTGTACACACACACACACACACACACACACACACACACACGATAAGTACATACAAGTAATAAAATATTTAAATACTTTGTGAGCCAGCCACCAATTTATAAGATACTTGTAATCTCGGAAAATTCCCGTGCACCAGGTTATGTGTAAAAATGTAGCGAAGTCTTAAGCTGAGATGACTCTAAACAAGATTTCCCTCCTGTGTAAATCCCGATCAAGTGCCCAGAAGTCCCAGGGAACCCAGAATATTATTCACTACAGACACACATTCCATCCAGCGTCCAAACATCCTCACTTTGTGGGATCTAAAATACATCTATCTCTGCATAGTGCCCACTAGGGGGCAGTGTCACCAATGCCGAGAAAGGGCTGGTTCTAACCTTTTGGGCTTATATGCCCCACATAAACCACATTGTAATTAACAGGAGAAGCAATGGTGACTCAGTGGGGGAGAGTCAGCAGGGAATGAGCATCTCAGGACTTAGAACTAAGCCAGGTGTTCATTTGTCTTAGTGGAGACACCCTGCCTCACCACGGATCGCCTCTGAGAGGTACCAGTTCTGCTTGTTAATCATAATCTTTGTGCCAGGGCCGAGAAGCCAACCCTGCCTTCCACTGGGCTCCTGATCTTGGCTAAAGCTCAGTCTGCTGGGATCATGGTGGAGATCCACACGTGGATCAAGCTTGCTGGAAAGGAGGCTAGCAGGAGGAGGTGAAAGGCAAGATGAATTTTGTAGGGTGCCTGGGTGTTGGGCGACATCATAGGGTACTCCTGCAGCCCAGTGAAGGAGGAGACTCGTAATATCTACGTGCAATAGCTTTGAACAGATCCTCATTAGAGAAAGAATATTTGATAAAAATAAGGCAGGTTTGGTGGAGAAGATAAGAGAGACCTTGTGGTGTGAAGGATGCCTGAGCACACAGACTTGAGGTGATGGTTTGTATATGCTTGGACCAGGGAGTGGCACTATTAGGAGATATGGCCTTGCTGGAGTAGGTGTGGCCCTGTTGGGGTAGGTGTGTCACTATGGGTGTGGGCTTACGACCCTCATCCTAGCTGCCTGGAAGTCAGTCTTCCATGAGCAGCTTTCAGATGAGGATGTAGAGCTCCCAGCTCTGCCTGTACCATGCCTGCCTGGATATTGCCCTGCTCACACCTTGACAATAATGGACTGAACCGCTGAACCTGTAAGCCAGCCCAAATTAAATTGTCCTTATAAGAGTTGCCTTGGTCATGGCATCTGTTCACAGCAGTAAAACCCTAGCTAAGACACTTGAAGTGAACTCTCTGAACATAATGCGCCTGCCTCTTGATAAAGACAACCCATCCGGGGCACATATGTTATGCCCTGGGTTAGTCTGTCTATGTGACTGTATTTCTACCAGATTATGGATCTGACGGTCTAAGTTTTCCAGTTCTTAGCACTGAGCTTCCTACTTGGAGGCCACTGTGTTGTGGACAGATGAATGGCTGAGGGAATCTGAGGATTGGCTTGTTCTGGGGAGACTTACGCTTCTCCCCACGGGTCCGAGAAGGAGTAGAGCGAGACCACTCTTGCTCTATCCTTCTTGCATTGTCCTTCAGCCCTCCCACAGCACATGTCGACTTATGCTGCCTTCTCTCCGGTCTCATAAAAGCGCAGGCTCTGCCCCCTTAGGGTTCAGCCATAAAGAAACTAGACCTTGCAAATGGACCAGAATGGGCCCTACTCGCTTGTGATAGGAACCGGAATTTCCATACGAATGCAGACAGGCCCTGCATGTACCATGACAGTGGCCCTCAAGGAGCAACCTCACAGTCCAGAGATGAGCAGGCTCTACCCTCTTACCGTGTGAGGGTACCACCAGTGCCCCAGCCTCTCCACACAGAGAAACAGGCCCCTAGCTGGTCTGATGAGGCTCATCTTGTTTCGCGGCTACGTTAATGCTTCACGGGTTTTTCCACCGATTTGTTAGGATCCAGATGCCATGGCAACAGGCAGCTCTGGAGGCAGAGGGCAGAGGTTTCCAGGGGCTGAACAGATGGCAAGGGTAGTGGCTGCTGACGGGCTGGGACTCCTGGGGCTGACAAAAGATCTCTGGAGTGAGAGAGCAGAGATGGATAACAGCATGGGGTAGACCAGGGTCGCTGAACCCCTTACTTCCGAACAGTGACTGCAATGCCGTGTTTTCCTGAGTTTAAAGACATTTCTGTAGAAACAGTGAAGTAATGTGTCTACAACTAGAGTAGGGAGTACAGCCCCAGGATGAGAAAACCTGAGGCTTGTGGGGCGCAGCCTGCTGGGAGCTTCATTTTCCCATGACTGAGAACACGGCCTCTCACCCTTCTGTCAGGACACACACCGAGGACTCTTCATCCAGCAACTCCGACCCACGCAGAATCTCCAGCCCAGAATCAAACTCAAACTGTTCGGCCACTCGGGGTCAGGGAAATCCACGCTGGTGGAATCTCTCAAGTGTGGACTGTTAAGGAGTTTCTTCAGAAGGCGGCGGCCCAGACTGTCCTCTACCAACTCCACCCGCTTCCCACCATCGCCCCTGGCTGCTAAGCCGACAGGTAGGCGCTCCCTGTGGTGGCCATGAGTCCTGAGGTTGTTGGGTTCTGCATTCTCCCAGGGGAGAGATGCTTGGAGCAAAGGCTGAGGCCCCAGCCACACATGTAGCGTGCCACACACGTAGCACGCCACACATGTAACACGCCACACACGTAGCACGCCACACATGCAGCACACTCGTCCTCACTTACCATTGGAGGAGCCCGCCAGCCTCCTGATGTGAGACACACACTGGCCACAGACCGCTGGGGGCTTGGGAACCCACACACACTGTCACTGTCTGTCACGTGTCTCAGTCCATTTTGTAGCTCCCTTGAGGGGCTCTGGATGCTACCTTGGTCTGTACAGGACAGAAGGAAACCTCCAGCTTTTTGAGAGGAACTCTTGACAGCCTGCCTAGGAAATCTTCAATGACTCTCAGACCAAAACAGGTTCTCCCTCCAAGTCTGCCTCCTATTACCACTAGAGGGCAGTAGTCAACAACTTTCCCCCCTGTGATTTCATAAGCTATCACTCTTATCCTGCTACCAACAAGCCTGCCCTGGCCTTTTATCCATGCCATGAACACTTACCACTGAGGCGTAGGAAGGAAAGGCCACCTGCCAAATCCTGCCTGTCCTCCTCTGCTAGCTTGAGCCGGTAGCCCACTAATCACGTGGTTGTCCTGGACTCGGTTGCTTGGCATGAGGCATTCCTAGGGATCCCTGAGGCTCTTGCAAAGCTTGGAATCTATAGATACATTGTAATGCCCTTGCCAGGCGTGGAGTCTATGGGAAGATACATTGAAGCGCCCATGTATCTAATCCCTCCACCCCGCAGTCTCTGCCTTTCCTTGGGCCCACCTCTGTCCCTTTCACCCCTCTTGCTGCCTGCTGTGTGAGTCTTAACCCTTTGGCCTGCAGTCTCCGTGAGCATTAACAACCTGTACCCCGGCTGTGAGAACGTGAGCGTGAGGAGCCGCAGCATGATGTTCGAGCCGGGCCTCACCAAGGGGATGCTGGAGGTGTTCGTGGCTCCGTCTCACCACCTCCACTGCTCGGCCGATGACCAGTCCACCAAAGCCATTGACATCCAGAATGCTTATCTGAACGGTACGCCCCACCTCCCCCGAGGGAAGGAACTTGGTTTTTCCTTTCGCAGGGCTCCAAGTCACTAGCAAAGGGAGCTTTTACCGTGTGCTCCTTGTAGACTCGTAGTGGGCTAACGCAGGCCTAAGTCATTACTGGCTCACATATCTGAAAAGTAAAACTACATGAGCCGTCAGCACCCTGCAGCAAAGCACCTAGCACTCAGCAGGTGCTGGTTGCTTAGTACCTTCTGAAATGTAGAGCCGAGTGCCTGTTTGGTGAGGTTCTGATGATGCACACAGCCCCTTGCAGTTTGATAAACAAGTTTGAAAAGGCGAAGTTTAAGCACATTGGCCGTCCTACCGAATGCTGTGTTGTCACGGGGGATTCTCTGCGCGTCTTTTTGCTGTCTGTTTGCTTATGAGGCAAAGTCTGAGAAAGAACCAGAGTAGGGAAGTGGCCAGGCTCCGTCTTTATGATCATCAGCTCTCCGGGGCACTCCGTAACAGGCTCCCGTTAACTTCTTCCTGAGGACCTTGCCCTTGAGCTCTTCCCAGCATGCCCCACTTCTCCATCTCATCACGGGAGCCCACAGCTCACAGATCCTCAGGAGAGGCAAACCGTGCCTCAGCAGGAACAATGACACGGTTTGACGGGATGCTGAGAGGGCACGAGCCCTCTGACATCACGTATGTCCCTTCAACACTGTGACAGGACATCATCGTTGTCGACAGGTGTGTCCTCTCTGTACTGGAATGTGGCCCGTGCGCCACAGGTTAGACATACCGGTGAAGCCGATTATCCTATTCCTAGTGAAAAGCATCTCACACCCGAAGCTGTGGTTACTTAGCACCAGGAATCACCTCGACACTCTGTGAGAACATAGCCTGCAGAGTCCTCTATGGCTTCCCCAGAGATGCCAGTGCTGCTTGGTTAGGGGCCCAGTTAGAGAGCTCCTGGTTCCGATCACCAGGATTAAAGTCCGCATCCTCTTCCTTCATCCAAAGCTATGTATCCTCCCTGCTTCCCAGGACAGAACTGGACAGGCAGCGTGAAGAAAGGAGGGGCTTGTATTAGTGCCTCACCCTCAAAATCATCAGCACCAAACAGGCCTCCAGGGCTGAAAGTTCTATTTCTGTTTCTCCGACTTTCCACACTAGGCCGAGCTGCCAAGAGGAAGTGTGTATCTAAAGCCATGTGATTCTGGGTGTTTGGCTCATTCTCCTATGGAATCTGACATGACTGATCTCTTCTTCCCCTGACTGGATCTCTACCTCTTTATATAATAATATGAAAGCAGGAAAGAAATCAAAGTTTGTTTGTATATAGATATACTTCCACATCTGCACTGGGGCCCATACACCTATAACATACAGATACATCTGCAGGGGATTCAGAGTAGATATGCTGCAGATATGTAGCCAAAGCTATCCTAATGAAAGCTGTTAGGAGGATATCATGTAGACATAGATGGGAGAGAGATGGGGATGTGTGTGTGGTAGAGGTTGGGCAGTACTGGCTATGGGGAGCACTGGGTATGGGGAGCACCAGATGTGGGGAGCACCAGATGTGGGGAGCACCAGATGTGGGGAGCACTATGTGTAAGCCACTGGGTACTTACATAGACACACACTGCAGATGTCACTAGCCCTGTGAAGAGTCCCTAGAGTGCTAAGAGCCACTGATATTGCACGGGTGTTTCCTGACTGCAGCCTTTGTTTTCTTCCTGCAGGAGTTGGTGATTTCAGTGTATGGGAGTTCTCTGGAAATCCTGTGTACTTCTGTTGCTATGACTACTTCGCTGCTAATGATCCCACGTCCATTCACGTCATTGTTTTCAGTCTTGAAGAACCCTATGAGATTCAGCTGAACCAAGTGATTTTCTGGCTTAGTTTCTTGAAGTCTCTGGTCCCAGTTGAAGAACCCATAGGTGAGCGAGGCCCTTCCCCCTGCTCCAGTCCCCAGGATGCTTCTATTGGGCTCGATATGCTGCCTGTACGCAGACCCTAGAGGATGGCACTCCTGGCTGTGGCTTCCCCCAGTCCCGAGCCATCCTTGACTTCTCGCCTCTGATGCATTTCATCACTAAGGGCGTCATTGCTGACTGCATAGCGGAGTCGTCCGTCCACGGCTCCTGCTCCCTTCATCAGCAGAAAGGTTACCCTTCAGTCTGCAGCTCCATGCAGCCTCGGTGAAAAGGAGCAGGTGGCCTGGCCTCAGCACACTGGCCAGAGGAGAGGGTGACAGAACGGACTTTGTCCATAGCAGGAACAGCTGTCTCTGGTGTGGAGTGATGTTCAGTAGCCAGCTTCTGTCTCCAGGGAGCACGGGCTTATAACATCAGCTGCCTGACCTCCCAGAGGATGCCATTTTTTTTGCCTCTTATTTCTCCCTTGCCATATCTCTTTTAAAACACTTCTGTGAGGAATGGCCCTGCCCGTGTGAGTTGGAGATGAAGACATCTTCTTTCTGGATTATGTCATGTGTATGGCTACATTCAGAAGGGTACCTTTCTCCCCGCCCAGCTTCCCCCTCCACTGTGAAAGCCGACCTTGGTTGCAGTTTTCCCACCTGCATGTCAAAGCCTATTTAAAGACATCCCCGAGAGCTGCTTTCTATGCTGCGGTCTGCTCTGGTTTCTGCTGAGGTCTCTAGCGGAGGATTGGGACCAGGCGCCACCCTCCGTAATGCAGCCCTCCAGTCTGTGCTCCAGTTGCATACCACCTACATAGGTGATCTAGGCATGAGGACAGCACAGCCAGAGAGGAGATCAGACACTCACGAGGTATGCTTTCTCCCGCAGCATTTGGAGGCAAGCTGAAGAATCCTCTCCGGGTTGTCCTGGTGGCCACACATGCTGACATCATGAACATCCCTCGGCCTGCTGGAGGCGAGTTTGGATATGATAAGGATACATCCTTGCTGAAGGAGATCAGGAACAGGTGAGGGCTGCCTGGTGGTGGAAACAGGTGAGGTCAGCATCCTCGTGGATGGGATGAGCATCTGGACTGGGGGATGGGGTCAGATGAGATGATGGGGCAGAGGGCATGTGGCCATGCTGGGTGGGCTGGTATTTGGTGGCTAAAGGAATGCTCATCATTGATTGGTCCTTTGTTGAATTTTTCATTTCCATCAAAACAATGAGCATACTTGCAATAGATCTCTCTAGTCACAGGGAGACCGTGGTAAAAGGTCAAACAGCCTGCTCTCCTCTTCTCACCCAGCACCCCCACACAGACTTCTGCTCTCATCCATTTTGATTTCCCAACATGTAAGCTGTCGACATCTACTGGGTTAGGAAATTAAGTCCGTTAACATCCAGCCCCATAATGGGTCAGGAGGGGATGGACAGAAAACATAGGAAAGGTCAGAGTGCTTTTTCCATCCGTGTGATCATACGAGTCCTTTGTTGCTCTTATAAAGGAGTATAGAAATATAACTTTTTAAACGTAGCATCTGTTGGTAACGTTCGGTGCTGTCACGATAAGCCTGAAGTTAGATTATTAAAAAAAGTTATATTTAGCTTTAGGAGGAGAGAAGTCTGAACCCCATTTCATCAGTCCTTGTGATGTCCCCTGGATGACATCACTTCCTGGTGTGTGGTATCATGGCAGAGTGCATGTAAGGAACGGAATTCAGAGAGGTTCAGGGGTTAGGCTCTCTCGAGACTTTACAGGTCCCACAGAAGCTACTTTGTAACCACATATCACCAAACTGGGGGCAGAGCCTCAGTAACACAGGCATCCTGGAGGACAGACCAAATCCAAACTGTAGCAGGCAGCAAGGCTCCATCAGCAAGTCTGAACTTAGGGGCTGAAGAGATGGCTCAGCAGTTAAGACCCCTTGTTGCTCCTCGAGAGGACCTGAATTTGTTCCCAGCACTCACACGTGCAGCTGCCTGTAACTCCAGTTCTAGGGGACTTAGTACCCCCCTGTGGCCTCTGTGAGCTCCCACACACAGGTGTTACACACACAGAGATACATACACATGAATACAAATAAAAATGAGAAAACACACACACACACACACACACACACACACACACGCACGCACGCACGCACACACACACACACACACACACAATGGTGAACTTGCAGCTTCCTGGAACATGCTGGCACTCAGGTGTTGAATTAGCAGTGAGAGGTACAGTCTGTTTTCCTCTGTTGTGTGAAGAGGTCTCAGGTGAATATTTTCAGATCAGATGTGTAACTTTCTTATTCTGCTTGTGATCTTAGCCCTGCACCAGCAGCAACATTTCCTCTCTTCCCCTGGAAAGGTATCACGTAATCCTATGCACTAGGAGGCTCTGACACCTTTCTACACTCTTCCTCTACCTGTGCTGAAGCCCCAGACTCCCGGTTATGTGGCTGAGGGAGTACACTGACTTACCAGAGGGACCGACAGGAGTTACCCAACAGCAGGGACAGAGAGCCTCCTTCAGGATCGCCATGACCCTTCCTCCTTTCCTCCCATCAGCCACTAGGGCGAGTAGGGACATGGCCCCTGCATGGGAAGACCTAAAGCTGACTGAGAGCTGATGTTGCTCTGCTCTTGCCATAGGTTTGGGAATGACCTACATGTCTCAAATAAGCTGTTTGTGCTGGATGCGGGAGCATCTGGGTCTAAGGACATTAAGGTTCTTCGGAATCACCTGCAAGAAATACGGAGTCAGATTGTCTCGGTGAGTATACATGGAGGGGCCGGGACCCCACCCTGAGGATGCCAGTACCAGCCAACATGCTGGCCCCACTCTAGTGTACCCAGTTTGGTTTGGTTTTCAGGGGGACAGGTAGACAGTAGAAGTCAGGACTAAAGTCTGTTTCCAGGTGATATTCTCCTGTTACTCTGGAAGAGGCAGGAAGGCAGAGAGAAACAGACGAGATAGAAGATGGAGGGTTGTTATGGGCCACAATGAGGTGGACCACCTCAGAGTGCATCAAGTTCTTATCAAGTTTCCTGGCATCTTTAAATATAAAGTTTCTTTTGATAAATCACAACAGCAATTCTAACTGCCTTATTTTAGTATGTGTAACAAATTCAGGAAAGAAAAGTAGTCACTAACAAAATTTACTGAAGGATGTATATTGATGGGTGAAGATACAGTGGATGAGACTGTTCTCATTGACATATTGGATGGGACTGTGTTCTCATTGACACATTGGAAGAGACTGTTCTCATTCACACATTAGAAGAGACTGTTCTCATTGATACATTGGAAATGAGACTGTGTTCTCATTGACACATTGGCTGAGACTGTTCTCATTGATACATTGGATGGGACTGTGTTCTCATTCACACATTGGAAGAGATTGTGTTCTCACTGCAGGTAAAATATGAGCGAGGGCCATACTTTCCCCAGCTACACAAGTGTAATATGACTCTGCCCCGAATCCACATGGGATGAAGGGCATTGGGATTTTTATCTTGAAATTGAAATGGAAGTAGAAAACATGTTTCAATGGTTTTATAATCAAAACAGTTAAGGCAACCTAGAGAGTATCCTTAGAAATCAGAAAGTCCATAGAAATGCGCTAACACACACACACACACACACACACACACACACACACAGAGAGAGAGAGAGAGAGAGAGAGAGAGAGAGAGAGAGAGAGAGAGAGAGAAGCTGAGCCAAAGAGATGGCTCGCTTAGTAATGTGTTCACTGCAGACAGGAGACCTGAATGTAGCTCCTTAGCACCCACGTAAGAGCTAAGTACATAGGTCCAGTCTGCAATTGTAGTCTCAGTGCTGGGGAGTGTGGTGGGAGGAGCCAGGAGTGTGGTGGGAGGAGCCAGGAGGAGCCCAGAAGCTTGCCTTCAGCTGTGTCAGTCAAACAGGACATTCCAGGTTCAGTGAGGAACCTTGTGTCAAAAATTAAGGTGTAGAGTGACTGAGGAAGATGGCAGACATGGATCTTTGACATGTAACATACACATTGTGTGCACACACAAATACACATGCAGGCATTGAGTAAGGGAGGGAGAACAGGGGATGCTATTCAGGCTAATGGAGAAAATGGTTACTTAATACATGAGCACAACTGCTTATTGGCTTGGGATGAGATAAGTTGGACCATTCTGCTCATGATATATCCCCAAGTGGATGGATTAAAGCTTACAAATGCATGAATGTAGAACAATAAATATCATGGTGGGTTCTGGAAGCAAGCCCAGCTGGAAGGGCTTGTAGCAGATACAGTGTCGGACATAGGCCAAAAAACTGATGATCTCCGTCAGACCTTGTAGGAAACTTATCTCTTTCTTACTGTTCTGTGTTTCATTAAGCACTGGGGAAACAACTCTCTCTCTCTCTCTCTCTCTCTCTCTCTCTCTCTCTCTCTTTCTCTCTCTTTCTCTCTCTCTCTTTCTTTGAGACAGGGTTTCTCTGTGTAGTTCGGGCTGTTCTGGAACTCACTTTGTAGACCAGGTTGGCCTCGAACTCAGTCTATATCTGTTAATATTTACTTTATAATTCTCTGTGCTTAATAAGCACTGGGGGACTTAATTCTTTAACTTTATAAACTTACTTTATAATTCTCTGGTAATTACCATATGCTGTGTAGCAGCAGGGAATTCAGGAGAGGGTTTATTGCTAAGGCTCCTTTCTTTCTTGCCCAGCAGCCTTGTCTCTCACTGGGTAGGTGAGAGGGAGACTTGGCGAAATTAACTTTTAGTGAACCAGGAAAAGAGAGTCATACTCACAGAAAACAACACTTTTACACAGGCACTATGCATATAAACACACATATTTATGTACACACATTTTGGTCGGGCCTGACCATCTGTTTCATCAACTCCATAAGGGTTCATGCCTACTTACATACACACCTATACTTACATATGCATATCTATATATTTGATGGATGGAGCTAAGGCCCCTACAAGCAAGTTCCAGTGCAGAAAACACTCACTCATTCTGCATGAAAAACAAGCTCCAACCTTTATTGCATAGAGAAAGAAAAAACTTCTGCCCTTTTATTGAGTATGAAAAAGCTCCATCCTTTTCAGTAAGAAGAAACTTGCTGTTAAGGAAATCCTGCCTCGTGGTGAGAAGCCTGTGTGCTCTCTCTGCTCTGCTGTGCCCTCTCTCCCTCTTCTTATTGTCCTCAGTCTAGTTATTTCACCTTTCCAGGATACATGATCACATGGTATTCCAAGCATCTTTCCCAGAAGTTCACAAGTTCAAACACAGGACCAAATCATAAATTGAGTAAGAAGTTACAACAGAGATATTTACATGTTTCCATTAACACTAGTTATCGAAGTAAACATTGATTACCTGCCGCTAGCTCCATGGGTCATTAACAGGGTAAAACTATAACCCTTATGTCTGAGCGAGCATGGTTTTGTCAAGAGGCAAATCACCTGCTTAGACTCTTATAAATATGAAAGTTGTAGAGATAAATCCAGCCAATATTTTATCTTCCGACCTTGTACCTTCAATAAATTGCTCATTCTCAGTTTATGACCTTGGGTCATCAGATTATGTTTTCACAGCTAGGCTGGAAAGAATGTTTTCCCTGATCGTAAGTCTGTTTCACTCCTGCTTTCTATCTTAGTGCCATTAGCCCGTGACATGTGAAGGTTTCCAGGGCTCTAATTGCAGCTTTCATATTACAGAGGGCTCAGAGTGACTTGTATACATTTAGGAATTCTATAGAATCATGATTGGGAATTATGAAATCATCAATTTGTCTATGTAATATCGCTATAAAAGAGCACATCTTCGTTGATGTTCAGAAAATCTGCCTACTAGGGTGGGCTAATGCCCAGGACTTGTTACATTAATGTGATAATGCCAGGAAAGGCATATCAGCAATAAGGATAAACTCTCAGATGAGACTTCTGAAAGCCTTGCCATTCAGAATTATCCATCACAGCCACGCAAAACAAGCTGTCATCTCCAGAACCTCACTTCTGTATGCTTTTAGCCTCTCCTAGCTGGCACCTGACAGAGGGGAGTCTTGGAGCATGTGTTTTTAAAATGTGTTTCTAAAATAGCTTGGGACTGAGGAATCCTTCTAAAAGTTTTCTAAAAAAATTATGCCAATTTGAAAAGTGGTATTTTTCCCCCCTCATCAGAAGAGAGTCATGCAGTAGAAGGTGATGCCTGAGAGAGGGCAGGTGCTGGTGCGTGCGAGGGATGGAGGGTTCCCAGACAAGGGCTGCCAAAGCGATAAAGAGCACTGTGCCAGGAAAGGCTGAACAGCCTCAGCGAGGTTCCCCTTGGCCCGAGTGAGACATCCCGAGTGTCATCTCTCCCTCAGTGGGGCCACCCTGCACTCTGTGCTGTAAAACACCCAGGTCTCTGTCGTGAAGCTTTGCTCCAGTGTGCTTTCAGGATCCCCAGAAGACCCCAGACCTAGCAACACACCATCCCGTGTCTTACAGACCTACTGGCACGGCACTATTTCTGAGTTGTGATGTGGGAGTGGTCCCACAGGTCAGCAAGCTGTGGCGTGGGAACAAATACTCAGTGAAGAAGCCAGGGCTCCTCCCAGGTCCGGGTCAAGATGCCCGTCCCTCGGACAACTGGGGGGTCTTTGAATTCCCCAATCTCAACCGTGGCCTTGCCAGCTACTTTATAGATTATCCCCCGTCCAGGTGGTGCCCCAAATGAATGGTCTCCATCCTTGACAGTTTTTCCTTTTAAAAGAAATATTAATTTTTAAAAATTGTATGTGTGTGAATGTTTTGCCTATATATATGTATGTATCCACAAAGATCAGAAGAGAATGTCATATCTCTGGTGGAGTTACGGAAGGTTGTGAGCCACCATGTTGATTCTGGGGAATGGAGCCCATTCCCCTGCAAGAACAATAAATGCTCCAAACCCCTGAGCCATCTCTTCAGCTTTGCCCTTTATAAGTCAAGGAATGGGACTAAGGTAACATAAGAACCATTTTGTGTAATTAATCAGGTAATACCTAGATGGATTCCGATCAGGACAGGGTGGAATTATAGGCATGTGAAGTATAGGTTGGCATAGGCATAACATGATTAATAAAGAGTTTTCCCCAAAGATTTACTTACAGGCTCACTTTACCACCTTGATAGTTAAAAAACCAATTTTAAGCCAGTTGCTAACTATTGGTCTAATGACATTACATCAGCAGATCCTGTGAATCCACTTTGATGAAATTCTCATTTTTCTGTTGCACTCTGTATAACCTTACCGTTTCTGACTAAGATGACCACCCAACTAGTGAGGGGTAAAGGGAGTAGATAGTAGCCAGAGGCAGGGGAGATATGAGCGAAAGTATTAGGATCTGATGAACCATAGTTGAGTTCACAGTTCCTAAAATACAGCTGCAAGGACTGATCATCACTTGCACAGAAGATCACTGCCGTCCCTCTCCCCCGCTTGATTATGAAAGACAACACTGGGATAGTCATTGAGCCAGTCCTGAGCCAGTAAAGCGCTGCCCTCTTCCCCTCTTCCTCCGGTGTCTACTGCGTGGATGAGTGCTGTCTCTCAGGTTCTTAGAGCGTCACAGTTGTGCAGTGGCTAACCTGTCCCACCTGTGTGTCCAGGGGTGTCCTCCCATGACTCACCTGTGTGAGAAGATCATCTCCACTCTGCCCTCCTGGCGGAAGCTCAACGGGCCAAACCAGCTGATGTCACTGCAGCAGTTTGTGTATGACGTGCAGGACCAGCTGAACCCCCTGGCCTCTGAGGATGACCTCAGGCGCATTGCACAGCAGCTGCACAGCACAGGAGAGGTAAGGCCTGGGTATGGGCGCGCCCTGATGGCAAAGGGCCCTGCTACCTGTAATATCTCATCACAGGAGGCTCTCCTCACCCGCCAAGTCGTACGGAATTCCTGCTCTCTTCCTCGCCTTCTCCTTAGTGTTACTAGTGCTCAGAGTCTGGGCTGGGTGTTTCTGGGTTTTGGGTCTCTTGTTCAAGAACTTGAAATGAAGGCTTGCATGGTTTACAAAAATAGCAAGAATACCTCTTTTCAAAGCAAAGCAAAAAGCAACAGCATAGATCAGAAAGAGATACACTGGCCAGAGTGACAGTAGGTCCCATGGGTGAGGTTGCTTAAGAGCCTAGGGGTCTGAAAAGTTTGGCTATAAGAGTTTTGGAGCCGGGCAGTGGTGGCGCACGCCTTTAACCCCAGCACTTGGGAGGCAGAGGCAGGCAGATTTCTGAGTTCCAGGCCAGCCTGGTCTACAGAGTGAGTTCCAGGACAGCCAGGGCTACACAGAGAAACCCTGTCTTAAAAAAAAACCAAGAACAACAACAACAAAAAACCAAACAGGTGTGGGCTATGTAAGCCCTTTCTCACTGTGAATATCTCTTCCCATGATGCATCTGATTTTTGTCATATCCATGCCAGCTATGCAAGGCATAACGTGATTAATAGTTTTCCCGAAAGATTTACTTACAGGACACAGTTTTCCTGATTCCACCTGTACCAAAACCAGTTCAGATTGGATATGGCTCTCCTACCATTATACACTGCATGACTAGATGGAATAGAATCTATATGTTTTATGTTTTTTCAAAGGAGGAGAAATGTAATCCAGTGTGTGTGTGTGTGTGTGTGTGTGTGTGTGTGTGAGAGAGAGAGAGAGAGAGAGAGAGAGAATAAAAGTGTGTGTATAAGTGTGTGTGTGTGAGAGAGAGAATAAAAGTGTGTGTATAAGTGTGTGTGTGTGAGAGAGAAAGAATGTAAGTGCATATAAGTAAGTGTGTGTGTGTGTGTGTGTGTGTGTGTGTGTGTGTAGCTTGATGGAGGTTGGGGTCCTAGGATGTTAACATGCATTGTTCGGAGCGTTGTGTGTGTGCACAGGACATTCAGATAAGGGTCTCAGGCTACCAGTTGCATCATTAGAAGTGAGATGTGTGCAAACCCCCGTGTCAGGTGGAACAACTCTTGCCCATGCATGTCTGTCTTAGGCCTGCCATTCTGCTTTATCTGTTTGCTTGTTTGTTTTGCTGATGTCTTCAGGTCCTGGTAGTGAGTTACTCTTGTCTGGAGTTACTGGTTCTGTTGCCCCCTCCAGCATCCTCTCCCTCCCTGTTCTCCCTGACAGCCTTATGCTGGCTGCTCTGAGGGACCTGAGAGCTCTGGCTCCAGAAATGGTCCTGGGTTGACAAATACTGAGAAAATCCCACAAGCAGTCTTAGTTGTGGGACGCTTAGCCCAGCATGGGAACTCTGTTCTAACTGCATCGTATGCCTGTCCCCAGAGGGGGCATAGCTGTCCCCTCCTTCCTACTGGGAAATCAAGTGGCTGCCTGGGCTAGGCTGGGCCTAGAGCAGCAGCTGTGATTATTAACAATTAAAAGCAGTTCTGAGAATAGTGAAAGCCAGAAGCTGGGCTTGTTGGTTTTGGGTGCCAGGTTGAGGCCTATTGTTTATCTTTTGTTTAATTTTATTTTGTTGTTTACTTTTTTGTTTACTTTGGGAACTAACACTCAATCTAGAGCTTGTGGCCCAGAAGGACCTCAAACAGTGATGTCAGCCTTTAAACTCCCAGTAAACTGCCAGCTGATTGGCTGGCTGATAGCAATACTGCAAAGCAGCTGAATGCAAGGAAGAAGGTGGAGCAAAGCTAGAACTCAAAGGTGTCTTCCCCAGCAAAGCTAGAACTAAAAGGTGTCTTCCCCAGCAAAGCTAGAACTCAAAGGTGTCCTCCCCAGCAAAGCTAGAACTCAAAGGTGTCTTCCCCAGCAAAGCTAGAACTAAAAGGTGTCTTCCCCAGCAAAGCTAGAACTCAAAGGTGTCTTCCCCCTACATACAAACTTTCCTTCAGCAGGATTCTCTTACCTCCTAGTTCTTGACCAGAAATTTTCTAAGCCATGATATATAATCCTCTTAATGTTGTATCACATTCCCTCTCCCCTTGAGCTTGAGACTTTAAGAAATAAAGACTGGAAGAAAGAGGGAAGAGCAAAGGAAATCTCAGCGGTGTGGACCAGTTCTGCACAGCTGGAGCCTTCTTAAGTCTGGTTAAGAACTGCAGTTCCTTAGTTCCCTCCCCCATGGGTCAAGCTTTGTTCAACCATAAAGAAATAGCGGTAGTTAGTTAGCTTGAAGTGGCAAAGGGAGATCCACTCTTATCAATGCCTCGGTGGAAATGGTCTGTCTCCTGGGCAAGTTACCTGAGGCTCAAAAACGAAGGCAGTAGAGTGCTATGGCCAGCAGGTGGCGCCAGAGGCCCTTGTGGAGAAAGCCGGCTCTGGAGCACCATTATTCATGGAATAGCCTAAAAGGGCCCAGAAGGAAAAAGAGATTTCTGGCTTTGTTTTGTTTTCTTCTCATATTTTTTTCCTATTTCGAGACAGGGTTTCTCTGTGTAGTCCTGGCTGTCCTGGAACTCACTCTGTAGACCAGGCTGGCCTCGAACTCAGAAATCCGCCTGCCTCTGGCTCCCAAGTGCTGGGAGTAAAGGCGTGCGCCACCACCGCTGCCTGGCTTCTTCTCATATTTTTTCCCTCCAACTTTTGTACTTTTAAGGAAATAGACGCACTGGTCGCCATCTGGTGTCATTTGTTGTTTCCTCTTTCAGTTGAAGGTTTATCACAGGGGCAAACATAAAAAAACTTACATGATATTTTTAAAAAGTAAGTGACTTAAAACTTTACATTTTATTGGTATGATAGTTACATTATCCTGAACATTTTGGGGTGAGGGTGGGGATCCCATCACCATGGATTATGTGTGTCATGGGATATGATTGTAATCCTAGCACTCAGAAAGACGAGGTCAAGTGCGGACCATGTAGTTACACCTTGTCTCAGACAAACTACAGACACTACCACGAATCCTCATGTCTTCAAATCTCATCTGATGCCAACTGATTATTTGTGTGTTGATTCTTTTCTTTTATTGGTTATTTTGTTTATATTTCATGTGCTTTGATTCTTTTGCATCCTTTTACCTTTTTCATTTATTTTGTACACACTACCCATAAGCCATTGAGTCTCTCCAAAGACAGGATTGTTCTCTCACAGAACTCAATAAAACACACGCCCCAGAGATAGCCTGATTCAGGACAGTGGCCAAACTCACAGTCTTCCCCTGAGGGTTTCTGTTGCCCTGAAACTCTCTTGATAGCTACTTTTATTCATTTGTGTGTGTATGTATGTGTGTGTGTGTGTGTGTGTGTGTGTGTGTGTTTTTCTGGATTCCATCTCAGACTCCATCAGAAACCAACCTTTTCATTCTCCCGTCTTGCCTCCTTCCCAAGTTTCCTTTCATTTTTTTGCTTATTGCTTTGCTTGGTCCTTGGCTCTTGTTTCTGTATTTGCGTATTTTCAGTTTTTACCTGGGAATTTGCTTCTGAGAAACTCTTCTCTGACATTCCTGAACCAGTGCTGAGCAGGGTCTGGTTTGTTTGTTTTGTTTTTGTTTTTCCATTAATTAATAATTATTTACTTCATATCCCAATCAAACCCCCTTTTCCCCTGCCCCACCCTTGCCAGTCCTGCCTCCCTTTTCCCCTTCTCCTCTGAGAAGGGGGAGGGGCCTCCCTGAGAGCCAACCCGCCCGGCACATCCTCTCGCACTGAGGAGCCATGCCTCACTGAGTCTCCTGGCAATTCCCTGCTGAGCTCTGGGTGATGGGCACCTTTGGTATGGGTTTCCTTTCCATCTGGTGACTCCGAGTCGTCTCCCCCGGCAGATCAACATCATGCAGAGTGAGACAGTGCAGGACGTGTTGCTGCTGGATCCTCGATGGCTCTGCACCAATGTCCTGGGGAAGCTGCTGTCTGTGGAGACGCCTCGAGCCCTGCACCATTACCGGGGCCGCTATACCATGGAGGACATCCAGCGGCTGGTGCCCGACAGTGATGTGGAGGAGCTTCTGCAGATACTGGATGCCATGGACATCTGTGCCCGAGACCTGAGTAGTGGGACGATGGTGGATATCCCTGCTCTGATCAAAACAGACAGCTTGCAGCGCTCCTGGGCGGACGAGGAGGATGAGGTGATGGTGTACGGTGGGGTGCGCATCGTCCCTGTAGAGCACCTCACCCCCTTCCCCTGTGGCATCTTTCACAAAGTTCAGGTCAACCTGTGCCGGTGGATCCACCAGCAGAGCGCTGAGGGTGATGCGGACATCCGTCTGTGGGTGAGCGGCTGCAGGATCGCCAACCGTGGGGCTGAGTTGCTGGTGCTGCTGGTCAATCACGGTCAGGGCATCGAGGTACAGGTGCGTGGACTGGAGACGGAGAAAATTAAGTGCTGCCTGCTGCTGGACTCGGTGTGCAGCACCATCGAGACTGTCATGGCTACCACCTTGCCGGGGTTGTTGACGGTGAAGCACTACCTGAGCCCCCAGCAGCTAAGGGAGCACCACGAACCGGTCATGGTCTACCAGCCCCGGGATTTCTTCCGCGCACAGACGCTGAAAGAGAGCTCCCTTACCAACACCATGGGAGGGTACAAGGAGAGCTTCAGCAGCATCACGTGCTTCGGGTGTCATGATGTCTACTCACAGGCCAGTCTTGGCATGGATATCCATGCGTCAGACCTGAGCCTCCTGACCCGGAGGAAACTGAGTCGCCTGCTTGACCCACCCGACCCCATGGGGAAGGACTGGTGCCTTCTGGCCATGAACTTGGGCCTCCCAGACATGGTGGCCAAACACAACGTCAACAACAGGGCGTCTAGGGATTTCCTCCCTAGCCCAGTGCATGCCTTGCTACAGGAATGGACCTCCTACCCTGAGAGCACGGTGGGCATCCTTATATCCAAACTCCGGGAGCTGGGGCGCCGGGACGCTGCGGACTTTTTACTGAAGGCCTCTTCTGTGTTCAAGATCAACCTTGACGGCAGTGGCCCGGAGGCCTATGCCTCAAGCTGTAACAGTGGCACGTCCTACAATTCCATTAGCTCAGTGGTGTCCCGGTGAGGGCAGCCTTGGCTTGGGTAGGGTCTTTATGGACTGAGATGCAGGGGCGGAGGGGAGGGGGCAACCCAGCCTTCTCAGTGCAGATTCCCTGTGGGTTCCTTCTGCTCCTGAAGACACCCTCCACCCTGTCCTCTCCTTCCCAGCCTCCCTCTCCCTCCCTCTCACACATGCCCCAGTCGAGAGCAGATCATATCCTTCACTTTGGTCGCTTGGGAAGGTAGAGCCCTCTTGTCAGTGTTTTGGACTCCATCTCTTGTCCTCTAATACCTTGTTTATTACTGATAATTTTATTGAGATTTCAAACTTTTCCATGAAAAAAAAATTAACTCCTTTATTGATTATCCTTACCAAAAATGAAAAAAAGGAAGACACACATTTATCCATAATGTGTATTTCTTATCCTTTTCTCTGCCCTACCAGCCCCTCAGCTTCTCTCTTTTATATTTGTAGGAGAGACTCCCATGCTTGGACCCCACTGTATGATTTATAAACAGACAATATGTGAGTGCCTTTTGCAGAAGAGGGTGTGTTGAATCATCAGAGTCAGCCCGGAGCTGTCACCAAGGAAACGCTACCTCTCTGTCCCTTGCTGTGTGCTGATCATCGCCAGAGGTGCTTCACTCTGACTTGTTGGTTTTGGGTTTTTTTTTATCTTTCTTTTTCTAGGGAGGGGGCTCTGTGTTTCATTTGGCAAGGAAAGAGGAGAAAGGAGCCCTCCCCAGAGTGTTCATGGCCAGTGTTCCTGTAAAAAGACAGTTTTGGTTGCATTCTTCAAAAGATCCGTGTGCGCATGCGCACGAGACCTACAGACGGTCGCGCTTCCTTACTCCCGCCCGTCTCAGGTAGAAGGTTGACGTAGTGTAGGGTATGGAGACCCGTGTTAAGAACTCTGAAGACCCCGACTCATAACCCATGGCAGTCCGTTACTGTTGGTGCACAGCAGATTGGTTCTACGCTGAGATCCTGGTTTGATCACTTCCCGTACTTGGAGTCTGAGAGAAAGGAAATAGAGGGAACGACTTTTCTTGGGGGTGATTGAGATTGTGACCGAATCTTAAATCAGTGTGAGGGAAAGTGTTTTAATTCTTCTGTCCTGAGAAGCATGTAATGTTACCATATCATCTGTACATATATATATGCACTATGTATATACATATATATTGATACTGGTATTTTTACTTAATCTATAAGATGTCGTAAAATAATTAAGTTTGTTTTTTTTCTCTCTTCTTTTGTTTTATAAATAAACGGTTGCTTATTGCATTTGATTGGCTTGTCTTTGATTCCATAGAAGTTGTGCTCTCTGCCAGGTATCTACACATGGTGTCATACGGCATCCACCGACGCAGGATCCAGATATAGTCTGATCTCAGGACCGGGAAAGCACCACATTTTGCCCAGGTGCTTATTTATTTATAAAACTAGTTGTGGCATGTCTTAGTTAGGGTTTTACTGCTGTGAACAGACACCATGACCAATGCAAGTTTTATAAAAGACAACATTTAATTGGGGCTGGCTTACAGGCTCAGAGGTTCAGTCCATTGTCATCAAGGCAGAAACATGGCAGCATCCAGGCAGATATGGTGCAGGAGGAGCTGAGAGTTCTATCTCTTCATCTGAAGGCGGCTAGTGGAAGACTGACTTCCAGGCAACTAGGGTGAAGGTCTTAAGCTCACACCCACAGTGACACACCTACTCCAACAAGGCCACACCTCCTAATAGTGCCATGCCCTGGGAAAAGCATATACAAACCATAACATGGCAGAAAGAATACCAAGGGCTTGGGTCTTGTTTGCCAGTGTTCTCTTTTTAGTTTGAACTTCTGTCTGAGATGGCCCGTGATCCTCCCAGACCTGGATTCACAGACTTTGTGGGCCTTCCCTCCAGTCTCTCATTCCCCAGGTGTGTGTTGAACACTCCTCAGAAGGCCAGCCATATATTCCCCGAGGGACAGGGAGCCCACTGAAAGCTGGCCTGTACTTGCCTGGTAAGGAAGCTGAGGTCATTGGCACCAGAGATCAAGAACTGAAGAGTGACCCAAGCCTACCAAGCCATGAGTCCCACAGTTGGGCAGCTCCCAGACGTGGTCCTCACCCAGGAAGGGGCTCTGTGTCTCCAGTGAATCCTGTGGCCAGAGAGTGAACCAGAAAGATGTCCTGAAAGGGGGCATTACGGTGCTGTGGTTGGTGCCAGAGGCCTGCTCCGGCTGGGGAATGAGCCGAGGTGAAACAGAGTTGGATGAAGACTAGAGACTGATGATTCCTGGCCTTGTAATGGTACTAATTAGCGCTGGTCTCTTTTCTCTCAAAGACCTCTCAGTGGCAAAATGAGAGGCTTGGAGCTCATTATCTCTTTGTGAACCAGAGAGAAAAAAAAGGAAAGAATTAAAATCTACATAGGCAACACACACACACACACACACACACACACACACACACATATTCTGGTCAGGCCCACCCACCTGTTTCATCAACTTTACAAGCGTTCCTGCCTACTTACTTACACATACCTATACTTACATATGCATATGCATATTTGGTGGGTGGAGCAAAAGCCCCCACAAGCAAGCACCAGCACAGAAAAAAACTCACTGATTCTGGACGGAAAAAAGATATGGCTGAAAGCAAAGAAAAGCCCAGTCTCTCTATTGGTGAAAGGAAGAAAAAAGCCCCTTCCTCTTTATTGAAGAAATATAAAACCCTCTCCCTTATTGTCATTCTTAGTTCTTATACTTTCTCAGGAGAAGTGATCACATGATTTTCCAAACATCGTTACATTCCAAAAGTTCAAAGCAAGTTTAAGACACTAATTCAAATTACAAATAAGGAGTCACGGTAGACCTGCTTACATGTTTCCAGTAAGACTAGTATCTAAACATTTGTTATCGTCTGGATCCACAAGTTCATTATAAGTTTAAAGCAATGATTTTTAGGTTATAAGTCTGCACAAATCATCTGCCTTGGGTCTCATTAGTTTTGAGGTTTTGCCTAGTTAAATCCAGTCAATATTTTGTTTTCTGTCCTTGTACTTACAATAAATTGTTTACTCCCAGTTTATGATCTCTAATTATCAGATAATGGTTTCACAGCTGGTCTAGAAGGAATGTTTTCTCTGATGGTAAATTTGTTCCAAGCCTGTTTTCTTATCCTAGTGCAATTAGCGCGTGACACATGAGGGTTTACAGAGCTCTAATTGCAACATTAGTACTATAGAGGGCTCAAAAATCACCTGCATAAATTTGGGAAATCTATAGAATCATTATTAGGAATTATGAAATCATCAACTTGTCTAGGTAGCATTACTATAAGAGAATACATTTTCCTTGATTTGCATAAAATCTGCCCAATAGTGTAGGCTAATGCTGAGGAATCGTTAGAATATGTAATAATGACAGGTAGGGTATAAAACAACAAGAACCAATCTGGAGATGAGGCCCTGCAGTTCAGAGTCTACCCACTGCAGCCGTGCAAAATGATGGGTCATCTCCAGAACAGTCACCTGCATGCCTTTAGTTTTACCTAGATGACTCGTGACAAGTTCCCTAAAAGATCCATAAATGGAGTCCTATTGTGGTACCACTGGAAGATGCTGGAACCATTAAGATGTGCCTAACCACATGCGTAGGTACACGCCTGTAAGCAAATCACTTAGGAGGTACAACCTGGGGGGTTAGAAGTTCATGGTTATCCTTGGATACACAGTGAACTCAAGGCCAGCTTGGACTACATGAGGTCCTACCTCAGAACAGTGAGAGGAGAGCCTAGGGAGATGGTTCAGGGAGGGAGGGAGGGAGCTTGTTCCACAAGCATGGATACCTGAGTGCAAGTAAATCCCAGCACCCATGCCAAAGCTACGCCTGGCACGGAGGGTCAGAGACTGCTGCTCCTACATGCTAACCCCAGCATGGGGGTCAGAGACTGCTGCTCCTACATGCTAACCCCAGCATGGGGGTCAGAGACTGCTGCTCCTACATGCTAACCCCAGCATGGGGGTCAGAGACTGTTGCTCCTACATGCTAACCCCAGCATGGGGGTCAGAGACTGCTGCTCCTACATGCTAACCCCAGCATGGGGGTCAGAGACTGCTGCTCCCTACATGTTCAGCATTATGGTCTGCTGAATCAGCACAAGTCCAAAAGCAGTGGAACACAAACTTCTAGACCTTTAAATACACCTTTACTCCTTATACGTTGTGTACCTTAGGTATTTGTCATGGTAATAGGAAACTTACTGATATACCTTTCTCAGCAGGAAGGGATCCCTGGGAAATCCTATAATACCTCTAGTAGAAGAGCTAGCTATTTCCTCCCAGAGCTGTTTGTCCCAATGATTGATTGCTGGTGACTGTGCCCATCCAGTTCTCATCAGAAGGGTGTGAGGCCACGCATGGGTGTGGCGAGGAGGGCAGGAAAGAAGCCATATAAATGCTTACAAAAGGCCTGGGCCCTGGCCTGCCCAAAGTGCAATCACTCCCAAGTGGTGATGTCAGGGTGTGGGAGACTCTGCTGGGCACTTACAGCTGGGATGCAGTTCACAGGCTTCTTCTCATAAGGAGTACAGAGTGGGAACCCAAGCTGTCTTTTGGGAAGATGCCATCTGGTCCCATTGGAACCACAGAATTTACAAGTAAAGTCAAATTAGAGATAGACTATTTCTGACACACTGAATTAGACAGAACAGCACACTTCATTGAGCCATAAGTTTGGCTTCATGTCATTTAACCACAAATGACCCTTTACATGGTTCTGCCTTATGATTTATTTATTTTTTATTTTATTGAAAATACACTCATTTCCAGCTGGGCAGTGGTGGCACATGCCTTTAATCCCAGCACTTGGGAGGCCGAGGCAGGTAGATCTCTGTGAGGTGAGGCCAGCTTGGTCTACAGAGCAAATTCCAGGACAGCCAGGCTCTGTTAGACAGAGAAACACTGTCTTGAAAAAAAAAAAGTCTTTTCTCATAAAATATATACTGATTATAGGTTTTTTTTTCATTCTCTATTCCTCCCAATTTCCCCTCCTCCAATTCCACTCTTTCTGTCTTTCACTGGAATAAACAAGACTTCTAAGAGCTAAGAGACAACAAACACCCCACCCCCAACACAACTGCAATAGAATAATGCAAAAAACAAATAATAAACAAAAAACAAAACAGCATACCAAAGTTGGACAAAGCAACTGTGATAGTTTGTATATGCTTTTCCCAGGGAGTGGCACTATTAGGGGGTGTGGCCTTGTTGGAGTAGGTGTGTCACTGTGGGTGTGGGCTTAAGTCCTTCACCCTAGTTGCCTAGAAGTCAGTCTTCCACTAGCAGCCTTCAGATGAAGATGTAGAACTCTCAGCAACTCCTGTACCATGCCTGCCTGGATGCTGCCATGTTTCTGCCTTGATGACAATGGACTGAACCTCTGAGCCTGTAAGCCAACCCCAATTAAATGTTGTCTTTTATAAAACTTGCATTGGTCATGGTGTCTGTTCACAGCAGTAAAACCCTAACTAAGACAGAAGTTGGCACCAGGGACTGGGGTATTGCTGTGATAGGCCTGACCATGCTTTTGTTCACAAGAATGTGGATTTTGGGACTTTGGGTTTGGAAAGCCACAGAATTCTTTAAGTGGGGCTTAATGGGCCAGCCTAGTCGGAATATGGAAGGCAGTGGTGCTGAGGGACATTTGAACTGTGTAGGCCTGATGGCCCAAGAGGTTTCAGTGAAGAAGAACTTTAATATGTGGCTGAGAAACTGTTTTTGTGATGTTTTGGTGAAGAACATGGCTGCTTTTTGCCATTGTCTGAAGAGACTGACCAAGGCTAAGGTAAAGAGATTTATATTAATTACATCTGCAAAGGAAGTCTCAAAAAAGCCCAACAAAGACTTTGTTCTCTGGTTAAGTCTGATGAAGAGAATTTTGAACAAACATAGCAAGATGAGAAAGGAAAAGTTCAAAATATATAATTTGAGTATTAAAGGGACTCTAGGAAATGAAATGGAGCTGAATTCTAGGATATTGAATTAAGGGAGTGGTGACCTTGGGACAAGATTCCACCCAGCTAAATTTTGGTCCAGGCAGGTAGTACAAACCTTTACTCCCAGGAGGCAAAAATAAGCCAATCTCTGAGTTCAAGGCCAGCCTAGAACAGCAAATTCTAGGTGAAGAATGACCACACCTTTAATCCCAGTGCTTAGGAGACAGGCATGCAGATCTCTTGAGTTCAAAGTCAGTCTAAGGAGCAAGATTCAGGACAGCCAACTTAGGCAGTGAAGGAACTAGGAAAAAGGAAGCTAGTGATAATGTAATAGAACAAAGTGGCCAATGTTCCAGCTCCTGCAAGCAGAACTCAGCAGCTTCAGCCATGTGTCTCTGGCTTTATATTCAAGAGAAGAAGGAGACTACTGGGACAATTGATGCTGGTTATCTGGAGCTAAGAAATTAGTGGTGATTAAGAAAAGACCACCATCACTGAGGTGAAATATGGGAAGTGTTTTCTGAGAGCACAAAGAAGCTGTATTCCAGAGATAGCCAAGTGTTCCTCATGTTGCTGCTATACTTGGTAACATGTAAGAATCATCCAGGTGGTACTGGTTTTGAAGGCATGAAGGCATTATAAAGAACAGCTGAGGCTTGGTACTGAGAGGCCATGGAAGGCCATTGGTGAAAGTGTACCCTCAGTTGTAATTGACAGCCCAGGACTGAAGGGGTCATGCAAAGGAGTTGAGGCTTGGTACCATGAAGAGAGCCTATGAGAGGCTTTGGTAAAGCATAGTTGCAGTGGAAGACCCTAGCTTATTGGAGATGCCAGTACCATGGGATGACCACCAAGAACAGCAGTGGCAGTGGAGTGGATCAATCTGAACTTAGAGTGCTACAGAGGGCAGAGCTGGAGAAGTGACACCAGCTCTTTGGAGATGAACAAAAGATCATGTGTGGATCTCAGACATTGGAACAAGAAGCTGTGAAGCTGAAATTGACTTGGGGACCCCAAGATGTTAAAGATGCCAGAGCCACAACATGCCTGCCAAGGAAAGCTGCTAACAGGGAGTGGAAACAGCCCAGGAGAGAGAACCTTGTTGAAGTCAACAAAGATGAAAAAGGAGTTGGATATCTGAAGACTGCTTTGCTATCAGACATTGAGAAGCAGTTTGGATTTTGCCCAGCTGATTTCCTGTCTTGCTTGGGGGATTACAGTTAAGTGATTGGATGAATCTCAAAAGAGACCTTGAACTTTGGACTTTTAATACTGTTGAGACTGCTGTAGACTACAGGAACTTTTGAAGTTGGACTAAATGTATTTTGTATTATGCTATGTTTAAGTATGGCCCCCCTAGATTCATGCTTGAACAAGCCTATGGGGGCCAGGGAGTGGAATGTGATGGTTTGTATATGCTTTTCCCAGGGAGTGGCACTATTAGGGGGTGTGGCCTTGTTGGAGTAGGTGTGTCACTGTGGGTGTGGGCTTAAGTCCTTCACCCTAGTTGCCTGGAAGTCAGTCTTCCACTAGCAGCCTTCAGATGAAGATGTAGAACTCTCAGCAACTCCTGTACTATGCCTGCCTGGATGCTGCCATGTTTCTGCCTTGATGACAATGGACTGAACCTCTGAGCCTGCAAGCCAACCCCAATTAAATGTTGTCTTTTATAAAACTTGCATTGGTCATGGTGTGTGTTCACAGCAGTAAAACCCTAACTAAGACCGCAACCCAACAGAAAGAAAAGAGTTCCAAGAGCAGGCACAAGAATCAGAGACCCAGTAGTCTGCACACTCAGAGGCCTCATAAAGCCATGATATATATGTACTGGCTGGTTCTGTGTGTCAACTTGACACAGGCCGGAGTTATCATAGGAAAAGGAGCTTCAATTGGGGAAGTGCCTCCATGAGATCCAGCTGTGGGGCATTTTCTCAATTAGTGATCAAGTGGGGGAGGGCGCCTTGTGGGTGGTACCATCTCTGGGGCTGGTATTCTTGGGTTCTATAAGAGAGCAGGCTGAGCAAGCCAGGGGAAGCAAGCCAGTAAGGAACATCCCTCCATGGCCTCTGCATCAGCTCCTGCTTCCTGACCTGCTTGAGTTCTAGTCCTGACTTCCTTTGGTAATGAACAGCTGTGTGGAAGTGTAAGCTGAATAAACCCTCTCCTCCCCAACTTGCTTCTTGGTCATGATGTTTGTGCAGGAATAGAAACCCTGACTAAGACTATTATATATATATATACACACACACACACACACACACACACACACACATATATATGTATATACATACACATATATACATATATGTATATACACATACATGTGTACATATACATACAAATACATATGTATATATACATATATGCATATATATACATACACACACATAGATACATACATATATTGCAGAGGACCTGGTGCAGACCTGCGCAGGCCCCGTGTTTGCTGCTTCAATCTCTGTGACATCATATGACCTTTGCTCAGTTGCTTTAGAAGGTTTTGTTCTGGTGTCCCCCACCTGCCTCTTGCTCTTACATTCTTTCTGCCTCTTCTTCCATGGGGTTCCCTGAGCTCTGAGGAGAGGGATTTGATGGAGACATCCCACTTAGTGCTGTGTGTTCCAAAAACTCTTTGGGTAATGTCTAGCTCTGGGTCTGTGTATCAGTTTCCATCTGTAGGTGGAAGCCTGTCTGGTAATGACTGTGTAAGACATTGATCTATGAATACAACAGAATATCATTAGGAGTCATTTTACTGATACTTTTTTTTTAAGACCAGTAGAGCTTAGTTTTACCATAGGTCTTTGGGCTATCTAGTGTCTGGTTCTTGATTACCCAAGCAGTGTTGGGTATGGGTTTCATCTCATGGAGTGGTGCTTAAGTCATATGAGACATTTGTTAGCTATTTCCAGAAGTTCTGTGGTGCTATTGCCCTGACATATTCCGCAAGCAGGACAGATTGTAGGTCAAAGATTTTGTGGCTGGTTGGTGTTTCTTGTTCTCTTTTGGTAGCCTGCAGAATACCTTCCCACCTCAAAGGCACTAGAACATAGTGGTGAAGGCTCCATGTAGACACCAGCTCAGCTTCTCCATTTCATTGAATTGTGTGAGGGGCCGTCTTCTGCAATGACGCCACTTCTGTCAGTTTGTGAAGAGCAAGCCATTGTCTCAGCCACAGCCTGTGTTTTGTGGATTTCCATAAGACCTCCTTGGCCAGCAACTCAATGGTGTGCAACCCGGTTCAGGTACTGACAGCTCCTTTGGTGACGTGAGATGGTGTGTTGGGACTCTGTCTCCCCCACTGTTAGCAAACCTCATTAGGATCACCTTCATCTATTTTAGAAGCTTATGTATTCCTTCATATATTTTAGAAGTTCATATGTGCTAGGGTTTCATATGATCTCTCAAATGCCCCTCAATTTCAGCCGACTCTCCCTGTATTCTCTCCTTCTATCCTATCCTCCCTCTTCCCCATCTGACCTTCCTTTCCTGTCCTCACCTGTCCCCAGTGCATTTATAAAATCTATTCTATGTTACATTGCTCTTTTAATTGTTCCTCCTGCACATATGTTAACATGTCATGAGTATAAACATGTACATGCATGTTAAGGTGTCCATGTGTGTGTTTACATATGTGCAAAAACATGCCTGTAGGTCATATACATATGCATATGTATGTTACCAACCTATGTGTGCCAAGATATATGTATGTAGGAATAATTATTATGTGTATATGAATATGTATATGCAGTCATGTTTGTGTACATGTGCTTTGTGCATTTATATGTAGAAATGAATTCTCTGATCCTGAAGATATGTTCTGGTCAGGACCCCAGATTTGGGTCTATTCAGCTGTATATCCATCTTCCCTCCCTGGTTCTAAGGCATCAGAATCTGAGGCTCTGGCCCTAGCATGAGCTGTGAGGACTTCAGCAGAGCCCTCAGATTTTGTCACAGCCACTGCCGACCGCTGACAGTCCCTGTCTCCCATGAAGGGAGCATCCCTGGAGCACACCGGCTGCTGCTGTCCATTACATGGTTCTGTGATCAGTATGCAGCCAGTAGAAGGTGAACATTGACTGTGGTGGAGAGGATGTCGGTTGTCACTGCAGCTGTTGCTGTGTGCCTGCCACTGCACCAGAGACAGAAATGGAGCCCAGCTCCATCCCTGTCTGAGGGAGTGGGAGGGCCCTTTGGATGTCAGGGCATCTCATGCAATGGAAAACTGCCTCTGTTTTCTGTTGGCCAGTTTTGACATATTTTGATGTGGTTCAGACATATGGAGGGTATGCTTTTTTCTTGCTGTTATTTTTGTTGTTTTGTTTTGTTTAAGATTTATTTTATGTGTTGAGAGCTTAACTGAATGTATAAATGCATGCAAGAAGAGGGCATCGGATCCCAGTACAGATGGTTGTGAGCCACCATGTGGTTGCTGGGAATTGAACTTAGGAGCTCTGGAAGAACAGTCAGTACTCTTAACTAGTGAGCCATGTCTCCAGCCCCTTCCTTGCTGTTTTTGTAAACCTACCATTACTACATAGCTAGTGTTCAGTGGCATTAGAATCTTTTTCAGGAACATCAGTTCTGATGGCTGTAGAGTATTGTAATGTGCCACACCATCAGTTACCTGTCACCTGCTGTGGAGCAAGAGGACATTTCCCAGTGTTACAAATTCAGCTGCCACAAAATCTTTAAGTACATTTTTATCTTCTGTATTATTATTATTATTTAGGGCCTTGCAAATACTAACAGATACTTGTCTTACTTACACCCTCAGCCCTTTAACAGATTTTGAGCTGCCCACAAAATATACATATATATTTTCTTTTTTACTTTTGACATTTAATAATTAAGATATAAGGAGAGAAAAGTGTATCATACTCCGCTTCCCCAAGCAAAACCTTATTTTATTAGTGCTCAGAAAACTAATGCTTTATGACACCCTTTAACTATCTTTTTGCTACACATAATTGATTTTGTGATGTTACGCTTTTAGCAAGATTGAAAAGGAAATTCAGTCTTTCCATGGTCTTGAAGACTTAAGTGATTCATCAATCCTCACAGCTATTTCTGCTTTCAAGATCCTCTAGCTTCAAGACCCATTTATTTCTAAAGCTACATGGAATTTTAGGGCTAATTTTGGAGGATTACTGAAGTGTTTTTTTGGTTTTTTGTTGTTTTTGTTTTTACATATAAGCTGTAGATTTGCTGACATTTAATGTCTCTTGTCCAGTGACTTACTTTTGTTGACTGTATTCACATAGTTTCTTCCCTCATTCTCCTCCATCCACCTTCTCCTGTACACCCAACTCCTCAAATCTGTGGTCTCTTACCCTTTAATATCATTGTTTTAGGTATATGTGCATGTGAATCTATCAACACAACCTGCTAAGTTGTTGCCTGTATTATGTGTTCAAGGCTAGCCCTCTGGGATTGGAGAACCTCTCAGGAGCTTCATCCTGAAGAACTCTAATTTCCCCTTTCTTGGCAGCCATTAAAGGCCTCTGGCTTTTCACCTAAGAGTGGGACCTTGTGAGTTTTCTCCACCCATGTTGGGATGTCTGCTGGTATTGTCAATGTTCAAGTATCGGGCAGACATTATTTATTTGTGATTGTGTGTGTGTGTGTGTGTGTGTGTGTGTGTGTGAACATACATGCCACAGCATCAATGTGGAGGTCAGAGAGCACCCCTGCAGAGTCATTCCCTTCTTCCATCTTTATATGGGTTCTAGGGATCAAACTCAGGTTGTGAGGTACATATAGCATCTCTCTATATGGAGACATCTCACTGGCCTAAAATTATTTCATTTTTTGTTTTTTTGTGTTTTGTTTTTCGAGACAGGATTTCTCAGTGTAGCCCTGGCTGTCCTGGAACTCACTCTGTAGACCAGGCTGGCCTTGAACTCAGAAATCTGCCTGCCTCTGCCTCCCAAGTGCTGGAACCAAAGGCGTGCGCTACCACTGCCCAACTCAGTATCATTTTGAAACCTAGCCCCAAGCTAGGGGTTTACACCTGATCCTTTGTGGATCCCAAGACAACTAAGGCCTGGTTAGCCCCTGGTCTCCTGTGTGACCTCAGTTACAAACTGACCACAGGGTCTTCAACAGCAAGGATGCTGGTGAGGCTGGTTGACAGACATTTCTTTTCCCACTTTCACTGGACTGCAACTGTATTGTCTTAGGAGAAATAAGAAGTATCCTCCCTGTGCTTTCTGCTCTCTTTACTTGTCTAAGAAGTGAGGGCTTTTTTTAATCAGAACATTTTTTTTTTTGTTTCTCTTTGTAGTTGCTTCATAAAGTTTTGCTTCAGGCAGAGACTGGATTAAATATGGCCCCAGGGCAAAAGGTAGATCTGCATCTGCACCACTAGGCTAGCTCAAGGCCACCTGGCCTTCTTCCTAATGTCCAATCCACATATTCTGCTTTGTCTTTGGATAATAATGACACATTCGCTGATATATAAAGCCGTTTTATTAAAATCAAATATTTCCTACTTTTTCAGAAGCCACAAATTTTATTCATAATTAAATATGTTGTTTAATCAGTATAAGCCACTACTGCCAAAGAAATCGTGGTACAGTTTGTATCTTCAATGATTCCTATATTCTGTTCTCTCCATCAAGGGCCAGGCAGAGTGAAGGTGAACTCCCTCATGTGGGCTTGTTATCCCCAATCCAGTCCGTCCCCTTACAGTACAACATCTCATACCAAGGGATAGATGGCGGCTAACGCAATTCCACACTTGTTTGGGTCTCCTACAATATTTCTGCACCCATCCAGGCCATATTTTGTACCCCAGCTAAAAGCACAGCAAGTTTTCACTTTACATGAGGGCTGAAGAGCACTCTCTTCACTAGCGTGTGCAAATATTATGCTGTTACCTTATGCAAACACTATGCTGGGCCCACTGGCTCATCAGGAAGAATGGGGATTTCTGTTCTTGAGCCTGAATCTGCTTATAGCTTCCATCCTTGAGTCAAACTATCGCCTTACACGGGACTGTAAAAGTCAGAGAAAGAAAGAGGGTAGGATGTTGTTCTGGGTAGATATGTTTCAGAATTAAGAAAAATGTTCAGAAGTTAGGGCAGTCACAGTACCAACATAGTATCAATACCTCTGGCAAACCTGTAGCATCATCCCAGTATGATCAGGTGTGAATGGTTCTCTGATCACTGTGAGAGAGTAAGGGCTTTGGAGACCAGTCCAAGTACTGATTGCAAGTAGGAAGCCCATTTTAGTGTCCAGATGTAAATATGTTTGACAGTTTCCACCTGTTCTTGACCAGCCAGTATGGCTTATTGTCCAGTTCTGTTCCTTTAAAGGCATAGCTAAGCACGAGAACAGTGTGAATCAGGTTTTGTTGTAACTTGGATCATAATAAATGCCTGAGAAAATAAAATCAAAGCTCAGGCAAGCGGCTCCTTGTACGTGGCAGTGGCACGCTTGCCATCCATCTCTAAATTCAGGAGAATGACATAAAAACCAGGAAAGCCCTAAAAGTAGGGTCTATTTCAATTAAAGCTTAAGATTTAGGCTCTCATTTGAAACCAACAATAGTTTAAATTAGTGCATATCCTTTGGTAAAGGGCTTCATGAGAGTCATGGGTAATGGCCACTCGGTATTTATCTGTTGACATAAGTTCCACAGTTCTACCCTGGATAGGTTCAGACTCCTAGGTCAAGTCCAGAGTTGAGCCATGCCCATCTTCAAGACTGCTCTCTGGCACCCTGAAAACTCTTCTATGTGTTCAATCTTGGAGGACAGCAGAGAACACAGAATTTGTTGGATCAAAGATTTAAATGTAAGGTAAAAAGCTCTTTGGGGGTGAATTAACAATTTAAACAATGAAGCTATATGTTTAGCAGTAGAGCTAATTAAGAATTTGTGAGATACATACACATTTTGGGGGTACGGTTAAACTGAGGACAAATGGGAACCCAAGGTCAAACTATTGTGTACCCAGAAGAAACAACTGTGTGGAACCCATGTACCAAGATATTTCTCATTCACTCTTGCTTATCAAAGTTTCAACTAGAAAGTCTCAGAACTTTTAGATCATTCCTGCATGGACTTCCACATAGGGAAGTTCAGACCCCCCTTATAGACCTGGAAGGAGCCCCATAGCCCATCAATAGCAGTTGAGATGGGCCCCACCATTGTTACAGCTCTCTTAAAAGCATCCTCATGCCCTAGTACGAGTACACAACCTGTGCAATTAGCAGCAGAAAACCACGTGTCAGACATGCTGGTTCCTTCCCTATAAAGGTAAAGGGGGAAGAGACTCAGATATTTCCAGCTACCTTCTCGGGAGCATGAGTCAGAACCACAGTGCTCCACCCATTACAGCCAAACATCTGTGTGCATCTAGGCTCACCCCAGGAAGTTCAGTGCTACTGGTTGATATACGCTGAAACCCAGGAAGTTCAGTGCTACTGGTTGATATAAGCTGAAAATTAGCTTCTGTCTTCAATGATACTTTCTAGGTCCATCAGTCCATAAGAAAACACTTTTGTCATGAAAAAATGTGTAAAATATAGAACAAGGTACCCTGTTCCGTAACAGTAGAACCATATGCTGAGCTGCTCATTACGGAACTGTGCAGATGATAATGCTTGGTCATAACAGAACTGACGGTGGGCAGACATGGCTTCTAACATCTAAAGTGCCACTTGTGAGACAGACAGCACATGCTATCTCTGAAGGATCCCTTTTCTAAAACCAGAGGAGGGTTAATAGCAGCATTTACTTCTATTTGTATTGGTAACAGCTCTTTGTGTCCAGACCCCCAACTCTCTTCACCCTCTGGAAGGCTCTGTGTATCAATCCTGCCTTGCAGTCCTTGTTCTGTTGAGGTAGAGAACAGTCCACTAGGCTCTGCTTGCTCAGGGACAACAGCTTTCCTGTTTTCCAGAATGACTGTCCCTCTAGGGACATAGAAGTACTAAAAGCCCAGCAATCATTACATGGACTCTGAAGAGGGAGTAGAAAGGCCATTGTCCACAGAGCCAACAGGAACAACAGAAACCCTTCAATAGCAGGTCATGTGTCTGAGTTCTTTAAAGGAAAGGGGCAAGTTGTGTGTCTCTCCATGAAGCAGGGATGGCAGCACCATCTTGGCTTCTCTGTGGTGAGTTGACAGGAAGAGCATGACAGTGATACCCAATCCTTTACTGGAGTCATGTAGCTTTTCTCTCTCCAATCTACTGATCTGGGAACCATTTCCTGTATGGATTCCTGGAATACTCCATGCCTCTATTGTTGGTTTTGAAATCCATTCTTCAACAGACATAATTCTTCAGTGTTCTTCAAGGAAGAACAAATGAAACATTAAGGGAGTTTTTGTTGTTGTTGTTTTATTAAGAAAGCTGAGGAGAAAGGCAGTATTGAGGTATCCATGTCTTTAGAGGTGTTCATCTCCATGGTGAAGCCATGCTCCCCTTTGAGATGTTCCCCATTATTCAGTTGGACCATTTTCTGCTCTTCTACCTCATGGCTCTCCTCTGTTCTTCACTCTCGAAGCATAGAACCAGCAGGGTCCATTTCCCCTGCAAAACCCAATCTAACTCACCAAGTGATCCTGTCGCCATGAATGAAGGGGACTCATGGCTGGGGATGGCTGTACACTTCGGGAAACCACTCTGCAGGCTACAGGCAGTAGGGAATTTTGTGTATACTAATGCCCTCTAGCAGATGACAACCAAGCAAAGAACAGGACTCATGTCTTAAGGACCTATAGAGGAAAGAGAAATGAGGGCCTAATTAGACCATCACTTTTAATAAATCTTTTGAACCTAGCCTAGAAACCAAGGCTACTAAGGCATAGCAACAACAGCCTCAACCCTACACAAGAACTACAAGCAACTAAAGAGTCTGGAGAGTGGGAGAAATAGTCATTCCTAAGGAAGAGCACACCAACTGGTTATCTAATGCCAAATGTTAAGTCCTGAAAAGATACATACACGTAACAGTATACAGACTAAGCAGGATGTATATATTCATACACACAAACTATATATATAGTGTGTATATATACACACAGTCATACATTACACACACACATATGTATGTAACAAGAATGAAAAAAAAAGATCATGAATTTGAAAGGGTCCAAGAAGAGGTCTATATGGAAGGATTTGGAGGGAGGAAAGGGAAACTTCAAATGATGTTATTATATTATGATCTCAAAGTAAAAAAGACATAATTAAAAAGCTTTTGGTCTCAGATGAAAGCAACCACAACAGCAGCAACAACAACAAACTCACAAACCTAAAATTTGCCCCCAAACCCTCCCACCTCCTACATACCCAAGTCTCTTTGGCCTCCTTTCTTTCTTTCTTTCTTTCTTTCTTTCTTTCTTTCTTTCTTTCCCTTCTTCCTTCCTTCCTTCCTTCCTTCCTTCCTTCCTTCCTTCCTTCTTTCTTTCTTTCTTTCTTTCTTTCTTTCTTTCTTTCTTTCTTTCTTTTTGGCATTTTTGAGACAGGGTTTCTCTGTGTAGCCCTGGATGTCCTGGAACTCACTCTGTAGGCCAGGCTGTCCTCGAACTCAGAAATCTGCCTGCCTCTGCCTCCCAAGAGCTGGGATTACAGGCGTGCCCCCCCCCAGGCTTTGGCCTCCTTTCTTAAAACAAACAAACAAACAAACAAACAAACAAACAAACCAAAGGAACAAGAAACTGGGCGAATATATGGGAGAAGATGGCATTGTTGGACATCAGTGGGAGGAGCTACCCTTGGTTCTGTTGGGGTTCAATGCCCCAGTGTAGGGGAATGCCAGGGTGGGAAGGTGGGAGTGGGTGGGTGGGTGGGTGGGGGAGCACCCTCATAGATGTGAGGGTGTGGTGGAATACTGGGTTTCCAGAGGGGAAACCTGGAAAGGGGATAACATTTGAAATGTAAATAAATTATCTAATAAAAGGGAAAAAACCCTAAAACAAAGCAATAATCACCCCCCCCCAAAAAAAAAACCAAACCAAAACAGGCAGGCAAAAGACTTGTAAGACAAAAAAAAAGTCAAAACAAAGCAAATAAAATTTAAAAGTCAATGAAAAATAACAATGAGTTCTTGGCCAACAACTCCTAGGCTTGGGGCCCGTGCTAGAATGTGGTTGATAGATGGACACAATGGCACACTGGGGAAAAACTGATTTCCCCCCTGCCAGCTGCTGTCAGTTGTGTCTAGCCTTCTTGTTGAGGCTGGAACCCATCGTTCACTTCACACTGTGTCCTGCACATGCTTTTTCAGAGGAGAGGAAGTTACCTGATGGAGGCGGTGTAAGAAGAGGGGCGCATCTAAGACTCATGTGCAGGGGTGCAACTGTCCTGTCTTACTTTGCCAGATTCAACCCTGACAGAACTACACATGTCAGGACCCCATGTGGTCGGCAGGCCTCCCTGGACACCCCGCTCCCATTCACTCTCTCCCATTGGTTCCACTGGCAATGCTGGGGCACACAGTTTTATTCCTGGAGGTCCCATTGGTCTGATAGACCTTGTTCCTGGAAGGAGCCCCTCTTCAAATCCCCCGTCCCAACCTTCCTCACTGGGGTTTGGGAAGCTTACCTAAGGCAATATGGCTTCACAGGTGTAATCTTGCAATCCTGACTCTGATACCTGGCCTCTGGCTTTCACATCACAGATTTGCTGGCTGTCCAGGCTGATCCTCCCCATTCCTACACTGCAATTTGCTATCACAGCTTGTGGGTGTGGCCTGTGAACTCTCTGTATCTCTGGGTGTAGTGTTTCTTGGTCCCCCATCGGTCCCAGTGTGCTGTTATCTGGGGTGGGATGAAAGACTTTGGCCTTCACCCTCTTGTTGCTCTCTAGTGATGATGTCCTCTGTCACGTGAAGACCCTGCGAGAAGGGCTCTTGGCAGATATTGGCATCTTGGTATTAATTACCCAACCCTCACTGCTTTAGGACAGCAGTGCACAGCGGACTAAGACACCTTTAGGTGCTGCATGGGAGTAGAGCCACGCTGGATTTGCTCTTGCACATGTGGCTAGTTTTCTTCCACCATTATCACAATGACACTGAGATGCCACATTATAGAAGTAATTTATTTATTTATTTATTTTGGTCTTTTGAGACATGGTTTCTCTGTGTAGCACTGGCTGTACTGGAACTCACTCTGTAGACCAGGCTGGCCTTGAACTCAGAGATCCACCTGCCTCTGCCTCCTAAGTGCTGGGACTAAAGACGTGCATCACCACTGCCCAGCAATGTTTTTTATTTTTTAGGGTGAATAACAGTATTTTTTTGTAGACACCACATTTTATTTATTCCTTGATGGACATTTGGACATTCTTAAAAGTACTGCCATCAACACTGACATTCAAATAACTGCTTGGTAGCAGTCCTTTTAATTTTTTTACATATTCACTCAAAAGTGAGGGTGCTGGGTAAGTTCTCTCTCTCTCTCTCTCTCTCTCTCTCTCTCTCTCTCTCTCTCTCTCTCTCTCTCCCCTAGCTTTTTGAGATGGGGTTTCTCTGTATACTGGCTGGTTTTGTGTATCAACTTGACACAAGCTGGAGTTATTACAGAGGAAGGAGCCTCCCTTGAGAAATGCCTCCATGAGATCCAGCTGGAAGGCATTTTCTCAATTAGTGATTGAGGGTGTGAGGGCCCAATGTGGGTGATGACATCTCTGGGCTGGTAGTCTTGGGTTCTATAAGAAAGCAAGCTGAGCAAGCCAGGGGAAGCAATTCAGTAAGCAATACCTTCCCATGGCCTCTGCATCAGCTCCTGCCTCCAAGTTCCTGTCTTGTATGAGTTTCCGTCCTGACTTCCTCTGGTGATGAACAGCAATGTGAAAGTGTAAGCTGAATAAACTCTTTCCTCCCCAACTTGTTTCTTGGTTATGGGTTTTTTTTTTTTTTGCATGAATACAAACCCTGACTAAGACACTGTGTAATAGTCTTGGTTGTTCTGAAATAAGCTTTGTAGACCAGGTTGGCCTCCAACTCAGAAATCCATCTGCTACTGCCTCCTGAGTGCTGCTGGAATTAAGGGTGTGTGCCACACCCAGGTACTTTTTTCTGTTCTTAAAGATGGATGCTGCCCAACCTACCCTGCATATTTGTAGTCATCTCAGGCACATTTTTCTTTATCTCTTTTCCTCACTTCTTATCTTCTTGATATTCTAATTTGTCCATCTCTAGTGATTAATGATTTGGAGTATCTTCTCTGCTGACAAGAGCTTTGTGAAGGACTCTCTTGCTTTAGGGCTTTGTTGTTTAACTGGGCTGTTTTGTTTAGTCACGGTGGAGTTAGAGTTTAGGAGTTCTTTGCATCATCTAGATGTTAGCTCCTCATTAGACTTGTGACTGATAAATGTTTTTTCTCTGAGCATTTGTTTTTCCCTTACCATAAATGCAATAAAGTTTCTACTTCTCATTACTATTCATATTTGAAAACCACCATTATAACCCATCTCATGAATTGTTTCTCTTATATTTTCTTCTGTTTTATAGTTTAATTTTTAAAAATACAGTGTGTGTGTGTGTGTGTGTGTGTGTGTGTGTGTGTGTGTGTGGTGTTTGAGGGACACACATGCTACAGTGTACCTTTGAAGGTCAGAGGACCACTTGCAGAAGTCTGTTCTCTCTTCTGTGATGTAGATTCTGAGAACTGAACTTAGGTATTCAAGAAGGTGGCAAGTGCCTTTTTCCACTGAGTCCTTTCCAGTTCTGTGGCTCGCGTGTGGGTGTTGGTTGTACTAAAGTAATGTCACTATATGTTATAGGCTAAGGGTAAACCCCATTTGTTTTGTGTGGATAACTGGATTTCCTGGCACCATTGCTGAAAATAATGTACTTTCTCTAGTAAATAACCTTGTCAACACTGAATGAGTTTTAAAAACAATTCATTCTAACACTGCTTTAAGCCATGAAAGATAAAGAAACTCTTCTTCTGACACCCTGCATCTGGAGCTCAGGGGCTTGTGAACTTAGTGCACTGTATATGACAGGAAGAAGATTGTCTCTGGAAAGGCACCAGAGTTCAGTGAAATCTATCAGGCAACAGGTCTCCATTCCTGCTCTAGAATACAATTACCTTTGCCCTTGGGCTTCAGCTTCCTAAATGGTGGAAGCTTTGCCACTGCGATAGCACCATCCTTGACCAGGCAGAGGCTGTGTGGAGAGGCTGCCACTCTGAACAGTGCTCTCTCTGTTGGACAGCGATGTAAACTCGAGTAATCCATGGACTCTTTTCTACTGAGTAAATCTTGACCATGAAATGTCTACATGAAATGTAGGAGGTGGGGGTAGTGATGGGGGACTATCTTAGCAAAGGAGTAGAAGACACACTTGTGCCAGGCCATTGAAACACCTACAGATACAAAATGCATTGAAGTATTCTAGGAAGGCCATGGTGTTCTGTTTGGCCTTCTCTGCTTGTCTACGCCCTGCTGTAGGATACTGGTTTTGATGTCTGCTAATTATACAGATGTATATTAGTGAGTTACTATTCTCAGGTGGTGTGGCATGAGTGTTTCAAATTCATTCACGTTTACTTCCTTTGAACCTCAGTCGTTCCATGTTGGGTCAGAGATCACCACACTAATCCCACATTCATAGCCAGGGACACATATAATGGCACATATGTTTAAGTCAGATTATAGGTCAGCATGCTGGTTCAGGAGATAGCAGGGAGTCAACCTGTGGGGCAAATCCCCACCTTCCTTCCCAGACTCACCCTAGGTCTGTGGCTCCGAAACCCTCCTCCAGGTCTCAGCGTTTCTCTTTCTCAGATCTGACCTGTGCAGCTTGCCACCACCTCAGCACTCCTACAGAAGAGGACATCAGACCAGCAGAGACCCCGTGTGAGCGTGAAGCTCACCAGTGACTGGTGCCTTCCTTCCGGAGAGCCTGTGCATCCCACACTGAACTCTGGCGGGTGCTTTTGACAGCTGAGCAATGGGATGGTAGGAAGAGCAGCTTCTTGCGTGTTAGTTCTACAAAGTAGAGACGGGTTCCTCCTCCTTAGACCCTGTAGAGTCGGGGCAAAGCCTGGGTCTGGTTTTGATTTGGGAGCAGTTATATCAAGAGCAGGAAGCAGCAACCTACGGTCTGAGCAGGTGGGAAGAGGGGCAGGGCACAGGAGAAAGAACAGTCAACTCCTCGTTTCCCAGAGCAGAGTCAGTGATTTAGCAGAACTTCAAAGTTGTTCTGAACTCATTGGTTTTGTTTAGAAGGGGATCACGAGAGATGCCTATGATTGATGCAGGTATCCTTTGCCCCCTCCCTCCATTTCCTTTGAGACAGGATCTCACCATGTCTCCAGGTTGACCCTGTGGTAACCCTAATTGCTCAATGCTAGGATTGCAGTGCTGGGAGAGCATACAGCACTGTGCCTGAAGCAGTCTTTTCTCTTAAAACCATGGCTCAGGCATGTGTTTAGAGTTGGTGGATGAATGAACCTCACTGTTCGAATAACTGATTTTTGAAAGACAGTTTTTATGTTTGGGATTAAAAGTCTAATAGTGCATAAGTTGTTAGAAGGTAGAAATTTGTCAGCTCTAAATGGCCAAGGGAAGATACTCCCTTGAGGTATGGGGCAATATGCTATCCTAGATGCTAGTGGTGCCATGTAGATGAGAGAGCCCAGCCTTGTCCAGGCAGCCTGCATTCAAAGATTACATTTGAGCAGACGCTAGCTTGGCTCCCAGGTCTTCTGCTGGTTCCTTCTGTGCACTTCTTTGTAACACCAGGTTTAGCAAAGAGTCTTTTGAAGTCAGTTAAGCAAAACCTGTATTCTGAATACAGGTTTGTTTGTTGCCTCATATCTGATCAGCTTCTTGCTATTTCCCTACCGTGCCTTAGGTGACATCTGCTCAATCTGGTCTGTTTGTAGCAAGAATCTTGGTAGGGCTGTTTAGCCAGAATCCTCCTCACCTCTGAGGTTGCACTGAGTGCTCTGCCTCTGAGCCATGCTAATGCTGTATCCTGATTCTATCTTCCTCCTCAGGTCTAAGGTCCCATTGCAGTGATACTCATTATGGTTAAAGGACATTGGTAACTCTCTTCCTTAGTAGCTCTTAAATTTGTTCTTTGTTTTATCATGACAGCAGGTGAGCTGAAATATAAGCAAAGATAATAGCTTTGGGGATCCTTGGACTTTGACCTTCTAATGATCTCTGGGCTAACATTTGTTCCACTTGTATTAGCCTCAGTCTTGAGATGATGTTGATATAGATGATGATGGTTTTTGCAAAGCAGAATGATGAAGACAGATTGGGGGTTGATGTAGGGGAAGGGTGTAAGTCATGCCCTCCAGCTCAGCTATGTTCTGCTCACTAAGAGACTCACTTTAGTTATTTCCTCCTTTTAGAAAGCTACTCTATGCTGCACTTCCTGATTCTGCACCCTCCACAGATGTGACCACCATCACCTATACCATGGGCACCAAGGAAGATGACCATCTTTCAGAGATTGTGTCTGATGTAGGGTCCCAATATGTAGTATCCCAAGAACTACAAAAGCTGCCTCCAGGGATAAGAATGCATTTCCTGAGCTCTCCAGGTATAATATTTTGTCTTTGTTTTGAAACAAGCTTTCATTGTGTAGCCCAGAATTATGGAACTCAGAATTATGTAGATAGATTTGGCCTTGAATCTCCAGAGATCTCCCGCCCCTTTTTGCCTCTTCTGTGCTGAGATTGACGATGTGCCCCATTGTGCCCCACCTCTTATGGCAATTCTGATGGAGGCTGTGGTCTGAGGCTCTAATGGGCTGGTGGAGAAGCCTGTGTAAATGTTCACACTGGTGCCTGGAGCTTCTGTCCATTGAACTCCTCACATCATCAGCACTCTTACTGTCATGGCAAGAGTCCTTTCCAATAATGCATCAATTTAATGAGTACCACTAGGTCCTCACAGAAATATACTTTCTCTGGAAATAATGGCCTGTTCTCATGCAATATCATGTCAGGTGTGTGTGAGCCTGAATCTTTTTTTATTGAATATATTGTTCATTTATATTTCAAATGTTATACCCTTTCCCAGTTTACCCCCTCTCCCAAAACCCCCAACCCATCCTCCCAACCCCTGCATCCAAAAATATGCCTCCACCCAACACACTCCCACCTACCCCCCCTTGATTTCCCCACATAGGGGCATCTATCGAGCCTTCATAGGACCAAGGACCTCTCCTCCCACTGATGCCTGACAAGGCATTCCTCTGCCACACTTTTAACTGAAACCATGTGTACCCCTTGGATGATGGCTTACTCCCTAGGAGCCCTGGGGCATCTGGTTGACCAACATCTTCATTCTTCCCATGGGGCTGCAAACCCCTTCAGCTCCTCCAGTCTGCCCTCCAACTCCTCCATTGGGGACCCTATGCTCAGTACAATGGTTGGCTGCTAGCATCTGCCTGTGAGCCTGAATCGTAGTGGCATAAAGATCTTACATGTTTTCAACTCTGATAGAAGAACATGATACCTTTATAACCATGTGCACTTCTTCCTCTGCTGATAGAGCATTTCCCCACAGACGTTCAGCACACAGAGGAAACATTTTGGTGGTTTCTGCACCTGCCCTGTGCCCTTGTCATCTCTGTATTTCTGGGACATTTCCATCTCCTCCCAGAGAACCTTGGTATTTGTGAGCCATGGTTAGCTGCTGTTTTCCTTAACATCATGGGTATGATCTATATTTGGTGTGTATGAATATGTCTACTTTGTATGATTCATGGAAAAACAACATAAGACACACAGTCATTTTTGTTGGCTTTTAGAACTTAGCAGAGTGCTTCCAAGACTGAACCAATTGTAACCCTTATCAGAACCTATTTTTAAAATTCATTCTCTATTCATTCTTCAGCAGTGGATAGTGGACTGATTCCACTGAAGTCAAGTGAAAGGGTGAGGGGAGTCAGTATCCCCTTTCAGTAATATACAAACTTTGCAATTCTTTCCTCTCCCATTGGCCTAAACATACAAGTAACTTTCTCATTAAAGGGTCTCCCGAACAACAAGGTTTCCATGTATCCTGTTTCCAGAGGGAAATAAAAAATCTAGAAGGGCATTTTTCCATATTTTTATCCTCTAAAAGACATTCCAACCAACTTCACCTTGTCTGTTTTTCATCACAGAATTTTACCCAAATTATAAGAGCCTGTGCTTGTCCCTTGGCCCTACCATTGCTCAGTCTTGAGCCTCAGGACTCTGCACATAGAGTTCTAATGGCAATCTTGAACTCTAAGGGCAGACAGGCTTATTAAAGAGCACAGGTGAGGGTTGGGGGAGCAGGTGTTGGAAGACCGAAGCCTTGACGTCTACTTAGATAATATCAGACCTTGGGGTGTCTTGGAGTCTACAATTCCAGGTTTGTAGAATATAGGCATTTTGGTTGTGTTTTGTTTAACAAGACAGGGTTCTTTTGTGTTGTCTTGCCTGCCTTGGAACTATCTCTGTAGACCAGGTTGGCTTGGAACTCAGAGATCTGCTTGTCTTTGTCTCCAATGCTGAGATTAAAGGTATGTGTCACCACTGCCTGGCTTCTATCTAGGCTCTTAAGTGTCATCAACTTATCCAAACCTTTCTATTTTACACCAGCTATTATATATGCATCCTTTCTTTTTTCCAATGGATATATATAATTTCATTGTATGACCATATCTCAATTCATGGTAGAATGGCCCACTAACATTGCTCAGTGGGTCAAAGTGATTACTACAATGCTTGACGAGTTGTGTTTGGTTTCTCAAACCCACATGCTGGAAGAAGAGAATCAACCCCCACAAACTGTCCTCTGGTATCCATATGCTCATATAACCCAAGAGCCTCCTCAATAAGTAAAAAAAAAAATCAAATTATAAAAATATCATTATATGTAAGTACACTGTAGCTGTCTTCAGACACTCCAGAAGAGGGAGTCAGATCTCATTATGGATGGCTGTGAGCCACCATGTGGTTGCTCAAATTTGAACTCAGGATTTTCGGAGGAGCAGTCAGTGCTCCTAACTGCTGAGCCATCTCTCTAGCCCCATATATGTGAACATCTGGAAAGGGCTCATGTATGGAGAGGCTTTTTAATGCTCTGTTTGTGAAATGATGCTACATTACACGTCTTCTTTGATATTGTATTCCCCTCTTAGGTAGGAGATAAATAGTCTCCCTGAAATTGTAGTGCCCTCTTCCTTCAGACCCAACATTTCTCCTGAAATCCAAAGAAATATATATGGTAATTTTTTTGAACAATAAACTGTGTACACAGAATGACTGAATGAGGTGAAGCGATGACTTTGTTCTTTGTGCTTGAGGAGGGGGTGAAGGCCCAGCCCCATCCAGTGGAGCCAAGCACAGTGCCATCTCACTACCCAGAATGGCAAGCAATTTAAACTTTGAAAATTCGTGTGGATTACATGTCAAGAATTTCCATTTTCATCATTCTTTCTACCACCATTGATGGTGAGTCCATAAACTCTGGGATGTCTGAGGAAGGCTGGGATATTAGCCTTAAGACTAAAGGAGCATCCCACCTCTCCCCTAGAACACTGCCCCACTACATCCTCATACTCAGTTGTGCCTTGACTAAGAGAAACCACCACAACAGAAGGAAGCACCACCAGTCTTTTAAATATAGGTTTTATAGAAATTCTGAACATCTTGTTAAAAAGAAAATTCAGAACTCATTGATGCAAAGTTGCTTACAGCAGCAGATTGGCAGTCACTTTTTTTTTTTTTGAGACAGGGTTCTCTGCATAGCCCTGGCTATCCTGGAACTCACTCTGTAGACCAGGTTGGCCTCAAACTCAGAAATCTGCCTGCCTCTGCCTCCCAAGTGCTGAGATTAAAGGCGTGTGCCACCACTGCCCGGCTTGGCAGTCACATTTAACTGGCATAAAATGTCCCAGAATGCACACTGAGAGGTGAACCTTCAGTGACTCCACGGCCGTTCCCCACAGAGCAGAGGCTGGCTGGTCTGTGAAGGGGGGCGCCCTCCACTGTGCATGCCTCCCACAGTCTGCTCCTTCCTTCTTGCTGTCCAGCAGCTCACACGGTGGGGTAGATGGCATACGTAGCAATTCCACAGTTGTTGTTCTGGTCTTTCGCCATCTTTATGTAGCCATCCATGCCCCAATCTTCACCCCAGCTGGAAGAAGAGTATATTTGCCATTTAGGGGAAAGAACCTAGTGCAGCAGCTGCATTGCATTAACTCTCCTTTGAAACACAGAGACAGAGGCCACACTTAGCAGATAGGATGAGAGAACGGAGAGGGTTAACTGCCGAACACCACGTTGCCTCATACACGGCTGGGAATCAAAGGAGAGAGAGGACAGGGCATCTCCACCCACATTTGGCTCACAACTAGAAATGCAGTGGTTCAAATTTCATTCTAACACTCCCCCAAACTTTTCAGATTCTTATCATGGTTACCCTAAAACTTCTGTATTCAAATTGTTAAAGCCTGCACCCAAATACTGCCTGCAGACTTCCTTTCCCCTGAGTGTTTCAAACATGAGTGGTTTTTTTTTTTTTTGGCTATTTATACCTGTTCTTGACCAGCCAGTACTTCCTGCCATCTGATTCTTCACCATAGCCAACCACCAGGACAGCGTGATCCAGGTTAGTGCTGCTACAGTCTGGTTCATAGTATGTACCTGGAAGGTAAAATCAAAGCCAAATGAGAGGATCCCACGACCCCACAGAGTCTGCTGTCACCATCAATAATAGAAATATTTCTAATTTTAGAGCAAGGACACACCCCAGACAGGACTGATTCAGTGTTAGTGAGGCTTGGGACATCTGCTCTTATGTAACATAACAGAAATAAAGGTTAGCATATATCCTCAGGAAAACACTTGCTTGGATGGATGTAGGACACCCCAACAGGCTGGAATCAAGAGGCTCCTCTAAAACTGAACTAGAGATTGGAATATCTACTAAAATATTAAAGATTCGGCATCTGAACCGAACTCAATAAAATTAAGACACATAAAACTTGATCTTGCTAGTTAAAAAGTGCAATGGATACATATTCATGGGAGTGTGTTTAATTAATTTTAAGTAAAAATAACACATTTAAATATCACTTCTGTTGAATGTCATATCTACAAGTCAAAATATTTACATATTTATGTACAAAAAGTCATCAAATTCATGGGCCTCGGTGGAAGCACAACCATTCTGTATTACTGGAAGAAACAATACTTACCACCTCTGTAGAACCTGAAGGAATGGTGATGAGTGTCAATTCCAACTGAGACAGGCCCCACGGTGGCCACAGCATTCATAAGGGCATCTTCGCTCAGTGGGACTTTCACAAAGCCTGTGACATTAGCTGCAGAGTACTTAGGATCATACCTGCAGGGTCCATCCTTTGGAAGACAGAGATTAAAAAGAAATCATGGTCATTGCCACGCACCTCCTGGGGAACAGGAGTCACTCAGAACCACACTTAGCCGAGCTACCATGTCACAACTGGCTCAGCATTTGCTGCTGAGGATCTCCAAGTGTATGTGTCTATAAAATGTCACTGGACCTGGCAAGCTGGTAGATTTGAGTGGCTGCTAGAAACTAGCTTGAGTGTCTCTAGTGACATACCATAGATATTCCTATTAATAATAACTTTGCACAGTGGAGAATTCTGCACTGTTTGTGGAATGGTTGGCATAAACTCCTTGGGAGCAGAAGCAGGGCCAGCCACATGTGGAAACCATGGAGTCAGATCAGCATGGAAAGGCTCCGTCCCTTTAATGGCAGCACTTGGGGCTTATTAGGATGTATTCTACCATAACAGCAAGTTCTGAGGACTTTGCAATTGTTCTGCTTTCTAAACCTGGTCAGGAAAGAGCGCCTTAGGATTTGTCCGTACCTGTGCTTCATATGCGTAGGACTCCCTCGTGTCCAGGCCTCTGTTTTCCTTCACATACTGGAAGGCAAACTCCATTAAGCCACCATCACAACCTAGGTTGCCATATGACCAGGAGCAGTCCACTAGGTTCTGTTCACTCAAAGAGACTAGTTTGCCTGTTTTCCTGAATATTTGTCCTTCCAAGGATCCAACTGCACTAAAAGCCCAACAAGCACCACAATTACCCTAAGAAGAAAGAAAAGGATGTCACCAACAAAAATATAATACAGGTGTTTGATAGCAGTGCACATGATCCAATAATTTCACAAGCAGTGAACTGTATGGAGTTCCACTGTTAGCAAGCCAAGGTTGGTATTTCTTTCTTGGCTTCCTGGTGGACAGTGATACCAGGAATGTGCCATGTGTCCTACCTGGTCTTTCACAGGAGTCACATAGCCGTGCTGTCTCCAATCCACAGACTTGGGGACATCACCCAGCAAGGGCTCCTGGAAGATGGTCGTCTGCTTGGGTCCCAGGCTTTGAAAGCCAGTCATCAATTCCCTGAATTCTGTATTGGTCTTCAGGAAAGAGTAAAGAAATCATTGCAAATGGAGAGAGGACTTACAAGGAACCAGAGAGGAAGGACTGCGTTTGGCAATACACATCACACTCACCAAATCCCCGAAGGCGTTCATCTCCAAGCTGAAGCCATGCTTCCCCTTCAGATAGTCTTCATTGTGCAGGCTAATCATCTTCATGTTGTTCTCCCACACTGCTCTCTTCTGTCCTTCTTCATTCTGGAAGAGATATAGTGTGTGGTCTTTCTACTCCAAGCCCAGCCTCAATTCCTTCAGTGGGCCTGCTGCTACAGCCAACAAGAACCAAGGGTATCTGTCCACCTCTGGAAGCCAGAATCCAGGCCCTATGGCAACATGGTGGTTTGCCATCAGTGCTCATAAAGCCTGCCTTTCTCAGGCCTGGTAGGAACTGTTTCCACAACATAAACTCTCTAATCTTGCCACAGCAAGGACCATTGACTCTGTGTTGCCCCTGGACATGTCCATGGTACCAACCGTGTTGTATGTTTTCCCATGTTTTGTCTTCCATTCCTCCCATACAGCATCCAAACTGGGATCACGTGTTGGAGCAGCTGAGACCAACCCCAAGCACAGAGTGGCCAGGAGAACAATTGGAGTCATGCTTCCAAACCCTAGAGATGGTGAAGAAATGAGATTCTGATCCTGGAAATTCTTCAATAAACTCTTATTTCTACATAAGATGTTAAGGTCACTATGTTAGAATAAGAGATTTTTTAACCATCTTTCAGTGTTTGTTGACATGGCTAAGAATGACATTGGCTTATAGCACAACTATAAAATAATGTCACAAGTCAAACAAAATGAAGAGCAGCTGTGGAGGGCTCCAGGATTTAGATGATGTATGAACTGTGCATTTAGCTCACCACAGGGTCTGGATGCACCTGTGGTTCAGAAATTTCAAGGAACAACTAACTTCTTAAGTATTGATAGTTTGCCCAGGTTTTATTCCATTGATACTCTGGTTCCATATATGCACAATGTGATCTCCCAGTACAAATTGATCTGCAAGACTTGGTGGGGTGGTCACAAGACATCTCTTTCTTGGATAGTATACCAAGAGACAGAATAAGCCTTGGCTCTTTTTTTTTTCTGAAATATTTCTGGAATGTCCTCTCTAGAAAATCTTGGAAGGACATCAGTTGGTAATCTGTTTGCTCCACAACTGGGATGTAACTTCAGAATCCTATGACTGAGTACAGGATGGCATAGCCACCAATTTAGGCAAAAAACAAGGAGACCAATCCCAGACTTAGGCTTTATAAAGTTTTGCATGGGACAATCCCGAAAGAGCCATGCCAAAATTGAACCACATGCTACTCTTTGGGCACCTGGGAGATGAGACCAAGGGATTGTCCCTGACCATTTCTACATGGGAATGATCATCCCTTTTGGCATAGGGAGTGACAGCTTATACAAAGGGACAAACTGGTATTTCCTGTGCCCATGGGACCAGAGCTCACTCAGAGGAACCAGTTTGCCTGATTTCACATTACTGAAAATTTTCACACACCTGGACTTCTGAACAGTCTAGTGACTTGCTGGCATCCTTACCAAACCATCTCTGTATCCCCACACAAGTTCTGCTAAGGTTGAGTTGGTACTCTCATTCCTGAGGGAGCTGAATGATGCCACAAAGCATCTCTCTAGGGAGCTCCTCCAGTGTTAGCACCACATATGCCTTGTTAGATCTATTGGTGCTCACCTGGGATGCCCACAGCTGGGCAGGTGTGCTTCATAGTCTCAGGTCTTCAGAGGTTGTAGAGACCCCAGGCTGTGACCCAGATGTATGTGGATCCAGACTTTATATCCCAAACTCTGGCTCCAGGACAGTGTCCCTGCCCAGTTGCTCCTCCCTGGAATTGGCTTAGGTGGGCAATTAGACTGCACCTCCAGGCTGTGGGGCTTCAGGCACATACTGACCCTGATTCTCACCCTGACCTGGGGCACTGGGTGTAGGCTGCCTTGGTGGACTGTGGGGAAGGGAGCAGTGGGTCTCTGCATAGGAAAGTAGATGGTGTGATCTCGTGACATTAGCTGAGAAGGTGCTCTCACAGAGGGCTTGCCACTTGGCTCAAGGTAGAGGGTTCTAGCTAACTGTGTGGATTTCCAACCCAACCCTGCCTTTTCTTAGAAAAGATTTTTTTTTTGTTAAAATCATTGCTACTGCTTCCTTGTAGGCAATTATATCCTAGCCTGGTATTTCCTCTGTAAGTCACATCTAAGTTGGGTCTCCTGGAAGTTACAGACTCTGGGCTCATTCTCTCTATTGTCAGGGAGGAGGACAAATGGGCTTCTCAGAATCTTTAGAGGCAGGCAATCCCCAGTCAGGGAGGAGATGGTCATAGGCACCCCAAGGTTGGACTGGAGTGGGGTGTCCTGAGACTGCAGGGCACTTGTAATTCATCTCATCCTGATTTCTCACTGTGGGTCTTCCTTCTCTCTTGTCTTCAGCTATAGCAACTTTGTGAGGAATTTACACAAACCTAGGTGGAGAACAGGGAAAGTGACTGGGATTTTGGAATCTGGTTTGGTTGGCACCTCTGAGCTTACAGAATGTTTTCTCAATTGCTGCTTTAGGGTTGTTACTTTCACAGTGGTCAACGGTGGAAGTGAATAGGGTTCATACACATTTTAGATGAGGGAAACATGTAAACCTACAATGTGTAAGTAGAAGTTCTTAAAATTAAACAACAACAACAAAAATAAACCAAAATGTTCTTCGCCTTCATTTCTTAATAAGGTATATTGTAGAAAGCATCTTTTAGGGAAATGTTGGTGTGATTTTTCTTGAACAACCTTTGCCAAACATGTCCCATATTTGCTTATTTAAACAGTCATTTTCTGGTATCAGATGTAGTAGAGGCTGGACAGTAATTACAGTGGTTGTCATAGTGGAGGCAAGAAGTCACAAAAATAGAACAACAACATTTACCACGGGAGATAAATGTTATGAAAGTCCACCTGCTTGATGCAGGGTGTTATACTGACTTACCAGAACAAATCCAATCTGATGATGGTGTAATTGAACAATATTTAAAAATAATAAAACAGTTATCATGTTTTTATTTATTAACTCTTTATTCTTAAGACTCACTTAATGACATATACTGAAAATGTGAGTTTTTCATTATGGTACAGTATGCCTAAATGGGAATGGCCTTACAACAATGACCAGGCTTGCACATCTATGTCTGTAGTGCCACACTCACTGCCTTATGTCACCGCCGTAGATCTTCAGAGTTTATTCATCTGCTTTATAAGCTGAAATTCTGCCCTAAATAACATTCTCTTTTCTCCCAGACACTCATGGTCATGTTTTCTATGTGTGAACTTGATGATTGCTAAGGGCAGAAAGCTTATCTCTGCCACATTCCTGTTGAAAGTGAAGTGCTGTTCGAACTAGTAAAAGTTAGGGATTCTTAGTGTATAAACAGACCAGACCTCATATGTGTGTCTCCATGTTTTCCAAGGTTGAGTTATGCTTGCATATGGAAATCTCACGCTTTGTTTATCTGTTCATCCCTTGCTGGGCCTTTGGCTGCCTTTAATCTTGCCTCTTGTCAGGACTCACACTGCTGCCCCATCAGGTGGCACTTGTATTTCAGACCTCTGCAGAACACATTCAGAAGGACAGGCGATGGGTGTCTAATTCTCTGCCCTCAGTCTCCTCCATGTTCCTGCAGAGTAGGCACCACCACACTTTACCGCCTTCCGAGTTCAGTGGAGCTGACTTCATACTCTCCCTAACACATGTTGCCTCTTCTGTTTTCCTTTTCAAAGACACTTTCTGCATCTTGTGGAGTGGTTCTAGCTGGGTGTCCTGAGGACCAGTGCTGTGGGACTCCCTCTTTTCTTTACTTCAATGGCTGTTCACTCCTCTCAGTCAGAGGCACACCTGTGACAGTCCTTAATCCACCATTGCTGGGCCACTTCATTATTTTGTTGAGTTTCAGGTGTTTTTAAAGTTATATATTTTTGTAGTTTTCTTTTCTTTTTTTTTTTTTAGATATATTTATTTACTATATGTGAGCACACTGTAGCTGTCTTCAGACACTCTAGAAGAGGGCATCAGATCTCATTATGGATGGTTGTGAGCCACCATGTGGTTGCTGGGATTTGAACTCAGGACCTTCAGAAGAACAGACAGTGCTCTTAACTGCTGAGCCACCTCTTTAGCCCCTTTAGTTTCGTTTCGTATACAGACACCCATGTGTACCATGCCACTCAATTCAAGATAAGAGATCATTTCTTGGTAGTCTGTCTAGTCCATTCCTTCCACTAGATACATTTGGTAGCTGTTGCCTTTCCCCATGGAGCCATGTGACAGCTCTTGATGTTGTTTAAGTTTTATTTATTTTTTATTGAATATATTCTTCATTTATATTTCAAATGTGTTTTATTTTGTTTTTATAAAATCCTGATCTAAATTCATTTTGAAGTAAAAAGATTTGAAACATCCAATGATTTTTACTCCGTTGATATTTTTATTTAATTTTATTGAAAATTGGTGAAATTCTTCATTATTCATATCGTTTTGATGATGTACCCCCCCCCCCAGATCATTGCAAAATACCCCATCACCTGATGGACTCTATGTTTTGGCTTGGGTGGATAAAGAACCCCACTTGATTCTGGGAAACAAGGATCCATTTCCTGCAAAGCAGTGCACCCTAGAGGTGTTCCTCTAACCTCTCATCCAGAATTTCTTCCCTGAGCTGCCTCTGCAGGGCTGCACTAAGCTGTGCTGTCAGGGATCTAGACAGCAGACCTTCATCCCAGAGGGCTTGCCTAGCCCTGGGAAGAGGGAAGGTTGCACAGAGAAGTGAAAAGATCCTGAGCAGACACACCTTGCTGCACCTTCCTGCTGGAACCAGAAGCTCTTGGAAAATCACATTCCAACAGGGCTGTGGATTCCTTATCAAACCTAAGCTCACACTGCTTCCTTGGACACTTGAACGTTCCTTGCTGAAGTTCCACATTGCATTAAAAGTTGCCTTAACAAACATTATTTTGTGCCTTTCATGTCAATCTTCCTTTCTTTTGACTTTTGACTTATTTTTGATATTATAATTTAATTATATTTTTTTCTTTCCTTGCCTCCCTTACAAACACATCTCCCTGAACTTCAGCATTATGGTCTCTCTTTTGATAAATTGTATTTACATGCATATAGGAATTTGTATACACACACACACACACACACACACACACATTCCAGAAAAGCCCAACCAATCCAAATTCTGATTTATGGAGTCTCATCTACATGGATACATTTACAAACCACTCCCACACCTACCAATCAGGTAACATTTGGGAAAAGAGGCATAAAGATTTTAAGAGCCTGAGGGAGGCCGGGCGTGGTGGCGCATGCCTGTAATCCCAGCACTTGGGAGGCAGAGGCAGGAGAATTTCTGAGTTCAAGGCCAGCCTGGTCTACAGTGTGAGTTCCAGGACAGCCAGGACTACATAGAGAAACCCTGTCTTGAAAAACCAAAAAAAAAAAAAAAAAAAAAAAGAGCCTCAGGGTCATCTCTGAGAATGTGTTTCTTTTTCATAACAGCAGAAGCTAACTCGTAAAATCTTACCAAAATAACTATATAAACCTGGGTCAGTGTCTGCCATGACCTCTATAACAGGGTGAAAACTGTGGCAACTATCTCTACCATGCCCAAAGGGCTACCAATTTTAAATTATATGAGAAAATAAAATTTTGAGGACATACATAAGAAAATTTAAGCAACAAATCTGAAGGTGTATTAATCAACTGAATCATGGATACAGGAAATATGGCTCATTTATACAATGCAGCACCATTCAGCTGTACAAAGACATCATGAATTTTGCAGGCAAATGGGTGGAAGTAGAAAATATCATTCTGAGTGAGGCAACCGGGACCCTAAATGACATACATGGTGCAAACTCACTTGTAAGCAGATAGTAGCCATAATGTACAGGACTCCTCTATAATCAACAGACCCAAAGAAGCTGCGAAACAAGGATGGCTCACAGGAGGATGCTTGACTCTCACTTTGAAGGGAGAATATAATACTCACAGGACGCAGAGGGAGGGAGTTGAGTGGGGTAGGGGTCAACAGAGAATCTTGTTCCTGTCACCCTCACGTGTCTTTCAGTCAGAGGCCAAAGGCTCCAGTGAACAGAGTGTCAGCATAGGTCAGCTGGAAGATAGAATTCATCTACCCACCATTTGGAGAGAAGAATGGTGATCTAGAACCTTCCAGCTGACAATGAATATAGGCTTGCCAGATAGGTGACACTCACTTCTGGAGTTATAAGTTCTTGCTTTAAGCAACTGTATAGGGATTTCCAACTCCATTTCTTTCTCTTCACATAGCACCAGGCCCTTTACAAGGCCAGAGAGACCTTTCTCTGGCTGTCTTTGCATCGTGCTCGAAAGGCTCATGATTCCCCTGGACCTTGACAGGGAAGCCTGAAATGTCAACTGGAGTTCTGATTCTAAGACAATCCTCACACCTGCCTCACTCACAGGCCTGCGTCAAACCATAAATCCTCAGTCAATATGTGAGCGACTGCCCTCTCTGACCACATCCTGCATTGCTCAGCACTGTACCTCCATGCCCAGGCTCCTCCTGCATAGTTACCATTTCGTCTTTCTCCTCCAGGGACAAGGCTAACTCATTTCCTCAGGCCCATTGCACACGCTCATCTGTCTGTCTTTCTTTGGCAGTACCACCCTGATTTCCATAGTCCCTCCTCTGGCTGGCTGCTTCCTGACTTTGGGATATCAGGTCCTATGTCTTACCACAGGCGTTTCCTGGTCAGTGGGATGCCTTCACTCAAAACTGAATCTCATATCATACTGCCTTTCTGCAGTGCAGACCATGCACACTACGGGCTGGCAATCCTTTCGGCAAAGAGTCAGATGTTTGGTCCTACTCAGCTCTGCTCTCTAGGGACCTTACCTAAGAACAGGTAAGAATTAAGTTTGTAGGAAGAAACAGAGGATGAGATTTAGGTTATCCAAGTCATCTAAAATGGAATGCATTTGATGCCAGAGAGGTGACAACTCAAAATCTAGTGACATGATCAGGGCACATGTCACAGTCACTCATTGACCAGAGTTCAAGAGAGAACAGATGTATAATTCAAAGTGATTTGGTTTTGTTTCTGTAGCTAATGAGAGGAAAGGGGGGAAGAAGGGTTTATTAAGGGCTGAATTGGGAAGTTAATTGTATTCCTTAGAAAAGTTGTTTTTGAATCTGCATTGTCTATTCTTGCATGCACCAAATGACTGAGGGATGGTATAAGCTCCTGCAGTTTTGAGACAGCTGGCTCACTGGATTTCTCACATATTGGTTATGCATGCCAGGAGATTATTAATGGTATTGTCTTATGGTTTCTATTCCTGCACAAACATCGTGACCAAGAAGCAAGTTGGGGAGGAAAGGGTTTATTCAGCTTACACTTCCACATTGCTGTTCATCACCAAAGGAAGTCAGGACAGGGACTCAAGTGTCTCAGGAAGCATGAGCAGATGCAGGGGCCATGGAGAGATGTTTCTTACTGGCTTGCCTTCCCTGGCTTGCTCAGCTTGCTTTCTTATAGAACCCAAGACTACCAGCCCAGGGATGGTACCACCTACAAGGGGCCCTCCTCCCTTGATCACTAATTGAGAAAATGCCCCAAAGCTAGATCTCATGGAGGCACTTTTCCAACTGAAGAGCCTTGCTCTGTGATAACTCCAGCCTGTGTCAAGTTGACACACAAAACCAAGTGCCCTGATCATCGTGTCACTAGTACAGGTATTGTTAAGAGAAAGTTAAAGTGTACTTGTGTCCCTGCTTCTGAGTTGTGAGGTCCTGGATGGTTATGAAAGTGTCCCTTCATTCTGCCAGCATCCTGTGGTTATAGACTCGGCTAGAGAGATGGCTTCTACAAGGTGACAGCAGGGCACAGGACTGATGATTCAAAAAAGGGAATTAAAGGCCAGGCTCTGTTCAATGCAACAACATAAAGTACCATCTCCATACATAAAGGGCAAATAATTTAAGCTTTGTAAACATATGTGGACTAATAATGTAAGTTCTGGGACTGGAGAGCTGGCACGTTTGTTAAGAGCACTGGCTGTTCTTCCAGAGGCCCGGGGTTCAATCCCCAGCACACATATGGCAGCTCAGAGTTGTTTGTAAACCTAGTTCCAGAGGCCTGCGATCCCCACACAGACATACACAGAGGTAAAACACCAATGTATTAAAAAATATAAAATAAGCCAGGCATGGTAGTGCATGCCTTTTATCCCAGCAATGCGGTGGCAGAGGCAGGCTGATCTCTGAATTCAAGAGAAGCCTGGTTTACTGAGTGCATTATGATCAAGGATAACTGAGAAACCATTTTTTAAAACAACAACTACAAAACAATCTACAAGTTTTACATGTGTTTTGAGACTGTGGTTGAGGGTGTGTACCTCAAGAATCTGATTAAGATTGTAATATTGACCTACTGACAAAAAGAATCTCCCACCGTCCCCTAGATGACCCCTTCACTGGATCTTCATACTCCATGGCCCTTTTGAGTAAGAGAAACCACCATATCCAAAACAGAAGGAAGCACCATCAGATTTTTTCAATGTAGGTTTTATAGAAATTGTATACTTATAGTAAAAAAGTAAAATTTAAAAGCCATGGATTCAAAGCTGCCTACTGTCATAGAGAACCACTAGGATTTAACTGGAATAAAATGTCCCAAAATTCACACTGTAGTGTAGAACTCCAGCAACTCAGCCGCTGTTGCCCATGGAGCTGAGGCTGGTCCACGAAGGGGAGAGCCCTCCTTGGTACAGGCCATCCTCCGTCCACCCCTTGCTGTCAGGCAGTTCACACAATAGGGTAGGAGGCATAGGTAGCAATTCCACAGTTGTTGTTCCGGTCTTTGGCCATCTTTATGTAGCCATTCATGCCCCAGTGTTGACCCCAGCTGGAAGAAGAACAAGCTTGTCATTTAGTGGAAAGAACACAGTGCAGCATTTCCTTATCGTGCCTTTGAAACAGAGACAGATGCTGAAATACACAAGGGCAGTGAAGAGCCACCCACATTTGACTCAGTACTAGAAATGCAGTGGATCAAATTCAATCTCAACCTTCTCCAAATGATGTCAGATTTTTATCATGGTCACCACACCCTAGAACTTCTGATTTGAAATATGTGGGGTAAATTGCCAAAACCTGCACCCAAGCACTGCCTGCAAACATGGGTGTTTGTGGCTATTTATACCTGTTCTTGACCAGCCAGTACTTCCTGCCATCTGATTCTTCACCATAGCCAACCACCAGGACAGCGTGATCCAGGTTAGTGTTGTTACACTCTCGCTCATAGTACATGCCTGGAAGGTAAAATTGAAGCCAAATGAGAGGCTCCTGTGACCCCACAGTGTCTGCTGGCGCCATCAGTTATAGAAACATTTCTAATATCAGGGTAAGAACACTCCCCAGACGGGACTGAATTCGTTGTGGTGAGGCTGGGAACATCAGCTCTTATGTAATGTAATGAAAGTAAAGGCAAGCAGAGGTCCTCAGGAAACACTTGCTTGGGAGGCTGTAAGAACAACCAATCTACTTACAAAGTATAAGGAAACTGCACAAAACACAAATACGGGTGTCAAGAAGCACCCCTGAGACTGAAGTACAGAAATGGAATATTTATTTAAGGTCCCAAAGAGTCAGCAACTTCAGAAAATTCAATAAAATTAGATCACATAAAACCCAATCTTACTTATTTAAAAAACAATGGTGGACACATGTTCATAAGATTGTTCTTAATGTCATGTATAAGCAACATATATAAATATTGTTCCTCTTGTATGTAACACCTATAACTCAAAATATTTCCATTTACTGTTGATGCATTGGTGAACTGTGGTGGAGAAATAACTCTTCCTTATGATCACTGTAAAGAAAGCACTTACCCCCCTTATAGAACTGGAAGGAGTTGTGCTTAGTATCAATCCCAGCTGAGACGGGCCCAACGGTGGCCACTGCCTTCATCAGAGCAGCTTCATTAGATTGGATGTTCACAAAGCCCCTGACATTAGCAGCAGAGTTTCTAGGATTGTACCTGCACGTTGTATTCTTTGAAAGACAAAGGAGGAAAAAAGGTTATTACCACCCCCTCCTGGGGAACACGAGTCCCTCAGAATGACACTCTGCTGAGCTCTTATCCATTTAAGTGACTCAGCATGTGCTGCTGAGGATCTCCAAGTGTGTGTGTGTAAAAATGTCACTGGATCTGACAAGCTGATAGATTTCAGTGGCTAATAGAGATTAGCTCATGTGTCTTCAATAACACGCCATAGGTACTCCTATAGATAATAAATTTCACTGTGAAGAAATCTGTGTTATTTGTAGAATGGTTTGCTTGTATTCCATACATACAGAAGCAAGAACAGCTACAGAGAAACCCTGGAACAGGACCAGCATGCAAAAGATGTCATTAATGGTAGCACATAGGATAATGGGAAGGATTACATCTCGTGAAGATGAGTTCTTAGGAACATTGTCACTGTCTTCACAATTGTTTGTAAAACCTAAGCTGGTGCAAAAGCATAGTATAATCATACTTACATAATCAAAAAGTAAGTATACATAATTAAAAAGTAAGTATAATCATACTTACCAGCGCTTCATATGGGTAGGACACACTGGTGTCCAAACCTCCATTATCCTTCACATACTTGAAGGCAAGTTCTGGCAAGCCTCCATTGCAACCATTGTTGCCATGTGACCAGGAGCAGTCTACAAGGTTCTGTTCACTCAGAGGGATCAGTCTGCCTGTTTTCCTGAACATTTGCCCTACTATGGAACCAACTGCACTAAAAGCCCAACAAGAGCCACAAGCGCCCTGGAAAAGAAAGAAAAAGCTGTCACTCACAAAATTAATACAGATGTTTGGCATCAGTTCTCATGACACAATAATTTCACAAGCAGTGAGCTCTATGGAGCTTCACAGTCAGCAAGTCAAAGATGGCTTCCTGGTGGACAGTGATACCTGGAATGCCATGTGTCCTACCTGGTCTTTCACAGGAGTCACATAGCCATGCTGTCTCCAATCCACAGACTTGGGGATATTACCCAGCAAGGGCTCCTGGAAGATGGTCGTCTGCTTGGGTCCCGGACTTTGAAAGCCAGTCATCAATTCCCTGAATTCTGTATTGGTCTTCAAGAAAAAGTAAAGAAATCATTGCAAATGGAGAGAGGACTTACAAGGAACCAGAGAGGAAGGACTGTGTTTGGCAATCCACATCACACTCACCAAATCCCCGAAGGCGTTCATCTCCAAGCTGAAGCCATGCTTCCCCTTCAGATAGTCTTCATTGTGCAGGCTAATCATCTTCATGTTGTTCTCCCACACTGCTCTCTTCTGTCCTTCTTCATTCTGGAAGAGATATAGTGTGTGGTCTTTCTACTCCAAGCCCAGCCTTAATTCCTTCAGTGGGCCTGCTGCTACAGCCAACAAGAACCAAGGGTATCTGTCCACCTCTGGAAGCCAGAATCCAGGCCCTATGGCAACATGGTGGTTTGCCATCAGTGCTCATAAAGCCTGCCTTTCTCAGGCCTGGTAGGACCTGCTTCCACAATATAACCTCTCTAATCTTGCCACAGTAAGGACCATTGTCTCTGTGTTGCCCCTGGATATGTCCATGGTACCAACCGTGTTGTATGTTTTCCCGTGTTTTGTCTTCCATTCCTCCCATACAGCATCCAAACTGGGATCACGTGTTGGAGCAGCTGAGACCAACCCCAAGCACAGGGTGACCAGGAGGAAAATTGGAGTCATGCTTCCAAACTCTAGAAGTAGAGAAGAAATGAGGTTCTGGTGATATTCCCCCCACAGAAATTCAAGCTGCTGAGGTGGAATAAAAGTATTTTTATCATTCTATCCATGATTTACCTAAATTTGTTGAAAAGCTTAAGAGTACATTTTTCAATCCCAACACACACACACACACACACACACACACACACACACACACTTAATATATATGTATATATGCATATATATTAATTCCTTTAGTGGAAGTAAACCAATAAAGAATAAAAAGCAACTGCCCACGGACCCAGGATTTGAAGTGTCTTTGTAGTGTGAATTTAGCTCACCGCAGGGTCTATATACACCTCTGCTTCAGAAGATTAATTTCAGAAATTGGTGGCTCAGGTTTTATGCCACCGTTCTTGGGGTCACATAAGTCAAACATGACTTATGCACAGTGTGATACACAGTTCATACAAAGAATTCTGCAAGATTTCAGGTTCACCACATATGTTTTTCTTGTCCAGTGTGTCCCAGGAAATAGGCTATGCCTTGGTTCTTATGCTTCTGAAATGTTTCTGGGATTTCCTCTCTAGAAAATCTTTCAAGTACACCAGCTAGGAATCTGTCTGTCCCATAACTGTGATGGGCCTTCAGAATCCCCCCTCACTGTTTCAATAAGGACAGGTCACTGGATGGCACATGTACCTGTAATATGTTTGAAGAACAGACTTGTCTGGAATTTTAAGCTTAGGTCATTATGCCTTTGATGCAAGACTCTAGATAGGGCATATTACAGGAGGCATGCACCAGCCCGGTTGGACCTATGGATTGTACTAGACAGCAAAATGCATAATTGTGATTCCAGTTGTAGGAGTAATGCCCATGGCATCTACAGTTTAGGGTGCAAGCTGGAGCCCAGGCCTTGACCCTCACCTCACTTGTATCCTACCCAACTTTCTCCTCCTGGGATCACCATTCATCATAGTTCGCATCCCTAGGACAGGTGTGCTGAGGTCGAGGTGATATTCCCCTTCCTGAGGGAGCTGCTTGATGCTTCAAGGAGTCTCTCTATGGTGTTCGTGTAGTACCAGCTCCAAGACTCCCTTGATAAAGCTATGGGACTCACCTTGGATGTCCACAGCTGGGCAGGTGTCCTTCACCGTCTCAGGTCTTCAGAGCTTGCTGAGATCCCAGGCTCTGTCCCAGATGCATGTGGATCCAGACTTTATATCCCAATCTGTGGCTCCAGGACAGGGTCCCTGCCCAGTTGTCCCTCCCTGCATTTGGCTGCGTGAACAATTGACTGCACCTCCAGGCTGTGGGGCTTCAGGCACATACTGACCCTGATTCTCACCCTGACCTGGGGCACTGGGTTAGGCTGCCTTGGTGGACTGTGGGGAAGGGAGCAGTGGGTCTCTGCATAGGAAAGTAGATGGTGTGATCGCGTGACGTTAGCTGAGAAAGTGCTCTCACAGAGGGCTTGCCACATGGCTCAGGAAAGAAAATTCTCGCTAACTATGTGTGGATTTCCACCCCAACACTACTTTTCCTTAGAAGTAGAGATTTTTGTTAAAATCATTGCTACTGCTTCCTCGTGAGCAATTATATCCTAGCCTGGTATTTGTTCTCTCAGTCATGTCTCAGCCTTGTCTCCTGGAAGTTTCAGACTCTGGGCCCACTCTCCCCAGTGTCAGGGAGGAGGACAAATGGGCTTCTCAGAATCTTTAGAGGCAGGCAATCCCAAACGAGGTGGAGGTGGCTACTGGCACCCCAGGTTTGGACTGGGGTGGGGTGTCCTGAGACTGCAGGGCACTAGTAGCTCACCTCATCCTGATTTCTCACCCTGGGTCTTCCTTCTCTCTTGTCTTCAGCTACAGCAATGTTGTGAGGGATTTGCACAATCCTAGGTGGAGAACATGGAAAATGACTGGGATTATGGAATCTGCTCTTATTGGCACCTCTGAGCTTGCAGAATGTTTTCTCAATCGCTGCCTTAGGGTTGACTTTAAGCGTGATACTTTCACAGTGACTGATGCTGGCCATGTGTCACACACTTTAAGTGAAGGAAACATGTAAATCAACAATGTGTACATAGTAGCTCTTCAAATTAAACAAACTTTGGAAAAATAACTGAAAATATCTTCAAACTTCATTTTTAACCTAAGTTGTACTGTAGAAAACATCCTTCCATTAAATATTAGAGTCATCTTTCTTGAACAGCCTTCATTCAAGCATGTTCTGAGTTCTTTTATTAAAATAATCATTGTGTTTTTATGTATTATCTCAATTCTTATTTTGAGTCAATCAATACCATATATATGTACATACATACATACACACATATGTATATATACATACAAACACACACATATAAATATGTATGTACATCAGACATGTGACTTTTTTATTGTGATACATTATGTTTATGTGGAAATTCTAACAATTCTAGACCTGCACATCAATGTCCTTAGTGCCACACTCACTGTTATATAAGTGTCCCTCCAACCCTTCCCCCAACTCTCCCATCAGACTCCCTGAACTCCACTCCAATATTTGGGTGTGGGTCTTATCATCTGTTTCAGTCAGCTGCTGGGTGAAGCCTCTCAGAGGACAGTTATGCTAGGCTTCTGTCTGCAAGCATGGCAGAGTATCATTAGGAGTGTCAGGATTGGTGCTTACCCATGGTATTGGTCTCAAGTTTGGCCAGTTATTGGTTGGCTATTCTTTCAGTCTTTTCTCTCTTTGTCCCTGCATTTTTTTTAAACTGTACAAAATTTGAGTTGGAAGTTTTGTGAGTGTGTTAGTGTCCTTATTCCGCCACTGGGGGTCCTGCCTGGCTACAGGAAGTAGCCACTTCAGATTCCATATCCCCACTGCTAGGAGTCTCAGCTAAAATCACCCCCATAGACTCCTGGGTCCCTCCCCAATCCAGGCCTCTGGCACATCCTAGAGATGCCATCCCCTCACCCGCTGCAGACTTCCATTCATTCTCCTGGCCCTCTTGTACTCTCTACTGTCTTTTCCCCACCCCTGATCCCGAGCCTCCATTTGCCTCCCCATGCCCGCTTCCATCCAGTTCTCTCTACCATCCTCATTCTATGACTCTTTTATTCCCTTTCCCAAGCATCCTCACTTTGGTCTTCCTGTTGTTTAGCTTCATTGGGTCCATGGAGTGTCAAGGTCTCTGTCATCTTCCTAAGATGAGATTTAAGGTCATATTATTGTTCTTCAGGTGTACTAGGCTAGCCTGGGCTTTCTGTAGTAGGATAGCTCAGTTCTAGTTGTACCATATTATCCTGGCTTTTGTTGATTGTGTTCTTGCACTGGCCCTGAGCCCTCTGGTTGTCTCTGGAGTTGGCTGGCCTGGTAGTTCCTTAAGGTAGCAGGCCTCTAGGACTGCAGGTAGAGCTGGAAGTCCCTAATGGCAGCAGGCCTGAGGTTGTCCTGGGTGGCACAGATCTCCAGGGAGTTAGGCAGGGGTGTGGCTCTAGGAGTAGAGTACAGATCTGGGATTGTACTCTAGTGGATTTGATGGTAGAGTTGGAGGGTAAGGGGCAGACCTCATGGCTGCCGGGTGTGACAGGATCCTAGTAGTCGGGAGATTTTAGTGTGGGTGTCTCACCCGGTTGTCCTGGGTGGCACTGGGCCTCCATGGAGGCAAGTTTTGCTGCAGTCTGGAGAGTAAAGAGCTGATCCGAGATTCACTTAATAAATATTTATACTCTGATCAAATTCTAAGTTTTCTTCCTATCAACTCTTTGTTATATTTACAAATCAATAACAAAAATTCCTCTTCAACAATGTGTTCCCTCTGTTTTGGCTTCAATGGATAAACAACCCCACTTGATTTTAGGAAACACTGATCCATTTCCTGCAAAGCCATCCTAGAGGTGTTACTTTAACTTCCTGCCCAGCATTTCTTCTCTGAGCTGCCTCTGCAGGGCTGCTCTAAAATGGTCGATGAGAGCCCTAGACAGCAGACCCTCATTCTGGAAGGGTTTGCCCACACACAGAGAGGAAAGAAGATCCTGAGCAGACACACCCTTCTGTGCTTTCCCACTGGAACCAGAAGCTATTGGGGAATCACATTCCCAGCAGGGTGTGAATTCCTCATTAAACCTAAGCTCACACCCTGCCTTCTGGGACACTTCTGTTTCACATAGCATCTAAATTTGCCTAAACAAACAGCTTAATTTGTTCTTTTCATATAGCAATCTTTCTTTTTACTTTCATTTTATTTTTGATATTACCATTTAATTACATTTTCCTCTTCCTTGCTCTCCGTCAAATCCTCACACATATCTCTCCCTGTTCTTCAACTTCATGGCCTCTTCATTTATAAATTATTTTTACATGCATATATGTATTTGCATATATATTTCTATTCCAGAAAATCCCAACCAATGGATACATCTACAAACCTACATCTAAGGTCCAGGAAACACTTGTGAAAGGCAGACAAAAAGATTGTAAGAGCCGGGCGTGGTGGCACACGTCTGTAATCCCAGCACTTGGGAGGCAGAGGCAGGTGGATTTCTGAGTTCGAGGCCAGCCTGGTCTACAGAGTGAGTTCCAGGACAGCCAGGACTACACAGAGAAACCCTGTCTCGAAAAACCAAAAAAAAAAAAAAAAAAAAAAAAAAAAGATTGTAAGAGAGCCAAAGTATCAAGATCACCGCTTTGAGCTTGAGCTTGCTGAATCTCTCCTCATGACACCAGACGCTAACTCATAAAACTTACCCGCTCCTCTACAATACCCAAAGTGGTCCAAATTGAGCAATATATCAAAAAAAAAAATCAAGTTTTGGTGATGGACCTTGGGGTTCACATTCCACATCCCATGGTGCCCTCATATCACCTCCAACAGGAAGACAGGGCTTCAAATGAGGGAGAGGGGGCCATCCCACAGCCATAACTCTGACCCATAATTGCTCCTGTCTGAAAGAATTACAGGGATGGAAATAGAGTGGAGCCCGAGGATAAGAGGATCCAGGGACAGGCCCAAAGTGGGATCCAGCACGAGAGGAGGTCCCAAGGCTGACACTATTACTGAGGCTATGGAGCGCTCACAAAAAGGGACCCAGCATGACAGCACTCCAGAAGACCCAACAAGTAGCTGAAAGAGCCAGATGCAGATATTTGCACCCAACCAATGGACAGAAGCAACTGACCCCTGCTGTGGAATTAGGGAAGGCTGAATGAAGCTGAGGGTGACCTTGTAGGAGGACCAGCAGTCTCAATTAATCTGGACCCCTGAGATCTCTTAAACACTGGACCACCAAGCATACACCAGCAAATATGAGACCCCCAGCACACATACAGTAGAGGACTGCCGGGTCTGTGTTCATCCAGAGATGACACACCTATCCTTCTAGAGACTGGAGGCCCCAGTGAGTTTAGAGTCAGTTTGGTTGTGTTTCTGATCTCTGCTGGTCTGATTTGCATGGAAATTACTTTCTTTTATTAAGAAGGTGTATAGCACCATCTTCATCTCCATCATCTCCGCCACAATAACCACTCACACCTGTTAACTGGTTCACTAAATGCTGCTTAGCTACAATAAAAATGCTTTTGGATGTGACATTCCCAGTTACCAGCATGTGCAGTATTGGGTACTTGCTAGAACACCACCTTCTTGAACCCTGCCACTGGTCTGCAGAATCAGATACAGCATGAAGCTGAGCAATCTCATGGCTCCCAGGCCTTTCATGTGATTCTGATCCACTGTCCGTGAGGCACTGTCTCAGGGGTTCTGCAAGAATGATAGGCGGAGCAGGTGTGAAGAGCTCAGAGCTGTGCCTGGAGACGCAGTGTGGCTCATGGTGACACCTTGTGCATCAGCACCACCACAGCGGCATTCTCCTCTAGCAAAGTTTCCACTGCCAAGAGTGTCCAGTTCTCAGAGGTGGAACAATTCTTTTCCTGGAACACCCTGCTTAGGTATGTGTGCACCTGACTCTATCCATAGGAAGATCTTCACTCGCCTCAGGATGGGCCCTGATGGCATGAGTTTCAATCTTGCCTTTGTATGTACTCTGTATATACTTTATTATGTCTCTATATTTCTATATTCTATGTATGTATGTATGTATGTATGTATGTATGTATGTATATATTATGTATCTGTCTATCTATTTATCTATCTATGTATCTATGTATGTATGTATGTATGTATCTATCTATCTATCTATCTATCTATTATCTATTTATCTCTCTTTCTCTCTGCATATATCATTACTTGTGTGGGCACACTGCACATAACCAGATTTATCTCTCAGAGTATGCTGTGGATAAATGATCTTTACTATGTTATGCTTCCATTACTGGCCTCTAGATCCAGTACAGCATGTCAACAACTGTCCCAGGATTGTTGGTCATAGTTAGTCTGAATTCCTCTCCTCTACATTTCCAAAAATTACTCCTTTCTCTATGTGGTTATCTGCTCAATACATGTCCTAAAAATTCATAAATTATGCAGTCTTCTGTGTCTAGTGTTTTCAAGGAGAGGCTTTTATAACCCACCTATTCTGTAGCCAGTGTCAGTACTTTATGACAGTCCTATATTTTCATGGCTGAAAATATTCCTGTATATGAATACACATTTTGTTTTCCATTCTATATGGGAAGGGTGTATTTTTCTTTCCCACGTTTTGGATATTATGAATAATGGTTGCAAAACATATGCTCATGGGATTTTGTATTGCCATATGCTGTCTTTTTTCTTGGGTTTAAGTATCGGGTGAAACAAGTATGTTCATTTTTTTTTTGAGGACCCAGCTAAGGTGTTTATAGATTACTACTATTTCACTTTACACTTTCAGACATTGATGGAAAGTAGAAAATTGTGGATGTTTTTGATCTTCCTGTCTTTTTCTCCCAGGATTTTGTGCAGGGCTTACCAGTTACAGGAGGATCCCACATCCTTCCTGTCTAGGCAGGACCCAAACAACATGCTGGGAGACACACAGATCTTCACTCTGGCCAGGAGTTCCAGTTCTGTATGATGTTTTTGTCTTTTGCTTTGTGCAAAAGCAGAAATCTTCCCCTTTTCCTATAATCATTCTGACTGTGATGGAAAACAGACTTCAGAAATAATGCCTTGCTGAAGTTTCTGAACTTAGATACTCAAATTACAGAATATTCCAGAGTTCCTTTCTGAAACTCTATGACAGCAATGTCTGCATTGAAAAGAAAGTGTAAAGCACAAATGGGGAGGCATGGGCAGGCGCGGTCTCAGGGTAGCCACGCGGTGGCTCATCCGCTGCAGAGGGGTCGGAGCATTGACAGCTTCACTCTCAGCTATAGAAGACACAAAGGCTGAACAGCAGATATGACTAGGCCTCAGTTTTATCAGCTAAGAATTATAGATACAATGTATAGCTTTGTAAGACTGAGTGGAAAAAAAAATCACCTTTTGATACAAGCAGCCATAGCCACGATTTACTCTTCAAAGTTGATGTATCTTTCAGAATTGGCACTGGACCCAAAGGAAGTCCACAGCAATACCTGGTGGCTCTGAGGAAACTTGGCTCAATCATCTTTATGTTCTGCACTTCCTCTGAGTCTGATCTCTGCAACTGTCCTTGACAGAGTGAGCTGAACTGGAAACTCTTTATAATAGCCTTCCGGAACAATAAACTGTGAGAAATTGTTCCTGTCACCAGGAAGGGACTATGAGAGCTGTCTTCCATCTACTCCCCTGTTTCCTTGGAAGCTGTCGACTCCAAGGAGTCCTCCGGAATCTCTAGAAAAAAAATCTGAGTTTTTTCAATAAGGATTAGATATTGTCAAACCTACTAGCTTCAGGAATAGGCCTGAATCCACAGTGGTACAAATGATGGGTCCTCAACCTTACATCCAGGCCTTTAGGGAAATGTCTGGGTCAGAGTCTTGTGATAATTCCTTACAGTGATTCTATACTTTATATATGTTGAGATATATGTTTCTTCTAAAGAGGTAAAATGAACAGTTGTTGGGAAGGCAAACAGATTAAGAAAAAGGAAACCAGCTGAGTGTATGAGGAAATAATGGCTCCTCTTCATATTTTTTGGAACCTTTCTGGAAGGGTCTCTTTCATGGCATTCTCTTGATGAAGACTCAACATAATCCGTGCTGGCTGGTTCTGTGTGTCAACTTGACACAGGCTGGAGTTATCACAGAGAAGGGAGCTTCAGTTGGGGAAGTGCCGCCATGAGATACAGCTGTGGGGCATTTTCTCAAATAAGTATCAAGGGGGGAGGCCCTCTTGTGGGTCGTAGCATACCTGGGCTGGTGGTCTTGGGTTCTCTAAGAGAGCAGGCTGAGCAAGCCAGGGGAAGTAAGTCAATAAGTAACATCCCTCCATGGCCTCTGCATCAGCTCCTGCTTCCTGACCTGCCTGAGTTCCAGTCCTGACTTTCTTTGGTGATGAACAACAATGTGGAAGGTGTAAGCTGAATAAACCCTTTCCTCCCCAACTTGTTTCTTGGTTATGATGTTTGTACAGAAATAGAAACTGACTATTCCAAATCCTCTTCATTCCTTGTACTTGGTTCCCCCGAAGTCAAACTGAATGATGGGGTAAGAAACAGCACTCCATTTTAACCATATATTAGATTTGTAAGTTCTCTTCCCCCCACCCCCGCCCTGTCCCCATCAATGTCGATATTTCTCTTCTTTTTGAGACTTTGAACAGTGATGTTTTCATATAGTCATTCCATGTTTCTTGAAGAGATGCTCTGTAAGAGAAGTCTAGTCTGTCTTTATTTTATTAAGAAAAAGAGACAGCATCCTGAAAGTCATTACATAGGTACTCTTGGTTTTTCTATTGTTTCAGTGACATTCCAACTAAAGATAACTTTGGGTCTTCATCGTGGTTGACTTGTGTGTCTTGCTGATTCCAAGGTTTCTGCACAAACTGGGGTCTCACAGTCTGTCACCCTAGGATTAGCATGATTATGGTTCAGTTCTTAAGAAGGCAAATCAGTGCTTCCTGAGCCACAGAATTCCACACAGAGGAGGGAATCCTGTATGTTCACCTATAAGGAGAATGAAATTGTATCCATATCATCACCAGGAACAAACATCACCTTTTAATGGACAGAGAGATTCATGTGAAGCCTACAAAGCTAAAGTGCTAGAACAAAACTCAGATGATACCCACTCACACTGTGGCAGGCGTCAGTACTTTGTATGTTTTCCTGGAGAAAAGCATTCATTTATATGAGATCACATTTTGTTTATCTCTTCTTTTATGGAGGGAGGGAGATTTTTTTCCTCTATAGTTTTTGGTTGTTTTGAATAGTGATCCTAGAATATCTGTGGACAGTATTTTGCAATGACATATACTTTTTTCCTCTTGGCTATAGGCACTGGAGGAGAGAGGTATGTTTATAGTTTTGAAGCCACACCCAAGCTGTCTCCAGATTGCTATTTCACTTTACATTTGCAGGCAAGAGGAGAAAGGAAAAGGCTTTCTGAAAAGGACTTTGTCCCCACAAGTATTAAGGCCAACAATTGACAAATGATATCTCACAACCATGAGATCTTATGACCCAATTGAAAAAAAAAATGGGCTGGATATGCACAGAGTTCTCAAAAGAAGAAATAAAAATCACTAAGAAATATTTTTAAAAGTATCTTAAATACTTAGCAATTAGGGAAATGCAAATTAAAACAACTTTATAATTTCATTTAACTCTAGTCAATTGGCTGAGATGAAAAAAACCAAATGACAACAAGTTTGGTGTGTGTGTGGGGAAAGGAGGCAGTATTCACTGCTCCCAGTGGAGGGGGCAGATTTGTTAGGGCAGGCTAAGGCTGGCAGGTGGCCTTCCTGGAGGTGGCCCACTGTTTTTGCATAATCTGCAATGGGTGAGCTCTATGGCAAGGTTCCAAAGAGACTTCATCTCTGGATTGCTCCTTGTAGCTGATATGCCTTCCTGTCATTATTAAATTAATATATTAACTCCTAGGCATTAGCTCACCCTATTGACCAGATTTCCTGTAGATCAACATAAAAATGAACCTTCAAGAATTAATGATGTTTAGATGAATTTGATTCTGTAGCATTCCTAATTTGATTCAAATAGGAAGAAAGTTTTAAGAGATGGTCTAAGTTGCTTTGTTAGAAAGATGTAACAAAGTTAAAATTAAGAATAGAATGTGTAGACCAGGCTGTCCTTGAACTCAAATCCATCTGCCTCTGCCTCTTCAGCATATCCTACCGGCCTGCGCCACTAGACATCCTAAGTGAGTTAACCCAATCACAAAAGAATACACATGAAATGCAATCACTGATAAGTGGATATTAATGAGCCCAGAAGCTCTGAATACTCAAGGCACAATTAGCAAGTCAAAAGATTCCCAAGAAGAAGGAAGGGGAGGACCCTGGTCCTGAAAGGACTGGATCCAGTTTTGTAGGAGAGTACCAGAACAGAACAGAGAAATGGTGGGGTGGTGATTGGGGAATAGGCGGGGGGGGGGGGAGGAGGACATATAGGACATATGGTGAGGGGGGAACTGGGAAAGGGGAAAGCCTTCAGAATGTAAACAAAGAATATAGAAAATAAAAAAAAATAGAATGTGACCACACCTCATAATAGTAAGCAAAGGCTGCATAATAAGAAATACAATGAGCATTTATAATTACACTAAAAAGAGAAGTATACTGAGGACAAATTTGTGTTCAAGGAAAAACCATTAGGTACAAGGATATAGCCACAGGTGTACACTATGTTAAAGCAAGGCCATGTGAAAACGGTTGCTTTGAACTTATAATGAGCATGATAGAATGAAACACTGATTTGAACTTAATGGCAACATCCTGTGTAACTCCTATTTTGTGTAACATTTTATCTATGAGGTGATTTTCTAAAAAAACCTTTCTGTCTAAGAAGGTATCAAAAGGACAGAGAAAATAAAGTTGTTGGTTGAATGGTTTGGCTTGGGGAACTCTGCCCCATCCATCCATCCATCCATCCATCCATCCATCCATCCATCCATCCATCTGTCCATCCACCTATCCATCCAAATGTGTATGTCTATTTATCTATATGTGTGTAAAGATACATGTGTGTGTGTGTGTAAGCATGCATGAATACTTGTAGAGTGTATGAAACAGGTGGTTGGGTCCAACAAAAATGTGAATGTGTCAATGTGTAAATGAGAATGTGAATGAAAATGTAAATGTATGTATGAATGTGTCTGTGCAAATATGCCTGTATACAGCATCTTAATTCTTTTCCTTTCCTTCCTCTCTGGTTTACAAAGAGTTAACCAGCCAGGCCAGGTTTCTGGCTGCCTGGTCAGAGAAGGGAGTGATAGCAATACAGTTTTTTTTACTTAATTCCCCTGCTGCTAGGCAACAGGTCTTAATCTCCCAAGTCAGTGGTTTTTTTTGTTTTTTTTTTTGTTTTTTTGTTTTTTGTTTTTTGTTTTTTAATTGTAGAATAAGGAAGAAAGTGTTTGGGAGCTTTTAGAAGCTATTAGTAAGCATGAAGTGTAGTCAGAGAGCTAGAAGGCCAGAGACCATCAGTCTTTGCTAAAGCTACCTCCACCTCCAGCATTGTGTCCTGCTTCAAACCATTTCAGGCCAGGCAGGCTGCTGGCAAAGATTAGGGCAGCTGACCTGAAAATCAGTGAGGAGAATTCCCAAAAGCCAGAAAGATTTACCAAGTGACCCAGCTGTTCCATGCCTCAGCACATGCCTAAAAGGTTCAATATCCTTCTCCACAAATGCTTTCTAAGACATGATTGTAGCCTCTCTAAACACAACATATTGTTATTCATCACCAAAGGAAGTCAGGACTGAAACTCAAGCAGGTCCGGAAACAGGAGCTGATGCAGAGGCCATGGAGGGATGTTTCTTACTGGCTTGCTTCCCCTGGCTTGCTCAGCCTGCTTTCTTATAGAAAACAAGACTACCAGCCCAGAGGTGGTACCACCCACAAGGGACCCTCTGGTCTGTTCACTAATTGAGAAAATGCTGGATCTCACGGAGGTACTTCCCCACCAGAAGTGCCTTTCTCTGTGATAACTCCAGCCTGTGTCAAGTTGACACCCAAAACCAGTCAGTACAGAAAGAATACTGAGGCACAGGTGCTGTGATGGGGGAATGATAAAAATGGACACAGGTAATTTAATTAAGAGAATATGATGTAGATTACAGTCCTCACGTATGAAATGCTCAACAACGAATCATGGCACTGTATAGCTTCTCAGAGTTTGATGGCACCTCTGGGTTGTTTGTGTAATGACATGGTACCTACATAATTAGAGGATGACGGGTAGGAGGCATCTTGGGAAGGCAAACTTGGTGTGGTGGCGTGGTCTCTGGAGGAGTCCTTCTTGCTTTTGAAATCCTGGAGGGCAGCATACTCAACACAACGCATGCACACTGAGGTTGATGGGTCTTCTAGAAGCTTGCATGTGCTCCTCAGTCATGTGCTAGGAATTGAGCAGCGATCATCAGGACCTTGCTATGCATGTCTTATTCCTCCTTTGCCTCTGTTTTGTGAGAAATACTAGACATAAGGAGCCTCGAGTACAGGAGGCAGTATGGAAGCAGGATGGCAACTGTGGGGGAAAACGGCCTTGATTCCACTTCAATTTCCAATTGAGACATCTAGGCATGTTACCTAAAACCCATCACAAAATCACCTCCCTAAGATAACTCCTGCTGTATGTGTGTTCTAGAATTCACTTGTGGAACTATCACAGTCCCGTCGTCTTTAACACATAGGATTTTTTTCTGCTCTGTGGTAATCCCCTAACTCGTCTAAGCATGACCAATTTCTGCTCAACGATCTTATAAGAAGTTTCTGAAAATTTCTGTTCTGTGTCTAAATAAGGCCTCTAAATATGGTGTCTGGTGACATGGAAGTGGGGTTTAGGGGAAATATCCGTTTCGGTCTTCATTTCATCCACGAAGAAGCTGCCTTGTTTGTGGCAGTGAACTGACTCTACCTGTGACCCAGGATGTCCTGGGGCCACAGGTGTGACAAGTGCAGACTCTGGGGTGAGGCTGGGAATGTTACCAGTCAAATTCTTTGTATTCATTATCTTCTAAAGGTAGCACGTGCAGTGTTATTGCATGGATGGTGCTACTGCAAACACTAAGTGAATGTGTCTAAGATAAGGATGCAGACAAACGGCCTTTATCATAGACCAGTCATCTGTTCCTACTTACAGTTGTCACAGAATGTTGCTTCACAAAAAGACATTTAACAACTTAGGTGACAAAGCCACTAACAACAGTAGCCAATTTTACTGGCAATGGAGCCAAAAGGAAGAAAGATAACAAAATCCAAGTTGCATGTAAAATTAGTAGGTATAGTGGGGTGGACATTTAACCTCAGCACCCAGGAAGCAGAGACAGGAGCATCTGTGAGTTCCAGGTCTGTCAGGGTTACACAGTGACATTCTGTCTCAAAATAAAAATAAAATAAATAAAAGATTAATCAAGCAGGAACTCATAGCCTAAACTTCTCTAGTACCTGTTTGTGGGGGTGGACATATGTCTAGCTGAGCTTCATATTAAATAAAAGATACTATCTGATCTACATTTTTATTATTTTTTTAATTTTATACGCATTGGATTTTTGCCTGCTTGTGTGTATGTGTGCGGATTGGAAGTAGAGTTACTGGAAGTAGAGTTACACATAGTTGTTAGCTGCTGTGGACTCTGGGAATTGACTCCCGATCTTCTGGAAGAGCAACCAGTGCTCTTAACTCTGAACCATCTCTTCAGCCTACATCTGACCTTTTAACCTGCATTCTGACATAAATAAGAAATAAAGGATTATCTGTTAAGTCACTGTAGAGAAAGAGTGTCTACCCTTATAGCACATCCTCTAAACTCAAAGGAATGCTCCCTTTCCCCAACCCTGTGCAGCGGACTCCCTGAGATGCCCTTTCTCTCCCTGAGGTATGTGTTCTTTCTAGGAAGCACACTCAGTCCAGAGTGCTTTGCAGCTCAGAAACTGAGTCCTCTTCACAGTACTCAGATAATATCTGGGTGTGGTGCCACAGACCTGTAACACTGGAGCTGAGAGTGAGAGGAAGGCAGGTACTTCCTTGTACTAATCTAGCCAGCTGGAATAGCCAAGTTAGCTATCTCTAGGTCCAGTGAGACAACCTGTCTTGGAAAAATAGAGAGAAACAGAAACCGAGGAGAATACCTTTGGTCTACACATGCTCATGCACACGCTACATGCACTTATGAACATACCTGAATTTCATGTGTCCTGACACATAAATTGCTCCCAAACGTTTTCCTTGTCTCCTCATTGAGTTCAGTCTCTGGTAGTGGCAAGAATCTGGAAACACCACCTAGACGTGTCAATTCTGTCTCTGAGACCCTGTGGCCTTCATGACCACTGCATGACTACTCTTGGAGAGCTAGATCCAGCAGGTTACAAAGAATCGAGTTTCATTCCAATCAGAAGTCTTTTGGGACTGCAATTGATTTTTCCATGACTCTGGGCCCATTGGATGTTATTAGAACATTCACTACTTCAAGAGTCCCATAAGTAATCAAGGTGTGTGTAGAATGATATTGGATCCTCTTGGCTCAGCACAGAAAAAAGTCAATATAGTGACTGAGGCACACATCCAAATTATTAACATCCCATGCGTATGACTTCCTGACCAATTAAATCATCAACTTCTGGTCTTGTTACCTTCCTAACCTAATGACCTATTTTCTTGCCCCAAATTCCTGCCACCCACTTCCATCCCAAAAGAAGTGGGGACCATGCAGAAATACAATTTACTCAGGTATAGGGTATCTGCAGTCACACTAGAATGGTTTGTATGAATTGTTGGCATGGAGTAGCTGAAAGCCTGGCAATATCAATGGGATATTTTCTACTTCAAATGATCCTAATGATCTGGTACATTGAAAAGACATCCTAGGGTCATAGAAAAGATGGAGTCAAGACAAAAGGAAGTCTGGTTTGACTTGCCCTGTCGCCACAGAGTCAACACTCCCAAAGTATACTTGGCTAAAGGTTAGCAGAGGACCCTTAAATCAGTGTTCAGTTCAGCGCTACCCTTTTTCTAGGGAGCACACTTAGTCCACTGAGTGCTTTGCAGCTCAGGAACGAGGATATGAGTTTCATTTACAGCACTCAGATAATAGCTGGGTGTGGTGCCACAGACCTGAAACACTGGAGCTGAGAGTGAGAGGAGAGGGCAGCTCTTCCTTGCACCAATCTGGCCAGCTGGAATAGCCAAGTTAGCTATCTCTAGGTCCAGTGAGATGACCTGTCTCAGAAAAGTCACACTCACTTGGAGTATGCTCCCTAGAAAAAATTCCTTTGTACATTCACTTTAGTGTGGTCTTCAACCTGTGGCCTCCAACCTGAGACTGCAAATCTTTGAATAGTTTGGCTTGAGGTGCACGACCCAAAGCTTATTGCTTATTCATTTCAGCATGACACCCTGTCTAAAGTCCTTGGCAAGAAACAGTTGTTCTCTGCAAGTGGCAACTGAAGATGCTAAGAATCAGAAAAAACCTTTCATTTTGCTTTGGGTCTGCCCAGTTTCAGGGTGTCGCTTGCACATATTCCCTTTTGTGGAAGAAGATGGCTACTTTAGTTCCATTTTATTCTGCTCTTGGGTCATTTAAAAAACTCACAGTAGGCATTGTGTCTTCAGTGCCTGCCTGCCCACCCTTAGGCCTCACAATCTGACTTTGAGGGGGAGAATAGCATCTTGGTGGTCTGGATGGTTCTTCCTTCTCCTTCTCTTTTCCTTGTCCTCTTCCTCTTCCTCCTTCTCCTCTTTCCTCCCCACCCCACTCCTCTACTTCTTTCTTCCTCCTTCTTTCATCTCTCCTTCCTCTCCACTTCCTTCTCCTCTTCTTGTTTTTCTTCTTGCTGTTTCAAGCAGTGGGATCTGAGGCCTCTTCTTTCTAGGCTGTACAAGGTCTTATTACTCCCACACCAGAAACTTAAGACCTTTCCAATCCCTTATTTTAACTGAAAAGGGATGATTTGTTATTGATAGCTTGACCTAGATTCCTCAGCACTCAATCGTGTTGTAGATTCTTTCACTTTCACAATTTGTGTTGATTTAGTGTAATTGTGTTAGGTGTTATTTTGTCTGTTAGTCTGACTAACATATGTAGAGCAGTTTACAGTCAAGACTGGGAGGCCTGGGCCAAGAAATCAGACAACTAAAGAGAGAGCTAACGTTTATCCTTTGTCTTCCAAGTTCGTTTAGGATCCAGGGTCAATGGTTTCCTTAAAAACAGATTTAATTTTATGGGGTCCCATTTGTCAATTCTTGATCTTAGTGCATAAGCTATTGGTGTTCTGTTCAGGAACTTTCCCCCTGTGCCTATGTCCTCCAGGGTCTTCCCAAGTTTCTTTCCTAATAGTTTCAGTGTGTCTGGTTTTATGTGGAGGTCCTTGATCCACTTGGAGTTGATCTTAGTGCAAGGAGATAAGAGTGGGTGAATTCACATTCTTCTGCATGTTGACCTCCAGTTGAACCAGCACCATTTGTTGAAAAGACTATCTTTTTTCCACTGGATGGTTGTGGCTCCTTTATCAAAGATCAAGTGACCATAAGTCTGTGGGTTAATTTCTGGGTCTTCAATCCTATTCCATTGATCCACTTGCCTGTTGCTGTACCAATACCATGCAGTTTTTAACACAATTGCTCTGTAGTACTGTTTAAGGTCAGGGATATTGATTCCCCCAGAAGTCCTTTTATTGTTGAGAATAGTTTTAGCTATCCTGGGTTTTTTGTTGCTCCAGATGAATTTGAGAATTGCTCTTTCTAGATCTATAAAGAATTGAGTTGGGATTTTGATGGGGATTGCATTGAATCTGTATATTGCTTTTGGTAAGATGGCCATTTTTACTATATTGATCCTGCCAATCCAGGAGCAAGAAATATTTTTCCATCTTCTGAGGTCTTCTTCGATTTCCTTCTTCAAGGACTTGAAGTTCCTGTCGTACAGATCTTTCGCTTGTTTGGTTAAAGTTACGCCAAGGTACTTTATGTTGTTTGTGGCTATTGTGAATGGTGTTATTTCCCTAACTTCTTTCTCAGCCTGCTTGTTCTTTGAGTACAAGAAGGCTACTGATTTGCTTGAGTTAATTTTATAGCCAGCCACTTTGCTGAAGTTGTTTATCAGCTGTAGAAGTTCTCTGGTGGAGTTTTTTGGGTCACTTAAGTAAACTATCATATCATCTGCAAATAATGATAGTTTGACTTCTTCCTTTCCAATTTGTATCCCTTTGACTTCCTTATGTTGTCTAATTGCTCTCGCTAGCACTTCAAGTACTATATTGAAAAGATATGGAGAGAGAGGGCAGCCTTGTCTAGTCCCTGATTTTAGTGGGATTGCTTCAAGTTTCTCTCCATTTATTTTGATGTTGGCTACTGGTTTGCTGTAGATTGCTTTTACTATGTTTAGGTATGGGCCTTGAATTCCTGCTCTTTCCAAGACTTTTAGCATGAAAGGATGCTGAATTTTGTCGAATGCTTTTTCAGCATCTAATGAGATGACCATGTGGTTTTTTTCTTTTAGTTTGTTTATGTAGTGGATTACATTGATGGATTTCCGTATGTTGAACCATCCCTGCATCCCTGGGATGAAGCCTACTTGATCATGGTGAATGATCATTTTGATGTGCTCTTGGATTCGGTTGGCAAGAATTTTATTTAGTATTTTTGTATCGATATTCATAAAAGAAATTGGCCTGTAGTTCTCTTTCTTTGTTGGATCTTTTTGTGGTTTAGGTATGAGCGTGATTGTGGCTTCAAAGAATGAGTTGGGCAGTATCCCTTCTGTCTCTATTTTGTGGAATAGTTTGAAAAGTATTGGTGACAAATGGGACCTCATAAAATTACAAAGTTTCTGCAAGGCAAAGGACACTGTCAGAAGAACAAAACGACAACCAACAAAGTGGGAAAAGATCTTCACCAACCCCACATCCGACAGAGGGCTAATATCCAATATATACAAAGAACTCAAGAAGTTAGACCCCAAAGAACCAAATAACCCTATCAAAAAATGGGGTACAGAGCTAAACAAAGAATTTTCACCAGAAGAAATTCGGATGGCTGAGAAACACCTTAAGAGATGTTCAACATCATTAGTCATCAGAGAAATGCAAATCAAAACAACCCTGAGATTCCACGTCACACCAGTCAGAATGGCTAAGATTAAAAACTCAAGAGACAACAAATGCTGGCGAGGATGTGGAGAAAGAGGAACACTCCTCCACTATTGGTGGGATTGCAAAATGGTAAAACTGCTCTGGAAATCAGTGTGGCGGTTCCTCAGAAAATTGGGCATGTCACTTCCAGAGGGCCCTGGCATACCACTCCTGGGCATATACCCAGAGGATTCCCCTGCATACAATAAAGACACATGCTCCACTATGTTTATAGCAGCCTTGTTTATAATAGCCAGAAATTGGAAGGAGCCCAAATATCCCTCAAAGGAGGAATGGATACAGAAAATGTGGTATATTTATACAATGGAATACTACTCAGCAATTAAAAATAATGAATTCATGCAATTTGTAGGTAAATGGTTAGACCTGGAAAATATCATCCTGAGTGAGCTAACCCAATCACAAAAGAATACACATGAAATGCAATCACTGATAAGTGGATATTAATGAGCCCAGAAGCCCTAAATACTCAAGGCACAATTAGCAAGTCAAATGATTCCCAAGAAGAAAGGAGAGGACCCTGGGCCTGGAAAGATTGGATCCAGTTTTGTAGAGAAACTGTGGGGGGAGGGGGAATGATTGGGGAATAGTTGGGGGGGGGAGAGGACCTCTGGGACATAGGGAGGGGGGAACTGGGAAAGGGGAAAGCCTTTGGAATGTAAACATTGAATATAGAAAATAAAAATTAAAAAAAAAACAGATTTAATTTACTGACCTTGGACAACTGTGTACATGATTTCATTTACTAACTTTGCAAGGCGAAGTGGGTGCCCTTGCTAATACTTCTGATGACTGTACACCAACTATATGAACCTAACAAAGACTGATGTAAATATTAACACAGTCATCTTAAGGGTTACCTCAGCTAAAGTATGCAGTGTTTTACTCAATTTCATGAACTGCCCAGGAGGTCCAGTGACCAGCCCAACTTGGGATCCATCCCAAGGGTAGGCTCCAAGGCCTGACACTATTACTGATGCTATGGTACACTTACAAACTGTAACCTAGCATAACAGTCCTCTAAGAGGCCCAACAAGCAGCTGATTAGACAGACACAGATACTTACACTCAACCAATGGCCTGAAGTCCAGGACTCCTGTGGTTGAATTAGGGAAAAGCTGGAAGAAGCTGAGGAAGACGGTTACCCATAGAAAGTCCAGCAGTCTCAACTAATGTGGACCCCTGACCCACCAAACAGGCAGCATACATGAGCTGGTCCGAAGTCCCCAACACATATACAGCAGAGGATTGCCTAGTCTGGCCTCTGTGAGAGAAGACAAGACTCACCCTCGAGAGATCTGAGGCCCCAGAGTGTGGGGAGGCCTGGCAGGGGTGAGGTAGGGTGGGGGGTTGGGGACCTCCTCTTTGAGATGGGGATGGGGGAAGAGGAATGGGATGAGGAGCTGTGGGAGGACTGACCAGGAGGGGGGCTAATAGTGGACTGTAAAAATAATAGTAATAAAAAAGAAATGGATTAAAAATATTTATTTATTTATTTATTTATTTATTTATTTATTCATGTTACATCCCAATAACAGCTGCCCTCCTCCCAGTCTCTTCTCAAAGCTACTCCTCCATTTCCCCTCCCCTTCTTAAAGAAGGGGAGGGTCCCGGCCCCCATACCACCCTTCCATCAACCTCCTCCCCACTTCCCCAGCATATCAGTTACTACAGGACTAGGCACATCCTCTCTCACTGAGGTCAGACAAGGCAGCCCAGTTAGAAGAAGGGAGTCCACAGACATGCAACAGATTCAGGGACAGCACCTGATCCAGTTGTTGGAGGACACACATGAAGATCAAGTTGCACATCTGCTACATTTGTGCAAGGATCCTAGGTCCAGTCCATGCTGTCTTTATTGGTGGTTCAGTTTCTGGAAGCCCCCAAGGGTTCAGTTTAGATTCACTGTTGGTCTTCCTGTGGAGTGCCTATCCTCTTTGGGTTCCTCAATTATTCCTCTAACTCTTCCACAAGACTCCCCAAGCTCCAACTAGTGTTTGGCTGTGGATCTCTGCATTTGCTTTTGTCAGCTACTGGATGGAACCTCTCAGAGAATCCTGTCTGCAAGCATAGCTGAGTATGGTCAACACTGTCAGGATTGGTTCTTGACCACAGGATGGGCCTCAATTTGGGCCTGTCATTGGTTGTCCATTCCTTGCATCTCTGCTGTACCTTTGTCCCTGCACATCTTGTAGGCAGGACATATTTTAGGTTGAAGGTTTTGTGGATGGGTTCTTGTCCTTATCCTTGCCTGGCTAGAAGAAATGGCCACTTCTGGTTTCATATTCTTCACTGCTAGGAGTTTCAGCTAGAGTCACCACCATAACCACTCTAGGGTCTCCTCCAGTCCCAGGTCTCTGAAATGTCTTAGAGATGCTTCCCCCCTCACCCACTGTCACTTTCTGTTCTCTATCACCTGTTCTCCTTACATATTATCCCCAACCCTTTCCTACTCCCCTCCCCATCCCCTTTCTTACCCAGTTCCCTCCATATTTATCTGCCTCTGATATTTATCTTATTTCCCCCTTTAAGAAACATTCAATGAGCTTCCCTTAGGCTTCCCTTTTTATTTGGCTTCTTTGGGTTTGTGGATTATAACATGGTTATCCTGTACTTTATGACTAATATCCAATTCCATGCATGTCTTTTTGGGTCTAGGTTAATTCACTCAGGATAATTTCTAGCTCCAGCCATTTGCCTAAGAAATTCATGACATGCTTGTTTTTATGGCTGAGTAGTATTCCATTGTGCAAATGAACCATATTTTCTTCATCCATTCTTCAGTTGAGGGACATATGGGTTGTTTGCAGTTTCTGGCTATTATGAATAAAGCTGCTATGGACATAGTTGAGCAACTGTCCTTGTGGGATGGAACATCTTTTAGGTATATGCCCAAGAGTGTTATAGCTGGGTTTGGAGGTAGAACTATTCCCATTTTTTTTTGAGAAATCACCAAATTGATTTCCAGAGTGGTGTACAAGTTTGCACTCCCACCAGGATTGTAGGAGTGTTCTCTATGCTCCACACCCTTGCCAGCATGTGCTGTCTCTTGAGTTTTTAATCTTATCCATTCTGATGGGTGTGAGGTAGATTCTCAGACTTGTTTTGATTTTCATTCCTCTGATGACTAAGGATGTTAAACATTTCTTCAAGTGTTTTTTTCTGGGCTGTTAGGGAGTCTTCTGTTGAGAACTCCCTGTTTAGCTCTGTACCCCATTTCTAATTGGGTTGTTTGGTTTGTAGGAATCTAACTGTTTTGAGTTCTTTATGCATTTTGGATATTAGCTCTTTATCAGATGTAGTATTGGTTCTCAAAAATGCCTAGTTTATCTAGCCTTAAAGACAAAGGTCACATGTATATTTTCCTATGTAGAACCTGAGTGTGGGAGAAAGAGTTGAATGTAGAAGAAAGGTCACTAGATATTTGGAAGAAGGAGACATGTGTGTAGTAGAAAAGGAAGAAAGAGTAAATAGAAAAGGAAAGGTGGACTTGATCATAATAAGCAGGAATAGCAACATCATAATGTACAAGGATACATTGCTAATTAAAAATGAACAATTGAATCTTGTTTTCATTAATTATCTTGATTTATTTATTCCAACTTGCAGAAACACTGTAGACCATCAGATTTTTCATGGAAGATGCATACAATTTCATCTGTAAATTTAAAAGAGAAAGGTAAACAAAATATTTAACCTCCAACTTAGGAAATAGAAATGTAGTTTAGTCCAAAAAACTTAACTCACTGAGGACAACACAGTTACAAAAACACTTTCCTGATTATGGTAGTACTACTCAGAGTGCTAAAAATTTGGAATGAACTTATTTATCAACTAAGGAATATATAAAGAAAATGTGGCATATCTATATTACATGATACATTTTTTTTCCTTTAAGAAACAGATCTGGTCATTACTAGAATCAATAACAGGCCTGCAGGATCCCGAGTTATGGCATAGAAAGGTAAATACCACAGTATGAAATCTAAAAACTGAGTTTGGACATGCAGAGTGGAGAGTTGTACTGGATACTGGAGGTGGGTAGAAAGTTACTCAGATCAGTATCCTGGAGACTTGAAATTTGGGATGGGAAGAATTAAGGAGGAAGAGAAGGAGAGAGAAGAGGAAGAAGAGAATGAGGAGGAAAGGAAGGAGGAAGAGGAGGAGGAGGAAAGAGCAGTGGGGATAATGGATATTTCATAAACCCATCTATCCCTTGTCTCTAGGGAGGTGCTAGCTCAGTCAGAATCAGTACATTGTCCTGTGGTGACCTCTTGTGGTCTTGTGGCAGCTGTGCTGTGGGAGCTACAGAGGCCAGGTATTTATGTGGATCCTGAAAAACATTTGTTTTCTCCAAGGGAAATGAACTTTGGTTTTCCAGAGCACAAGTCCCTCGCTGGACATTGGAATCTATGCTGGTGTCTACCTGGGTGAGGGAATGCCTCACAGGATACCTGAGAGTTAATGGCTACTCTGTGATGGGCAGAACCTCCTGCAGATAATTATGGAATAGACTTAGGCTCCTTCGGCTCATTGTTACGTACATGAGATAGGCCAACTGGGGTGGCTTATGTAGGCTCCACAATGTACCCCGCTTTTCAGTGTGGGAAGCTGGGGTTCCTGATCTGCCTCAGTTTTGGTGTTCTTGTTCTTCAAAGCAAGAAGGAGAATGAATTGCTTCTGAGTCACAAATTCTGCCTGGAAGCCTCAGTACCGGCATGGGCAAGGCCTCAGCAAATAGACACCAACTTACAAGGGCTGATGGATGCTGCCTTTGGGTAGACTAGCTCCAGGAACACAGCATGTGCTGACCCAACAGAGTGGCAAGCAGCATTTTCTCCTGTCTCTTTGAAGGAGGGAAGATAACTGTTCTCTTCCCTTAGGTGAACTGGTTCTGAGATGGTAAGTGTTATGTGGCAAAGCAGATAAGTCACACCGGACCCCATTACCCTTCATAGTGGTCTTTAGCCTTCTGTCCATGTACTTTTCATGTAAGGAAAAAAAATAAATGTCTGTGAGTTCCTTTTGTCCATTTATATCCATCAATGCTTTATAAAACACATATTCAACATTTTACATTAGTACCTTCAGTTCACATTAAATTGTTTCACAATTGAAAAATCACATATCTTATTTGTACACACATTGCAGAGCAACCAGATTCAATGATGTGCCATAAGCATCATCTGACTGCTTAGGTTCTGGTACTGGGTATATGCACAATCTACCCTCTTACCAATGTTCTGCTATACAATATGTTATTAACTGTAATCTTTGATCTCTGATTGCTCCATAAAGCTTATTCCTGGTGTCTTTTATGTCTATATAGAGTCCAATTCCACATGTGGACTCACCCTGTGATGATTCTTTGACTTTTGTCTAAGGCACAGAGAACAATGTAAAAAGGGATTGCGAAGAATGCAAGAGCTGAAAGATCCAGGGGAGATGTGAGGTATCTTTAGGGCAGGACACCATCATGGTAGATATGACTGGGTGGAGTCATGGGTTTTACCACTTATTGCTGAACTATGGGTACATGAAGGATTCTTGGGGAGAGACAAACACTGCCTTCAGTTGTGTGCCAAATGGTGAGTCTACCAGGCTCCAAAACAAAATGGGCAGGCAAAAATCTGGGGAAAATATCAAATTCTCCTGACTGTGTGACCAATTCTCTGTGGGTAGGACTATAAACTGGGCTAGCTGGTATATAAACTAGTAAGAAAGTAAATGAAAAAATGAAGACTAGACCTGTTTGAAGGACTCAAGGCAAAACTCAGCTATTTGCCCAGCAGCAGCCATTACAATGTTGTTCTCAATAGCTAACCAGCCTGGCCAAAGAAGAGATAAAGGCAGTAAAGTACATATGCAGGATGGGATAATTTTAGCCATAAAGTAGAATTATGTTATCTGTAGGAATTGAGATTGCCCTTTTGATACTAGCTTTCATGAACTGTAGTACCAGAAAGATAATCACCTTTTCTTTAAATCATTCCTCACAAATTTTATACAGATACACAAAATTATATATTTTTTTGTGACATGAAAGTAGAGATGAAATTGTCTTAGGCAACAAAGTGGACTAAGAGAAGAACAAAGAAAGTTCTGGGGTAGGAGGATTTGTAGTGAAATGTCTTCAATGTATATGTACAGAGAACCATGTAAATAACATGCAATGAAAATTAATAGCAATAATAAAAACATAAGGAATCCCATAAAAACACAAAAACCAGAAGCCATTTGTATGCAAATCACCTGTAGGGTTAATTATTTAGGTGATTAATTAAAATTTAAAATACTGAAAATAGTAGCCAGGTGATTGTGGTACAAGCCTTTAATCCCAGCACTCAGGAGGCAGAGGCAGGTGGATCTCAGAATTCGAAGCCAGCCTGGTTCACAGAGTGGATTTCAAGACAGTCACAGCTATAGAGAGATACCCTCTCAGACAAAGGCCCAAACAACCCAGCTGCAGCAACAACAAAATAAAATATAAAAATAACTTTTAAAAGATAAAACTAAAAGAGGACAAAGAAAGAGCCCTGATATCCCAAGGACCTCCAAAGATGCTGCTGATGTAATTTTCAATTGGTTGTCTACTGCTGAGCATGCAGCCTACTCTTAGGACCAGCTTGTTTTCCAAGTAAGATTCCCTTGGAGAAAACTAAATTTTTGTTTGCAAGTGGTCATCACTGGAGACAACGTCTCGGTTAGGAATGAAGACTTATGCCTGCTTTTCCTTTCAACGCTAGGATCACATTTTGTTCAGAGCCTTGGAGAACCTGTGCATTGGCACTCTAGTTTCACCCATTTACTTGCAAATTTTCTGTCATTTTTAAAACAGCGGAATAATACTTCATTGTGGTGCATTGTGCACATGTACCACATTTTCTTTATTAACTCTTCTATTGAGGGACATCTGGGTTGTTTCTAAAGTTTGGCTATTATGAACAGAGCAGCAATAAACGTAGTTGAACAACTGTGTCTGTGGTGGGATATGAAGCATCCTTTGGTAAATGGCCAATAGAAGTATAGCTGGATATTGCGATAGATAGATTTCCATCTTTCTGAGGAACCACTACATTTATTTCCATAGTGGCTGTATGAGTTTGCATTCCCACCAATCATGTCTTGGCATTCCTTTTACTCCACATCCTCACCTGCATGAGCTTCCACTTGCTTTGTTGATCTTAGCTATTCTGACAGATGAACTAGCAAAGTAGTTTTGGTTTGCATTTACCTGAAAGATCTTTGACATTTCTTTAAGTGTTTCTCTACTATTTGGGGTTTCTCTGTTGAGAATTCTCTTTCTGAATATTTACTTTCTTTTAAAATTGTGTTATTTGTTTTTAGATGTCTAGATTTTGAGTTCTTTATATATTTTGGATATTAGTCCTCTATCAGATGTATAGTTTAGTGAAAAAAACCTCTTCTCATTCTGTTGCTGTTGCTTTGCCTGAATGAAAATATCCTTTTCTATGTAGACATTTCTCAGTTTCATGAGGTCCCATGAATTAATTGTTGATATTAGTGTCTGTACTAATGGGGTTCGGTTCACAAAGCCTTTTCCTGTATCAATGAGTTTAAGGATGTTCCCTACTTCTTCCTCCATCAGGTTTGTTGTATCTGATTTTGTGTTGAAATCTTTGACCCATTTGGAGTTGAGTTTTGTGCAAGGTGGTACGTATGGATCCATTTGGATTCTTCTATATGTAACCATCTAGTTCGACTAGCACTATTTGTTGAAGATGTGCTGTCTTTTTTCTCCGTGTGTATTTCTGGATTCTTTATAAAAAATCGGATGTTCATAGGTATATAAATTCATGTCTTTGTCTTTAACTCAATTTCATTGATTAACATATCTCTTTTTGTGTCAATACAGTTTTGTGCCAAAACTGCCATGCTGTTTTTATACTTTCATAGTACAATTTGAATCTGGAAATGGTAATATCTCCAGTGGCTCTTTTATTATTCAGGATTGTTTTAGTTATCCTGTATTTATTTATTTATTTATTTATTTATTTATTTATTTATTTATATTTATTTATGTGTTTCCATATGAAGCTGAACATTGTTCTTTTAAGATCTGTGAAGAATTGTGTTGTAATTATGATGGGAAATGTGGTGCATCTGAAGATTGCTTTTGATAGGATGGCCTCTTTTACCATGTTAATCTTACAAATCATAAACATGGATTATCTTTCCATCTTCTGATATCTTCTTCATTTTCTTTTTTTAAAGATTTAAAGTTTTTATCATACAAGTATTTCATTTGCTTGGTTAGAGTTACCCCTAGATATTATACATTTGAGGTTATTATGAAAGGTGTTGTTTACTTATTTCTTTCTCAGACCATTTCCTATTTGTATATGGGAGGGCTACTGATTTCTGTGAGCTACTTTCCTAAACTGAATATGCTTATCAGGTGTAGGAGTTTCCTGGTAGAATTTTTCAGGAATATATCTACCTGACACACACACACACACACACACACACACACATATATATATATATATATTTATATATATATATTACTCTACAAGTAGAGGCAATTGACTTCTTCCCAATTTGTATCTTTTTGGTTCCCTTCAGCAGTTGTCTTAATGCTCTAGTCAAGACTTCAGGTACCATATTGAATAAGGATGGAGAGAGTGAACAACTTAGTCTTGCTCCTAATTTTGGTGGAATTGCTTTGAGTTTCCATTTAAGTTGATATAGACAATGGGTTTACTGTAAACTTTACTTTTTTAATGTATTCTTGAATTCAGTTTGTGAGCATTTTGTTGGGTATTTTTTCCATCCATGTTCATAAGGAAAAACGTTCTGTAATTCTCTTTTTCTGTTGGGTCTTTATGTGGTGTAGGTACCAAGGCCACTGTGGTCTCATAAAATGAATTAGACAACATTTCTTCTGAGAATTATTGACTTCGATTTTTCTTTGAACATCTGGTAGAATTTTGCACAAACCCTTCTTGCCCCAGGCTTTTGTTGGCTGGCAGGCTTTTAGTTATTCTTTTATTTTTGTGGTTGTATGTCTGTTTAAATTGTTAATCTGATCTTCATTTAACTCTGGTAATTGTATATATCAAGAAAAATGTCCATTTCTTTTAGATTTTCCAGTTTGGTGGAGTATAGGTTTTTAAATTACAATTTTCTGTATTTCCTTAGTATACTTTGCTATGTCCCCCTTTTCATCTCTCATTTCATTAATTTGTATCTTACTTTCTTTTTTCAACAGACAGTAGTTGGAATACGATTCTCAAGCCAATGAAAGAGGTAAAGAGGCTACATATCACCCTTTCCTGCCACTATGTCTAGAGTCTTCTATCATCTTCCTGATGTATTTGTTTTTATTTACACTGTGAGTTTGTGGTCTTGGTTGAGAGGGGCAATTTAATCTATGGTTTGGGGAGTATAAGCCAGGAGAATATTTCTCAGAGACTGGCTGAAGACACCATCATCTCTAAAAACACAAAGCAAAGTATGGTCTTTATCACTTAAAAGGGAGACTCATATCATCTTGCAAGAAGAACCTCCCGCAAATCCCAGAACACCAGAGAGTCTATACAGTACTGCATATGCCTCAGTTGTCTACTCGAGAGTCTCTGAAATCTTCCCTTAATTGATGGTAACAAGTGGGTGGTTGATTTCATTTTCACCACTAGATGGAAGAGCAGGGAACAGAGGACTCAGAAGCCTCTTTCCCAGAAGGCTGTTTTCATTAAGCCAAGAGTCAATTTTTGTGGCAAGCAACACAGAGTCCACCCATGCTTCCTGTTCAGCAAAATCTACCAGACCACTTCAAGGAGAGGCCTGCCACAGGTGGCCCTAGTTCTCTCCCGCTGGCTGGTCAGGCAGGAGCTTGTCAAACACCCTTAGGGGGACTATGAGATTGAGTAATGGCTACGCGAAGTTTGTCAGCAATCTTCTCAGTGTGTGTCCTCTAGGTTTTTTGGTGTGACTGGGATACATATAAAGCTGGGGGCTTCACAAGATTGGACATAGATCCAGAAAAAAAAGAGAACACAGCTCCCAACACCAAGGGATGCAGAGGAATTGTGAGCTAGAACTCCAAGGCTGCTATGAGGGTAGATGGAGGACATGCTATGCTTACCTGTTGGAGAGCTTTAATCACTTGCTTTGGAGCCTTTTAGAACCTGGTCTGTCAGCTCCCATTTGTTTTCAAAGCCTCCCAGAAGGCTTTCAGAATATAAGATAAATCCTTCACAGCCCAAGCAAAGCTATCTGGCTGTCAGCGACTCCTGACAGCAGGGTTTTCTTCCCCCTTTGGACCCTAACACTGAAGCTGGAGGGGTCTGAGAGAGAACTAAACCTAAGGCAAATTTCATTTGACTTCCTCACTGGCCTTGACCAAAAAGACCCCTCCACTAGCCAACTAGAGTTGTGCTTGCCTCCCTGACCATGCCCCACAACATTTAGCACATGCACCTCCACCTCCATACCCAAGCTCTGGTCCTGGCACAGTCACTGTTCTACTTTTCTCTTTCATTGACAAGGGTAACTGTCACTTCCTCAGGCCCATTGCACAAGTTTGTCTGTTTTCCTTTCTCAGCCCTCCCTCTGTCTTCCATAGTCCTCCCTCTGACTGCCTGTTTCCTGACCTTCAGGTACTAGGTCCTACATCTCACCAGAGGTGCCTCCTTGTTGGATCTGGATCAGAGTTTGAGCACCTTGGGTGCTATTGATTACTTAGCCTTCTCTCTCCATCCTTCATGGGTCTCCTACACCAGAGATTCTGAGGTTGAAGATCTGACATTTTTTCCCAGGGAGTCTTTCTAGGGCATTTGCCAGTGTGAGTTGACAATCTACTTTAACAGGAACAATGACCTTCTTTCAGTGTCTGCAGATTGGTGGGTGGACGTGGATATCTGGAGGTTGGTAGCATTCAGGGATCAGTCTCAGCTTCAGCTCTCTTAGAATTTACATCTCAAATCTCTGGCAAGAATGCCCCATTCTTCAATTCTGTCCTCATTGTAATTTGCTGTATCAGTAAACTAAATGAACCTCCAGATACTAGAACTCTATATTAGAATCTAAACTCACTCTTTTCTGTGGGGTCAGCAAGAGGGGCAAATACAGAGTATCTCTAATGGGGAAGGTATTGAACCAGCTGTGAGGCCTTGAATCTTGTCATTGTGTTTGGAGACTCTATTAAGAGAAAGAGTGGAGAATTATATGCTTTAAATGGGACATTTATATCACACCCCTCTTTTCCAAAGACCCAGGAATCATTGAGGAAGAGTAGGTAGAAACAGCATAAGATCCAGAGGTGGTTGGTTACTACAAATTAAAGTGTTTTACATATACACTAGGACAGCTGCACAAATCAATGCATAGTAGTTCTGACAGCATAAAGATGACACAAATAAACACAGGACAGCCAAAACCATAAAACAGAGAAGGAAAATGGGCACGAAGACCCACCTCTAGGTGAGGAGCTATTGGAAATTAATAGCTTCCAAGAGAAGACTTCCAGGACTTAGTTTTCCTGAAGGGAAAGGTTCTGCTCCTTGGTCAAGCTAACATACTTGAGTGGATGTCCACACATATAAGACTATATATACAGCGTGGACTGAAACTTTTGGGTTAAAAAACATGAAAACATAAAGTAGGCATGGAATAGATGGATAGAGCAGATGCTGAAAGGAAATAGAAAATATGATGTATAAAATTCTCAAGGAATTAGTAAAGCCATTGTAAAATAAAAGTGTCCTTTGCAAGTGATATTGAGACTAAGGGTGGAGGAGAAATAGTATTATGTGATCCCATGGGTAGAGGCAAAGTTTCTGACCTTAGGTGCTATCAGATCATGTAAATGCTTCTATTTCAGATTCACTATTGTCCTGTGGATGTGTTTTTTCCTCCAGTAAATTTATACCATTTTATCATAGACAAAATTCTTATCTATTCAATAAACTATTTTTTCATACAAAGGATGCATCATTCTTTCTATTATTTCCAAAGGATGCCATGGCAAATAACACTGTAAATGTAACTTAATTTTTTTTAAAGATTTATTTATTTATTATATGTAAGTACATTGTAGCTGTCTTCAGACACTCCAGAAGAGGGCGTCAGATCTTGTTATGGATGGTTGTGAGCCACCATGTGGTTGCTGGGATTTGAACTCAGAACCTTCGGAAGAGCAGTTGGTGCTCTTAATCTGCTGAGCCATCTCTCCAGCCCCAGTGTAACTTAATTTTAAGGGGCAAATATTATCATAATTTAATTTCTTAATCTGAAAGTGACTATTGTGGAAGAGATGGTCTCAAGAATACTCCAACATGTAATTGGATGGATGTCTCTTCAACCTTATAAGACTATTCTGTAAGCAAATTCTGGTATAATTTATTACTTAAATTTCAATATTTGTCTTAACCTAAAAAATAATTATCACTACAAATTCAAGGTATTATTCAGTATTACATTCATTAGAATGCTGATTATTTTTAAAATATTATATTAAAAGTTACTTTTCTGTGCTGAGAAAATCTCAGGGCACCTACTATATGGCTAGGTTAAGTTTCATTTATTTTTCATAGTGATTGTAGAAAGAGAAAGACATAATTTCCTCCTGTGATTGAAAAACAGATGAACTATTTCCGAGTGCTTAGATAAGCTGCTTCAACACTCTCTGCTTCCTGGTTTCAAACACAAAAATGTGAAGGCATTATCATATCCATCAGTACAGATTGCTAAAAATTGAACTATGTAGTTGTCATGTGTTTTCAGGGCCTATCTACCTTGTATGTTGGCTTGTTACACACATATCCAAAATATGCAGGAAAAGAGAAAAAAAAGAAGCAGACATAGAGTGGAATGTCAGGATTTATTTGACTGCAGAGTCCCCAGGGAACCCCATCTTGCTTTCCAAACAATAAACAGACCCACACTAAAACACAGAAGCTGCATGCTAACAAGGGTGTCAGTGTTTGCATTTTGTGGAGAACTTGAATTGCCTGTCACTTTCGTTTGCTTCAAGCAGCCACAGACAAGATTATGTCCCTTTTTCTTCTTTCTATTCTGCCTCTATCTCAGGAAAGAAGAAAATATAAAAGATATAAAGCAGGAGAGAACAACTGGGAATCAGGGTGATGATAATGGAGGAAAATGGCCTTGCTCTGTTTCAAAAACTCCCCTAAAATCTTTTAGTGTGGAAAACAATTTTATAACGATTTGTGAAGTTACATGTGTTGTTGCTTTATAAACATATGTGTTAACTCCATGTGATCTTTCATGGAGTGTGCCAATTTCCCAAATCTTTAAATACCCAAAGGACAATGTCATAGGAAAAACACTAGAGAGTTTGGTTTTCTGACCAACAAAAGTGCTTCTAAGTCTTTAGTGTTGAAACCCCAATAACACTGGGCACCCTTTTCCTTATATTCTATATTGGATCTTCATGTCCTTTTCCCCATTTTATAACAGCTACTGGAAGATCTAAGGTGAATGATGATGAGTTTATTGTGCTATTTGTGACATATGTAGGCTTGCTTTTACTGTTATCAGTTCTATGATTCATGTTTATATGTATTTCTTCCACATGTTACTTTAACTGTAGTATGTTTGACACATTTTTGGTTTTGCTGTTGTTGTTTTCTCCTAAAACCAGGTGCACTGTGATTACCATGCTTGATGCTCTTCAAATGCTAATTGATGGCAACTATGAGCATGATGCTGGTAAATAGCCCCACATCACAGATTATTGGTTTCTGGGTCCAGATATATCAAATATGCAATGTGGCTTTGGCAAAGAGATGATAATTTCCACACAAGCAGTGGACATAATGCTTATCTGCTTGAGTAATTATTTCCATTCAAAACCATAGAAGCCACTCTAAGGAAGTCCTCTGCAAACCAGTGGCGTGGCCACCATCCCCCAGAAGCTGGCAACAAAGGAAACAAAAGATAAAGCAAAAGACACAGTCGACAAGAATGAGCACACCTCAATATAGAAGACTAACACCTCAGGGTCCTGGTCTTGAAATAGTAACTGACCAGGAAACAGGAAGGAGTAAGAGAGTAGAATCTAAAATAACACATAAAGAAGAAGAGTGAAATTAGTCACTTGTAGCCTGAATTCCATGTACTATCTCAGCGTGGCATCAGCAATAATGAAATTAACCTTATGTCAAAATAAAACAAACAAACAAAACAACAAAACAACAACAACAACAACCACCCAGACTCCGATCTTCACCCAAGCAAGCTGCCATGATAGTGAATTAATCACTTCTATTCATTTGTAAAAACAAAACAAAACAAAACAAACAAACAAACAAAAAACCCCACACACCATTTTTTCCCCAGCATTTAGTGCAAAACTCATCAAGAAAATTCTGTGACGTTGATTCTCTGTCAAGGATCCCTCACCCAGTCCTTGCTTATGTACTTTCCTTTCTATAGGTCTGACATGGTTTCAGAAAGTCACCAATATGGCAAAGAATATGATTTTAGTAAGAGACTTTTTTTAAAATTAAAATTACCCGCTGGGACCCAACAAGAGACTCAAAGTTCTCTAGGAAAGGCTTCAGCTATTTTTATTCCAAGGCCTTTAAAGGTAAACTCCACAAAATTACACTTTTGGGGATCAAGTTAACTCATATCCTGTCTTGATGGAGGAAAAGCTTAATTTTTGTAATAGATGTGGGTCAGATGCTTGAGCTATCCTTAGCAAGCAAGCAAGCAAGCAAGCAAGCAAGCAAGCAAGCAAGCAAGCAAGCATTTTGTACACAAATGGAACTTAGCAGTTAACCTGTTAGCCATGTGGCCCATTATCCTGTAAGAATAGCTGAGGCAGTAAAAGATTCTTACAGCAATTAGCAGCTTATAACTGTACTGGCTGGTTTTGTGTCAACTTAACACAAGCTGGAGTTATCACAGAGAAAGGAGCTTCAGGTGAGGAAGTGCCTCCATGAGATCCAGATGTAAGGCATTTTCTCAATTAGTGATCAAGGGTAGGAAGGCACTTTGTGGGTGGTACCATCCCTGAGTTGGTATTCTTGGATTCTATAAGAAAGCAAGCTGAGCAAGCCAGGGGAAGCAAGCCAGTAAATAAGATCCCTCCATGGCCTCGGCATGAGCTCCTGCTTCCTGATCTGCTTGAGTTCCAGTCCTGACTTCCTTTGGTGATGAACGGCAATGTGGAACTGTAAGCTGAATAAACCCTTTCCTCCCCAACTTGCTTCTTGGTCATGATGTTTGTGCAGGAATAGAAACCCTTACCAAGGCAATAAGAATAGCCTAACTTCTCAGGGAAGTCATCCATTTGGGGTAAGTTAATTGAGAGGGTACATTTTTTTTTCAAGATAAGAGCAACTTCCACATGGCTTATAAGCTAAAATCAATTTGTTTTCACAAGTTATTCTTTCACAGTAAATGATCCTCTAAACATAATGTTCACCATCACACATCATATCTTCATAACATAATTTCTACTCTGTCCAGTACGTTGGACACTTCAATGAGTTCTTTCTGAGTTTCTCTCAAGACCTTGGATACACTGGGAAGGTCGAGATGTCTATCTATCTTATCTTGAGACCTCCTTGACTTTACTTTAAAAGTCAAAGCCAGCATCTAAAAAGGGATTGCTGGGCAACTTGCAACTGTGCATCTTTCTTTTCTGGGATTGGCATCACTTTTCCAGAACACTGTAAGAGAAGTCGAGCCACTTAAGTGCTGTAGAACATTTGCTTCTGAATGTCTTCCATGTATTGAGAAGTTTGTTCACTAACTGTGATTGAGTAAAACACAGACCTGTCATTCTGGTCATATAACAAGATCTCCACACAACTTGTATAGGTACATGTTAAATCTACCTACATCTTATTTTTATGTCTTTGTGTCTAGGAATAAATTTACTGTATATATTTGAATTTTTTGTTGTCTCAAGGAATCTAATTTTTCATCTTGCTATCTTTCTTTTTTTAACCTAAGGATTCATGTTTTGATCTCAAATATTCCTGCCCACCTTAACCCTTGAGAGAATTTCAGCACTTGTGAATATATAGATAGTGAACATACAATGGCCAGAGTATACAGAGCCATATTTTAGTGACATTGGCTAAATCACTCACAATTGACAATGGCGTGGGTCTATAAAAGAAATCCAACCACTCTGAGACTGTATCTCATGATTCCAGACCCAGGTAGATCAGGAAAGATCAATTCCCTGAGTCCAACACCAAGATGTAATTAACAGTAAAATGCCGAGTTGAAAGAAAAAGAAATCTTCTGGAAAGGAAGCTCCACCTTGCCTGTCATTGCTATGCAGATGGCCAGAGATGGAAATGGATGAGCCTGAAATATAGGTCACTCAGGTCTACCCTCTCTATGCGTACTTTCCCTTCTATACTATTAAGTTGGCTCAGCCCACCAACTACAAAGCGTTGAGTTACTTCATCACCTGATTTGTGACACAAAATATTTTACGTGTTCACCTGTAGATCACAAGGAATACCATCATTCCATATAACTATGACAAAGGTAAAAGGGGTGCTTCATTGCTGCTCTAAAGCCCTGGACAGACAAGAGGAATTTCACCCTAGCAGGCTAAAGATGGTGTCCCTTATCATGAAGGATGCTCAGATACTGACGTGAACTGTTCGTAGAGAGCTAGAACACTTAATCCAATGTACAACATCATAAGAGTTTCTGTATGGACACATTGGTTTCTTTTCTTCCCTCTGGATAATTTTTATTTCTTTTTAATTTTTATTTTATTTTACTTCCACCTCCAGATAGATATTTAATTTAGACTGTTGTAATCACATAAACATTTCTTTAACATTATACTATCCATGCTGGACACAGGTTGAATGAGTGTCCTTATCTAAAATTAGAGGGCACATGAATTCTGGCATTCATTTTTAAAGTAACTTTTTAAAAATTGATTCTTTGTGAATTTCATATCATGTACCCAAATCCCACTTCCTGTCCCTTCACATATGCCTTCTATACTTGCAACCTCCTGAAAGAAAACAAAAATAAACAAAACAAAACAAAATCTTGCTGCAGAAGCAATAGTATACACTTTTGTACAAACATCTTTAACTCCAAACGTTCATTGCAATGAGTCTTTGGTCTGGCTTGAGGCCTTCGGCTTTTGCCACACTATTAATACTGGGTCCTCACCAGGACTCCTCTCGGATATCCTGCAGTTGCCTTGTGTCATGGAGAGTCTGCAGTTTTTGGATCATAGTTCATAGATGGTGTAGATGTTGGGATGGGCCTTAATCCCAGGACTTGTGAGGCAGAGGCAGGTGGATTACTTGAGTTTGAGGCCAGCCTTATCTATAGAGTGAATTCCAGGACTACATAGAGAAACCCTGTCTCAAAAAACGAACCTCCTTAAAGAGTTCTGCAGCATTTTAAATCTCTCTCTCTCTCTCTCTCTCTCTCTCTCTCTCTCTCTCTCTCTCTCTCACACACACACACACACACACACACATACACAAAATTATGTCCTCATGTTCAGTTAAGTAGTGCACTAAAAAAACAAGTCCTACTATCTTTTTGAAATTAAGCTTTATTTTGAATATGTAAAATTGTACAGCATTTTAAAATGAAAATTTAGATTTTTTAATGAGAGTCACTAATACAAAATTGCTAATGGCACTAATATTTATGAGTTTAATTCACATCAAGTGTGGATCCTGAGTGACTCAGCTACCACTCCCTCCCCCGCCCCCACAGCAGAGGCTGGTCTGTGAAAGGAGAAACTCTGCTCAGGACATTCCATCCCTAGTCCACTCCTTCCTTCTCGATGTGCAGCAACTCATACGATGGGATATGTGGCTAATGTAGCAATCCCGCAGTGATTATTCCAGTCTTTGGCAAGCTTCATGTATCCTTTCATGCCCCATTCCTCACCCCAGCTGAAAGAAGAGTATGTTCTCCATTAAATAGAAAGTGCAGCAGCTTTACTACTATAAATTCACTTAAGCACCAAGCCAGAAAACACACTTGTTAGAAAGATTCAGAAAAGATAGAGGTTTGTTTCCTGGATACCAATAGTTGAATCACACAGGACTCTGAAAACACCACAGAGATAGGACAGGATGTCTTTTATCTACATGTGGTACAGAACCAGAGTGTGTCAGGATTGACAAATAAACTGGTGCAAATTCCATATAAACCTCTAACCTCAAACCTTGACAGAATCATTCTGTTATTATCACACACCAGAACTTCTGCATTCAATCTCTATGGGATGTAGATTTCTGGCATATATATCTGAATACTGTGTACAGTAACTTACTTTTGAATTTTAAGTGTAAATATATTCTGAAATTTATACCTGTTCTTGACCAGCCAATAACTGTTGCCCTCTGATTCTTCTCCATCAAAGCCATAGCCGACCACCAGAACAGCATGATTTAGGTGAACCCTTTTACACTGTGGCTCATAATAGAGGCCTAAAAATATAAAGCCAAAGTCAAGGTGAGAGGCTCCAGTGACCTCCCAGTAACCAAGTCATAACAATAAGAGAGGCATTTCTTCAGTTCACTGGAATGACATATGCAAAGTAAGATTAAACAAGAGTCTTCACTGTTATCAGGGCTAAGACCGTAAGCTCTCAGATAAATACATCTGAAATAAAATTTAGCATACATAAATCCTTTGGTAAAACAGTTGCTTGGTTGCACACAAAAAATCTTGTTGACTTACTTGTAGGTTAGTTCAAGCAAAACCCACAGAAAACAAAACATAATGCAATAGAAAAGTCCTTTATAAGAATTATCTACATAAATAAAATATCTGATTAAAATCTTAAAGATCAAACACCTGGAGAAAATTCAAGTAAGTTATACCACATGAAACATAAGGCTAATTAAAAAATATTAATGACTTGGACTCATGGAATTATATTTAACTAATGGAAAGTTAAAAAGTTATATGGCATTCTTCATATAGAACATAATATTACAAATGGAAATTTTTACATCAAATATTATATAACAAAATAACGGCAAGATCAATTTGTGATGGCAGTGGCACAACGTTTATGCATGAATTACTAGAAGGGAGACACTTACCACTGTCATAGAATTGGAAGGAACTATGGTGGGCATCAACTGCAGCAGAGATGGGCCCCACTTTAGCCACTGCCTTCATAAGAGCTTCCTCACTTCCTGGGATTTGCACAAAATCTCTGACATTAGCCGCAGAATTCTCAGCATGGTACCTGCACTTTCCACCCTTTTAAAGTTAAGGGGAAAGAGATTCATTCATTGCCATCTACCTCCTGGAGAACATGAGCTAGAACCACAGAGCCCAGCACACTGCAGATGAGGATCCTCAACTCACTGTTCTTATAAAACATTCCAGGAATATAAGTTCTACTGGGAGTCTTGGAGCTGAAGATTAGTGTACTTGTGTTCAGTGATACTCATAGGTCTTCTCTTCATAACAAATATTCGCAGTGGAGAGAGATGTGTCCTATGTGGAGTGGCTTTCCTAACCTCTGTCTTCACAGCAGCAAGAAGAGGTCCGTGGAAAGCAGCCCCTCAAATGACGATACAAAGACTAATACTGTCAGTGACAGTAATAGTGGTTTACAAGTCATTCCAGCACAGTAATTTCTTTATTGTATTGAGCTATATCCCCTACATCCATAGTTTCTTCCAGAGTTTTATCATGAAGCAACATTGGATTTTGTTAAATGTATTTAATGAGAAGATGATGCAGTTTCTCTTCTTGAGTCTTTGTGGTGAATTACACTTATTAATTTAAATAGATGTAATGTAAACAAAGAATATAGAAAATAAAAATACATGTATAAACCCTGCATGTCTGGAATGAAGCTGACTTGATTGTGATGTGTGATTATCTGGATATATTCTGGAATTTATTTAGCCAGGATTGTGCTGAGAATATTTGTTTCCAAGTTGATTGGATCCTCTGTCTGGTTTTGGTATTGGGGTACCACTGGCTGCATTTAATAATCTAGAAAGGTTCCTTCCTTTATACTTTATGGAGTAATTTGAGAACAGAATTAGCTCTCCATGGAAGGAATGGCAAAACTCTGTGCTTAATCCATCTGACTCTGGGCTTCTTTATAGTTAAGAGATTTTAATTACAGAATCAACTTCAGTTGTTGAGTTCATATAGATTATTTACTTCATCTTGATTTAGCTTTGATGTGTCATATGCTTCTAGGTACCCACCTATTTTTTAATATTTTCCAGTATATGGGAATATAAAATTTTAATGAATAACTCCTGACCTGATAAATTTCCCCAGTGTCTACTGTAATTTCCCTTTCCTTCCCTAATTTTAATACTTTTGGTCTTCTTTCATTTTCTCATTAATTTGACTAAAGGATTTTCTTACAGGTTCTAAGGGATTCATATGACTCATGGTTAAGAAATAGATGCACATTTATTTCAAGTCCAAGTGGATCAAAGACCTCAACATTAAACCAAATTCATTAAAACTAATAGAACAGAAACTCATTGGTACAGGAAATAACATCCTGAATAGAACATCAATAGCTCAGGCACCAAGATCAAAACTTAAGTGAGACCTCATGAAACTGAAAAGCTCCTGCAAGTCAAAGGACACCTTCATCAGGACAACACAGCAACCATATCCATACAGGCAAGAATGTGGAGGAAGGGGAACACTCTGACATTGCTAGTGGGAGTGAAAAGTTTTACAACCAACCTGGAAATGAATTTGGCAGTTTCTCGGAAAATTGGTAATAGTTCTACCTCCAGACCAAGCTATACCATTCCTGGGCACATGCCCAAAGGATGCTCTACTATTCCAAAAGGACACTTGCTCAACTATGTTCATAGCAGCTTTATTCATAATAGTTAGATACTGGAAACAATGTAAATGTCCTTCAACTGAAGAGAGGATAAGGAAAATATTCATTTATACAGTGGAATGTTACTTAGCTATTAAAAATAAGAACATCATGATTTTTTTAGGCAAATGAATGGAAAGTAGAAAATATCCTGAGTGAGGAAACTCAGATCCTAAAGGACATGCATATACTTATTTATAAGTGGATATTAGCCATAAAGTATAGGATAACCACACTGAATTCCACAGACATAAAGAACACAAATGATAAAGAGGGCCAAAGGGAGGCTGGTTGATTCTTTCTCAAGGGGAAATAGAATAGATATCAGAGGTGGATGGAGAGAGAGAATTGGATGGGAGAGGGAATGGGGATGGGAGTGGGGGGAGATCAGATGTAGGAATAACAGGAGAGAGAGAACTCAAATTGGATGCGGGTGGAGGGAGAAGCATCTTTAGGACATACCAGAGACCTGGGATGGGGGAGGTTCCAGAGTGGCTATGGGGATTATTCTAGCTGAAACTCCTAGCAGAGGAGAATGTGGAGCCTAAAGCAGCCACTTTCTCTAGTCAGGCAGGACTCTTAGTGGAGGGTTAAGGACAGCAACTCACTCACAAAACCTCTAAACAAGTTCTGTGCAGGGATAAATATAGAGCAGAGATGAAGAGAATGGACAACCAATGACTGGCCCAAATTGAGATTCACCCCATGGGCAAGAACCACTTTCTGACACTATTAATGATATTTTATTATGTTTCAGACATCATCCTAGCATAACTGTCCTCTAAGAGGCTCTATCCAACAATTGACTGAAACAGATGCAGAGACTCACAACCAAACATTAGACAGAGCTTGGGGAGTCTTGAGGAAGTGTTGTGTAAAGGATTGAAGGACCAGAAGGGAACAGGGACTCCCTAGGAAGACCAACAGAGTCGACTAACCTGGACCCTTTTGTGCTCCCAAAGACTAAATCACCAACCAAAGAGTGGGCATGGACTGGACATAGGTTCCCCTGCACATAAATTTGTTGCCTGCCTGTGGATCCTGTTTCTCTAACCAAGACTACATAGTAAAACCTCAGGTCCAAACCAAAATAAAAGCATTTTAATAGCTGGCAAATAGTCTCTCTAAATGCATGGAATTCTTAATTGCTATCTTTATGAAGTACAATGGAGGATGTGTTCAATAAATTTTACACGAAGAAAAAGACAGATACTAGAGGAGAATCAGAACAAATGAGGGAAAATGTCTTGTGTTTCCAGTGTGCTCTACAAAACTCACCCTTCTGCCCTGTACTTTGGAAATAATAGTGGCCTCTAAGCTTCCCTATCATAGTAAAGTAATGTTTTCCTCCTATGCTTGTAATCTGTATTTTTAAAATATTACATTTATATTTTTACATGTCTTAAAACTGTTTAAGTGGATTTTTATCTTAAATAAAACATGTTTTTAATAATTTTATATGGAAATTCAATGAATGTGATCTAACTATATGTCTCACAAATGATTAATATCCAGAACATGCAAAAATTAAAAAAAATCCAATACAAAAACAAACCCAACACCAAGAAAACAAATACCCAACTAAATTTGGAGGGGTTAGAACTAATCAGAGTTCTCAAAAGAAGGAATAAGATAGCCAAGAAATAGTTTTAAAAATGTTTAACATCATTAATCACTAAGTAACTACAACTTAAAAATTACTTTGAAATTTCATCTTACTGTGACCAGATAATAAACAGATGACTAAAATCAGCTGATATATGTGTGGATAATGGGGAATAGTTATCACCTTTGGTGGCAGTTTGGAAAACAGAGGACAGTTTTCTCAAAAAGCTAGAGATAGATCTAACCTATGATTCAGCTACAACACTTGTGGGCATATAACCATGGGTCTAGGTCCTCTGAGGTACTTGCTTGTCTTAGTCAGGGTTTCTATTCCTGCACAAACATCATGACCAAGAAGCACGTTGGGGAGGAAAGGGTTTATTCAGCTTACATTTTCACATTGCTGTTCATCACCAAAGGAAGTCAGGACTGGAACTCAAGCAGGTCAGGAAGCAGGAGCTCACTCAGAGGCCATGGAGGGATGTTACTTACTGGCTTGCTTCTCCTGGCTTGCTCAGCTTGCTTTCTTATAGAACCCAAGACTACCAGCCCAGAGATGGTACCACCCACAATGGGCCCTCCCTGCTTGATCACTAATTGAGAAAATGGTCCACAGCTGGATCTCATGGAGGCATTTCCTTAACTGAAACTCTTTTCTCTGTGATAGCTCCAGCTTGTGTCAAGTTGACACACAAAACCAGCCATACAAACAGCTTAGAAGTCTATCAACTGGTAAATGGATAATGAAGACTTCATACATATACACAGTATATGGAATATATTCAGTTATAAATAAAACATGAGTTTATGAAGTTCATAGATTAGTAGGTGGAACTGGAAATAATTCTGAGTGAGGTAACCCATACTTGGAGAAACAAATATATCAGGCTTCCCCTTTTGTATGGTTGCTAGTTCAGATTTAGGTATCATTTCATAACGGGGTGGTGAAAGTGGTGTGCAAATGATTGTGAAAGAGATAGTGAACATGTGTAAAAATATTATTTGTTGAGACATGAGTGGGACATTGCATATATGAAATCAGAATTATGACTTTAAACACATGATCTTCACAAGATCCATCCTGTCAAAATATCAATATGGACAGTGGGGAGGGTCAGGAAGTCTGAGTCCTGGTTGTAAAGCTATTGGCAGCTGATAGCTCCTTTAGGAGAAGAGTAAGTTTTCTTTATGGATATGGCTCCTGAGAGCTTACCTATGCTTTGACCAATCGTCTTATACTCATATATTCACATGCAATATTATGTGGGCTTATCAGGTTAATAATAATAATAATAATAATAATAATAATAATAATAATAATAAAAGTACAGGAAGTTGGGAAGAGAAAGTGGCTTGGAAAGACAGAGGAGGAATTGAAGACAAAGAAATTTGACTACATCATATTACATGTGTACATGTAGTACTCTAAGAGTTCAATAAATAAATCAATAAGAATGTGAGTTTTCAAACAGTAGATTGTCTGCAGTTGTGCTTTCTACAGCTTGAGCTGGAATGGCAGCAGCACAGGAGTTCTACTTACTGGTCCTCTGTATGGATAGGATTCCTCAGTTGCGAGGCCGCCATTGTCTTTCACATATTGGAAGGCATTCTGCATGAAGCCTCCACTGCAGCCATGGGTAACATTAAATCCCATGCAGTCCAGTAGGTTCTGCTCACTCAGAGGGATCAGTCTCCCTGTTTCCCTGAACATTTGTCCTTCTAGGGATCCAGTTGCACTAAAAGCCCAACTAGAGGCACAATGACCCTAAGGGATAAGAAAAAGCCATGAGTCATTACAAGGCTCATAACAGATATTTGTGGACAATTCACACTTCAGAATATGTTTTATAAAACAGTGAACTCCATGCTACTCCATACCCAGAAAAAGCAAAGATGACATTTCTTTCCTAGCTTTCTGTGAGTGGTGTAAGTTGGGACCATCATACTGCTGTACCTGATTCTTCACAGGAGTCACATAGCCAAGCTTTCTCCAATCCACATATTTGGGGACATAAAGAAACTGATGATCCTGGAATACATGCATCTTCTTGATCTTCTGCCTTTGAAAGCCTGTCATAATTTTCACGAATTCTATATTTGTCTTCAAGAAAAGTCAAAAATCATTGAGGGTGTTTATAAAGAACTGAAGAGAAGAATTACTATGCTATGTAACTTATGTCATGCCACACTCACCAAATCACCAAAGTCATTCATTGCCATGGTGAAGTCATGCTTCCCCTCGAGGTATTCCCGATTATGCAGCTCAATCATTTTAAAATTCTTTTCCCACACAGCTCTCCTCAGTCTTTCTTCATTCTGGAAAAATACAAGTTATGATCTTTCCTTCTATTTCAAGCCCAACCCATGTTCACTCAGTGGACCCACTAATGAAGAGGAACCATGGCAAAGGATCATTGTACTCTGAAGCCATTATCCACATCTAGTAACAAAAGAGATTTTTGTCATATAATATACACAATACATGTCTTCAGATTAAGCCATGAACTGGATTCTGGAATTCATGGTATGGCCATAATACAAACATACATAAAAACACAAAGCCAGGACTATTGTTCAAAGCAGAAACTACTAGTGTCTTTGGAAACTCAATTATGTTAAATGATTTTTTTGATGAGGCACACAGGCGAAAGGATGTCTTGCTAAAGCAGACAAAGGAAAGAATGTTTTCATGAAGCAAACATAGGTGAAAGGGTATTTGATACAGTGGACACATGAAAGGATACTTGATGAAGGAGTATAATTATGACCCCACAGACAGTGGGAGAGGAGCACTGAGTATTGGTTTGGTTTGCTCCACTTCACTATTCTTCACTAACAAAACTCATGTATTGGTTTGCCTTACATAGCGTAGTTGAGCTCAATTTGTGGTAATGCCATCATTGAGAGAAACTTACCCAAGAGTTGCCCCTGAGATTCCTGTTGCAGCTTCCCCCTCCCACAGCCTCTCCTCAGTCTGGTTGGAAAACCTTCTTGTTTCTTCAGTATTGAACTATAGCTGCTGGTTCATCTGGTGTCTGCCTACCTAGAGGACTGGTCTGCAGTTGCTGAATCAAGTTTGGTGTTTGCTAAGGGCCTGAACTACTGCCAAAGAAGATCGAGCTCACCCTAAAGAACTATTGCTGAACAGGTCCATTTCCCCTATATCCTAATAAGTTTTTTCTTCCACTATTTCTGCTGGGTAATGGGCTACAGGAGAGGTTGAACACTTATTAAAAGTAGGTTGCAAAAAAATTATATCGACAATTGCCTATGGGAATTTCAATGTTACTAACCGTGTTGTATGTTTTCCCATGTTTTGTCCTCCATTCATTCCATTTAACATCCAAATTGGGATCTAGTATTGGAGGAGTTGAGTCTATTTCTAAGCAGAGAATGGCTAGGAAGAGAACAGCAATCATGTCTCATACACCTAGAGAAGAAGACATGAGATTCTGATTACATTAATGATTCAGAAAAGCCTTCTTACCCATACCTAGAAATTACTACCAAAATGGTGCAGTAAAATAACTAAAGCTGTTCTAAAGAGTGTAGTATGAGAAAAGTTAAAGATCTGTTTATCTTAAAGCAGACACACAGAGGAATTTTGTTTATTCATTAAAATGAATAGTAACTGGCTTAGCTCATCACAGGGTGTTGGATGCACTTTGTGGTTCAGAAATTTAAAGCAAAGACTTCAGACAAAGTTGGCTCAGGCTTTATGCCATTGGTACTGAGGTCACATGAGCAAAATATCACTAGTACTAAATATGATCCCAAGTAGAGAGAGGAACAATGCCAAGAGTTGGGGTTCACAAGAGATCTTTTTTTTTTTTGGCCTGGAGATGCCTCAGCTCATTCCCTTTAGAAATCTTTCTGGAAAATTATCTGTAGACAATCAGAGAAAGACACTATTCATGAGTTCCCATTTCCTTTACTTTAGAATGTGACTGAAAAAATCCAGTTTGCTGCCTCAGTGAGTTGTCATGGCTGAGATCCTGGATGCCAGAGCCACCAGTGTAGGGGAGGTCACAAGAGCTGGTCAATCTCAGAGTTCTAGGTGCAGCTTTGAAACTATATATATGTAAGCAACATGAAATGGGTCGAGCAGGTTATACTTATATATAAACAGGAAGTGACTATGAATTCCAGAGAAAGTAAGGAGGCAGGGGAGCATTTGGAAGGAAGGGATATAGGAAAGGAAAAGGGAAAAGAGGAATTATATTAATTTTAAAACCTGAGGGAATAAGAAGTGTAAAAATCCAAGCCTTAAAGAGAGAGAATAAAGAGTAACAGTAAGTAGGTGAAAGAGTTGTGCTTATAAGGACACAAATGAGGTCGTATCTCCTTAAAAAAGCAGAGCAAAAAGGAAAAAAAGATATTTTAGAAAAGAATGGATTATGTACTATGAAAGAATTTTTTTTGTTAAGAAAGCTCTATTATGAGAGGAATACCAAGAAAGCTTAAAGGCAGGTTGAAAAAAGTCCAAGTAAATGTGCCAGGTGGCACTGAGTCTGTGTGGCAAATGTGTGATTTAAAGATGATTGAGAGTTGATGGTTAAAGGTTGTTAAATTTTCTAAGGTCAAAGTTCAATAAGCTGATATCAAGCTTATGTTTAAATAAATGGAATACTCTTGAGATATCTCTTTGCTCATGTTAACATTTACAAAATTTGACTTAAAAATAAAGCTGTATGTGAAATCAGCATAATTACTTGTGATTTTGCCAGTTTTGTTAGGCTTTAACTGTTTGAGTAAATATTCTTAGCAAAATCAATATTTACATAAAAATCATTGAGTTCTTTTCTCACTATATATTACATTAATATATTATATATTGCATTTTATTTATTGCATTAATATATACATTAATATATATTACACACATATCTATCTATCTTTATATCTATCTATCTATCTATCTATCTATCTATCATTAATCTATGACCACCTACATTTTCTTTTTTTTTTCTTTTTTGGTTTTTTGAGACAGGGTTTCTCTGTGTATCTCAGGCTGTCCTGGAACTCACTCTGTAGACCAGGCTGGCCTCAAACTCAGAAATCTGCCTGCCTCTGCCTCCCAAGTGCTGGGATTACAAGCGTGCACCACCACTGCCTGGCAACATTTTCTAAACACCCAAAAAGCAAAGTATAACCAGGAATATAAGATAATTCTACCAGCTTTAGCCAATTCAAACACCAAAAAATTAACACTCCTTATCTAGAATTAAATATTGTTTTCCAGAAGACACTCATAAATGAGAAACAGGAAACATCTATTGAAACAATTAGTCAGTTGAGGATTCACATTTTTTTTTTCAAAAGGGACTCCATGCTTAAGTTCAGATATGGACCTGTGCTCACCAGGCAAAGCCTTACTTAAGCACTACCTGCCTCCTTAAACAGATAATTAGGATTGCCTCTTCCACTAGTCAACAAGTTGCCGTGCAACATCATACTCTTCATTGGATCTTACGATTTTAATTTTTTTTTTGTTTCCTTGGTCTTTGTTCATTGTGTGAGTGCTGTGAACTTTTGTAACCAGAATAGATTGATGCCACTTGTGGTTCAGAAGTTTAAAGCTTGAAATAAATACTTAGGTAGTATTTAGATTAACATTTGGGCCAATGATACTGAGGTCACCTAAACAAAACTTTTCTAGCATGACATTTGACCCAAAGTACACACAAAGGGGAGTCCAGGAGTTTGAGAACGCATAATACATTCTTCCACACTAACATAGAGCAGGAAATACACTGTGTCTTTTGACTTCTCTGGAATAAAAACTTCCTGGTATATCCCCCATAAAGAACTACAGAAGGATCACATTCACTAGTTCCTCTGTCCTATACTTGGAATGGAACTGGAAACTTCACACTCACTTTTAAACTGTGGAAAGAGTTCACATGGCCAAGAATTCAGAAGTCAGAAACATCAGTGTAAGTGAGGCACAAGAAGAGCAAGACACTCTCAATACTCCAGGGAGTGCAAGGCCAGGGGCATGACACACACAATTGACATAGGAGTGAGAAGGACACAGCTCTTGTGAGCAGGGGATTCCCTGAATGTCTCTTTGGCTAGGCCCAGATTTCTCACTGGGAACCAGAACAGAGTTGAGACCTTGGAGGCCCTGATTTTCCTTTAGCTTTCTCTTCTTAACTTTCCTGGTCCCCCTACACTGAGACTACAGAGATTGAAGAGATTTTATTACTATTGAGGGATTTGCCTGCTTTCTCAAGAGATTCTGTTAATAGCTGTCCTCAAATGTAAGTTCCCCATCTACCTTCACTGTCCTAGTGGGCTCACCTGAGATGTCTGCTGCTCCTCAGATGATCTCCTCAGGCTTGAGTTTCAGAGAATCTACAGATCTGTTTCAGCTGCATCTCCTTTAGACCTTGACATATGAGTCTTTGCCTAGGAAGCTCCACCCCTGAGTGCTATCCTATTGAGACTGGATGTGTCAGAGAGTAAACTGGCCCTGTAGACCTTGACATTCCAGGAATTTAGCCACAACTGATCCCATCTTGTCATAGAGTGGGGCAATTCATAGCCTGTTACTGACAGGCAATGTGACAATTCATCCTTGTGACCTTGAGTCCTGACATTGTGTTTGGAGGGTTTATCAAGAAAAAAAAATGTTTCCAGATAATTCTGTATTTAATTTTATCCCAGCACTATTTTTACTTTAGAGAAAGTGGTTTCAGTTAAAATATCGTGGAGTGGCTGTTCACTACAATCTAGCGTAGCATCTCTTTTTTTAAGCTAAGGTTGGACTCTGTGTTTAAACTATAGATGCTGTAGAGCATTGACTTCATTGTTGGGTAGGACACAGTTAGAAGTCATAAGAGTCTTAACAGAAGACCATCTCCAATCAGGAATGACATAAAGTTCATCCCACATGGAAAAGGAACAGATGGGGTACCAGCTCTCCTGATGCTGCTTGGCACTTGGAATGTTTCTTTCCTGTCCCCTCACTTGGGAATAACTCCTCCTCCCTTGCTTTATTAAATAAGTCATAAAATATGAGCCATTTCCAAACAGTCATGGGTAAATGGAGAAAAGTGACAGACATTTGAAAAATGGCTTTCACTTTTTTCTCTGTGCTTTGATATTTTTCTTTTCTCAGTATTCACTCTGGGGCTGGAGAGATGGCTCAGCAGTTAACAAGCACTGATTGCTTGTTAGTATGTTTATTCATTAGCAACAATCCATTATAGAATTACAATACAGAATATTGTATGATGCCATGGAGCCTATATATTAGAAATGTGTTGGAAAATATAGAAGGAGGAGAAAAAGGAGGATAGGAGGAGGAAGAGGAGGAGGAAGAGGACAGAAAGAAGGTGAGGAAAATGAGGAAGAGGAGAAAGAGGAGGAAGATGAGAAGTAGGAGGAGGAAGAGAAGGAGGAAGAAGAGGAAGTGGAGGAGGAAGAGGAGGAGGAAGAGGAGGAGGAAGAGGAGGAGGAAGAGAAGTAGGAAAAAGAGTAAGAGGAGGAAGAGGAGTATAAAGAGGACAGGAGGAACGGGAGGAAAATGAGGAAGAGAAGAAAGAGGAGGAGGAAGAGGAGTATGAAGAGGAGGAAGAGGAGAAGTAGGAGGAAGAGGAGGAGGAAGAGGAGGAGCAAGAGGAGGAGGAAGAGGAGGAATAGGAGGAAGAGGAGGAGGAAGAGAAGTAGGAAAAAGAGTAAGAGGAGGAAGAAGAGAAGGAAGAGGAGTAGGAAGAGGACAGGAGGAAGGGGAGGAAAATGAGGACGAGAAGGAAGAGGAAGAGGAAGAGGAAAAAGAGAAGTAGGAGGAAGAAGAGGAGGAAGAGGAGGAAGACGAGGAGGAAAAAGAAGAGGAAAAAAGGAGGAAAAAGAGGAGGAAAAAGAGGAGGAGGAAGAGGAGGAGGATGAGGATGAGGATGAGGAAGGGGCAATAACTGAAAATACAACCTTGATCTGGGTGTAGGTTTCAGCAGAAAGCCTATGTTGCTTTCCAAATAGTGATTGGCCACATACTAACAACACAGGAACTGCACACTAACTGGGGTGGAAGCGTTTTTAATCTTGCAGAAAGTTTGACTGTGGTTCTGATTCCTGTGATGTCCTCCAAGAACCATACATGGGATTCTGTCAGTCATATGGTCTTTCTATCCTTCCTCCCTGGGATACAAAGGATACAAAGGGTGGAAACATTTTGAAATCAGGATGATAAAGGAGGAGCATGGTCTTGCTCTGACTCATGTTCATTTAAAATCCCTGTTTCTCAAAACAACTGAATAATTATTTGTCTAAGACATGTGCATTCTTTCTTTATGGAACAGTCACAGTTCCCCATGTGTTAGCCCCACACATATTTTCTGTTGTCCGCCAGTTTCCCTAATCATTTTTTAAACTCATGCTTTTGATACTTTCATTTATTACCTACTCATCTCCCCACCCTGATCTTCCTGTGTCCCTACCCACTCTCAAATTTGTGACTGCTTCTTATTTAGTGATTATCCTACATCCAAAGTGTGCCTTATCTTCATGCTTTGGGAGTCAACCAAGGAAAATAGAAATAGCCTGTATTGTTTGGGTTGTCTTTTTTTTTTAAACAACTTGTTAACATATAATTTATTTTTCATAAATGTCCCTATTTACACTTCACAGTTCAGTGATTTACAGTATATTTGCACAATTGGGAAGTCATCACCATTATCTAATTTTAGAACATTTTCATCACACCAGCAAAAACCAAAAACAAAACAAAATAAAAACCTCACTAGGACTCACTTGATGTTCCCATGGACCCTAGTCCTCCACAAATGCTAATATGCCTGGAAACTGATTTGCCTGTTCTGGGAGCCTTGTACAGTGTGATCTTTAAAACATATTTTCTTTAGGAATGCATCCTTTGGGAATAACTTTCTGTCATTATGCAAATTACTATTTTAGACTTTTTAACATGTGTTTAATTTTTTTTCTGATTTTTCTTTTTTCTTTTATTTTCTATATTCTATGTTTACATTCCAAAGGCTTTCCCCTTTCCCAGTTCCCACCCACCATACTTCCCATAGTTCCTCTCCCCCCCAACTATTCCCCAATCATTCCCCCTCCCCCCTCGGTTTAATTTTTAAGGAAAAAAAAATCCGTGTTGGTTACTTCCAACCTCTCCAAAGAAAACAGCTATATGCTTTTGTGTGTGTATGTGCTTCTTTGTGTGTATGTGCTTCTTTGTGTGTGTGTGTGTGTGTGTGTGTGTGTGTGTGTGTGTGTGTGTTGTGATACCACCCTGTTTTGTTCAGCATACCTTTGTCTTAGTGCTGGGCACTAGACACACTGAAATTCAGAGGGCACCAGCTTAAAGGGCAGTGTGGACAATGGTTAGAACCATTAACATGAGTGTCACAGAAGACCTCTATTGGCCCTTTGTAGCCAGCAATGGGAAAGCAATTTATCCCTAAGGCTTTCTTTAATATATGCCAATGTGGGTGTATTTCAAATACTTAGGAGAATGTGACAGAAACTTCAGTATTTTTTTTTTTTTGTCTTAAAACTGTCATATCAACTTCCCTTATTCTTTTCAATAATTTATTTTTTAAATTCACTTTACAACCCAATTGCAGGCCCCCTCTTCTTCCTGTCCTGTCCCCATAAATCTCTTCTTCCTATTATTCCTCTATTCTAAGAGAAGAGGAAGTATCATCTCACCCTCGACCTCCAATCCCAGCAGGACTAAGCATATCCTCTCCCACTGAAGCCCAACCAGGCAGTCCAGCTAGGGGAAAGGGATCCAATGTCAGGCAGCAGAGTCAGAGACATTTCACCACTCCAACTGTTAAGGGACCTACATGAAGACCAAGCTGCACACCTGCTATAAATATGTAGGAGGCCTTGGTCCAACCCCTGAATGCTCTTTGGTTGCTGGTTCAGTCTGTGAGCCCCAATAGGCCAAGGTTAGTTGACTGTGTAGGTCTTGTGGTGTTTAAGACCCCTCCTGCTTGCTCAGTTCTATTCCTCTCTTCTCCATAAGACTCCCCAACCTCTGCCTAATGTTGGATCTTAGTCTCTGCATCAGTCTCTATCCATTGTTGGATGAAGCCATTCAGGAGACATTCATGCTAGGCTCATGTCTGCAAGCATACCAGAGTATCATTAATAGTGTCAGGGTTTGGCATAGTTTTACATGGGATGGGTATCAAGCTAGGGGAATCATTGGTGGCCATTTCCTCAGGCTCTACTCCATCCCTATCTCTGCACATCATGTAGGCAGAACAAACTTTGGTTTGGAAGTTGTATGAGTGGTTTGATGTCTCCTTCCCTTCACTGGAAATCCTGCCTGACTACAGGAGGTGGCCACTTCAGTCTCCACATCCCTCACTGGTAGGAATCCCAACCAGGGTCATCCCCATAGACTCCCCGTAGCCTCTCTAATACCAGGCCTCCAGCTAGTCCCAAAGATGTCCCCTGGGTTGTCTTTTGGATTCCCCTGCCCAACAACTTGAAGGGAAGTTTCCCATGTCTGCTACTGAGGTTCTTGGTAATCTATAAATCTTGGGGGAGAATTACCATCAAAAGGACTAACTTCACTTAATCCCATTGACTCTGTTTTTGTCTTTGTCTCTGTCTCTCTGTCTGTGTCTGTCTGTGTCTGTCTGTCTGTCTGTCTGTCTGTCTGTCTGTCTGTCTGTCTCTGTGAATGTGTAGTGCAATCCCTTCTGTCTCCTTTGGCATCCCTTGACCCTTTCTTCACTCAAAGTCTCCTTTCCTTTCTCCTCACCCTCCCTTTTCCCTGTATAGTAGCTGTCTCCCTCTATGCCCCTCTCCTGGGCTCCTCTCACAGTCCTGATGGCTCAGTTTTATTTCCTGGTACTCTCCATTAAATACTTATATCAAAAGGTTCAGAGTTAGAGTCCACAAAGAGAAGAGGAGCAGGTGACAACACCTCACTCTGAATACTATTTTCTATTTCCCTTCACATACCTTCATGATTTGACTTTTTCTTTGACTATTGGATCCTGCCTTCTTCATTCAGACTAGACTGGTGAAAGATGAAATCTTAAAGTAGTTTTCATTTGTATCTCTGTGATGGCTAAAGAAAGATGTTGGATGGCATTTTAAAAGAGTTTTTTTTTTTTTTTTTTTTTTTTTTTTTTTTTTTTTTTTAGCCAGTTTAGATTTCATATTTTGAGAACTTTGGTCAGACTGTACCCAATTTACAGCGGGGTCATTTGTCTTCCTGACACTTTGTTTTGAGTTCTTTGTATTCTAAATATTAATCCTCTTTCAGATGTTTGGCTGGCAAAGCCTCTCTCTGATCCTGTGGGCCTACTTTCTCTTGGCTGATCACTGCCTTTGCTATACAGAACCAGTTTAGTTTTCTGAGGTGCTATTTGTCAATGGTTGACCTTAATTCCTGAGTGAATGGAGTCATATTCAGAAAGTCCTTTCTTACATCTATCTGTATCATTTCCCCAAAGGCCTGCAAGTTTCTCCTTGGACAAGGATATCGTAAAAGTACTTAAGGAGTTTGGTTTGTCACCAGTAAAGAGCCTCCAAAGTCTTTACTCTGGGACCCCAAAGAGACTAGGAATCTCTTTTTTCATATTTTATATTTGCATATGAATATAAAGCACATATCTTGCCAGGAACCATTCTCACTTAGATCTCAAAACCTCCTCCTTTAAGCCATCTTACATGCTCAAGCCTGCCTTTAGAAGGAAAAATATTAGCTTTCAGGTTTGCCAAATAGCAAGTTGACTTTCCTGCAGGTTGGGACACTCTGCCACCCAACAGTGAGGTGCCCGTGAAGTCATCAAGGAGAGGAAGGCCGTAGGACACGAAGGTAAGGCCCTTCAAACACAACTCCAGGAGCAGATAGGTAGAGGCATGGTTGACCCGCCAGCACTCTGCCAGAGAATAATCTTGGTAGGTGGGACATGGGACAAGCATTTACTCAGCCTGTTTTAGGGCTTAAGAAATCTCTCAAGATGTGAGGGGTTAGGGTAAAGAAAATATGTCCCTGGTTCCTGAAGGAAGGAATGATAGATAAGAAACATGGGCTAGAGTAGGTAATTGTTTTAGAGATTACTATACAACGTTTGGTCTGGAAAAATTCTGTTACTGCCTTTAACTACTGGTCTCTGATTAATGACATTATTTAGAATTCCTCCTGCTTCCAGGATCTAGTTTCTGAGTGAGAGTGTTCTCTGAAAAAGCGCTCTCCTGGGCACCATCTCAGTGCTCTCTTATCCCTCCTGCCTCTATTGTGGTTGAAATGGAAGAGGGATGTTTAAAATTGTCTCCATGTCTTCTCTTTCCCCTAATTTCTCAAAAAGACCAAAGTCTATCCTTTTCTACAAACTCTAAAATCTAGTTATAATCCAGGTGCTGACACTCTATCACCCAGGGAGAAAGCCAGTTTGAGGGAGAAAGCTGCCTGTCTGGGCACCTCCTTCCCCACACTGCCGCCATATGCCACATTCTCTAAACTACTTTCTCTTTTTATGAACCCAACAGAGGTTAAAAAAGCAGGATGCTGGGGAGCAACTATCGGTAGCTGCCACTGTGCTTCCCCTTCCTTCTTTGGCAGAATTCTCAGAAAAGATAAGAGACAAAGAGACAAATCTTAAACAAGAGAAAAAAAAAGGGAAAAGAAAAAGCAGGTTTCAGAAAAGCAGTTTTTCCATGTGCAGAACGTTGTATCAAAAGAAAAAAATGGTTAAGAGCTATTTCAAAACTCTCCAGGAGAGGAGAGGAAAGCCGGAGATGTCCTACTTCCTCTCTGGATCCTACTGGAGATATCCTTAGTTCTGGTTAGGATATTTGGATCTCTTTGGGACATCAAGTTCCCTCTCTGTCTATTGTCTGCCTTTAGTACACCAAAACCTGTCCATATGTGTGTCAATTTATGTGTGTCCTTGTTATCTGGATGATTGTTTAATATTTCATGTTAAAAACAAAATAAAAGTAAAAAACAAAACAAAACAAAACAAAACAAAAACAAAAACATTATATGCTGGAAGTCCTGCCAGTTGCAGTTTATACAACAGAAGCTGATTTAAGGTGCCTCACATTCTTAACTAGGAGTCAAACACAGCTGAAGAAAAAGCTACTTTTTAAAGGGAGAGCAGCCTCAAGTTCTAGACTAATGGTTATTTCTCCTAAGAACAGTTTCTACAGTGGTGAAGATGGGCTTCTAAGTTCTTTTTTCCCTTAAAAAAAGAAAAATTTGTTTAGTTTAAATTTACAAGATTTGTGTAATCACTTCATCTTTATTTCTAATTGGTCTTAAAGGTATAAATGTTTTACATGTCTTGACTATAAAATATTGGCTCATAAGTTATTAGACATGATTTAAAAGGTATAATGATGGTAACAAAAGTGAGTTTAAAACTGATAATCCAGGGTTAGAGCTATTTTAAGCAACGTATGGCATAATACAACCAAAGAAAAACAGACCTCTAAGATATTTCTAAATTGATATAATGTTTTATGTGTTTCTTATCCTAAAAATTAGACTTATAAGAAATAAGATTTAAAATAATGTCTCTTCAATAAGTTACACTGTTATACATTCAAACATAAGAACTGATAGACAAACTTTGCAGTGTGAAAGTAATGTGTTTGCCATTATTTTTAAGGAGAAAAGATTAAAACTGGGTTTTGTTTTCAAAAATTATAGTTACGCTTTTGTTTTGGATCAAAAAAATTTTTATTGGATATATTCTATATTTACATTTCATTTCCCTTTTTTTTGGTTCCCCACCCCCCCTAAGGTCCCACATGCCATTTTCCTTCCTCCTGCTCCCCCATCCACCCCTTCCCACTTCCCTGTTCTGGTATTCCCCTACACTGATGCTTTGATCCTTTCCTGCACCAGTGTCCATTCCTTTCTTCTTGTCAGACATCATTTGGTATGTGAATTGTGTCTTTGGTGTCCCAAGATCCTAGGCTAATATCCACTTATCAGTGACTGCATACCATGGGTATTCTTTTGAGACTGGGTTACTTCACTTAGTATGATGTTCTCCAGCTCCATCCATTTCAAGAATTTCATGAATTCATTGTTTCTAATGGCTGAATAGTATTCCATTGTGTATATATACCACATTTTTTTGTATCTATTCCTCCGTTGAGGGACATCTGGGTTCTTTCCAGCTTCTGGCTATTATAAATAAGGCTGCTATGAACATAGTGGAGCATGTATCCTTATTGCATGCTGGTGTAGTTATGCATTAACATTACAGGTTCCTTTTGTTATTTGAACTTCATACAATGGGGTCTGGTTACAGGCTGCTCCATGCAGGACCAAAGGGTATAGGTCTGGCCTTAGAAATAATAGACTCAGATTGGAAGATATTTATATCTAAGTTCATACAAAGCTCAGAGCTGCCTCAGCAGAGGCTTGAGAGATGCTGTTTCGTCTTGCAGGCCTCACCTAGAGAGTTTCTGGCCAAAAGAAGAATTTTAAGAGATTCGTACAGATGTAGTTCAAAATACAGTTCAAACTTAGATCTGTGCAAGATTAATAAGGCTATATAGAAATTATGAAAGCATTAAAATTTGGCCTGCCTACTATGTACAAAATTATTATAGATTTAAAGGGTTGTTTTTTGCTTTGCGGATCCTGATAATTTCAAAAGAGCATAAGCTTACTTAAAAAAAATAAAACAATTTCATTAGAAAGTTCTTCCTCCTCAAAAAATGGCTAATAGCCTTACCTTATGTGGAGAAAAAAAAATTTGTCTCTGCTTCAACACAAAAAGCTATGATCTTTAATTTTTATTCATAAATTTTATTACAGGTCTTTGCTCTTAATAATGGGCTTTTAAAATTTTTAAGTAAATGATTTTCAAAAGGTATTAAGATAAATTATTGGCTAAGACATTGCTTTAAGCTTGCCACAAGAGGATTTAAGCCTCTGATATTCTAAAGGTAAATGCAAAATAAATATTGAGAGACATAACTTGGAGAAAGCTACCATAAGTATTTGTCAACAGTTTATGATATATGTTCACTTCCATTTCTTGACAAAGAGAACATTAATGTAAAATCTCTCCAAATAAAGTTTTAACATCCTCCATTAAAGATGTGGTGTGATAATAATGTGTTGCAAAATAAAATCATAAAAATATTTTTAAAAGGGATGTTTTAAGAGCCTGATGAAATGTTTGTTCCTTATTTCAAACAGCAATCAAATTAATTATTATTGATTGTTAATCTATTACATGGCAAGCCTTTTTGACAAAATTAGTAATCATTATTCAAAGATAAATTTTTAAAATTTGCTTCCATACATGCTTTTATATTTCTATAGATTTATACATGCATCCTATAAAAACACATCTATTGTGGAAATAAAGCTTATATAATTAGATCACATGTTTATTCTTTTGAGTTTCCCTTAGCTTCAGTACAGATAATTAAATTGCATGCTGTAGCTGCTATTTTTAAAATGTTACACCCCTAGCTAGTTTCTAACAGATGATGAGTCCTGCAAGGCCTTTAATCCCTCTACAAAGGGGTGGTACACACCTTTACAAATTAAGTTAACCACCTATGCAAAATCTCCCAATCTATGTTGGCAAAAGGTTATGAATGGGGTCTTCGCCTCTACCAATCCAGCTGGGATATGGGTACTACCTTCACTATTAAGCTTCTTAAAGAACCTTCATTATTATTCCAGTCAGTCCCAATGGGGCCTAATCCTGTGTTGGTACCTTGTCCTGTTCCTCCTAAAGGAATTGACCAGGTCACCACCCATGCTCCTTCTCTTAAAGGCACCTCCCTAGCTTATGTATTTACCCTTAGTCCACCAGCTAGGCCACTAGCCACTATTCTGCCTGTACCACCTCCACAGCCAGCTTTCACTAAAAATCTTGTACTTTCTTTAGTTAGTCAGACCTTTCTTATCTTAAATGAAACTTCCCCCGAACTTGTTGAAGATTGCTGGCTGTGCTACCATTCCCAACCACCCTTTTATGAAGGAATTGCTGTTCTTGGTGATCCCCTCCATGTTGACGATCCAGGGCACTGCTGCTGGCAGAAGGGTGCTTGGACAAGTCTTTCCTTAACCCAAATATCTGGCCTGGAACTTTGTGTGATCTCTAGTGAAACAAATGTCCCCTCAGTTTATGCTTATTTGTGTAATGAAACCTTTTCTCCCCCTCCTGTCAATTTCTTTATTCTCCTCCAAGATGGAACCTGGTGGGCATGCCTTGATGACCTCACACCTTGCCTCTCCACCTCAGTTTTTCAAAATCAAAAGGATGGAGAGAGCCCTGAGTTTTGCATCCTTATTAAGATGGTTCCTCGTTTAGTTTATTATCATTCTGAAGAATTTTTTCACCCATGGGATCTATCGACATCCACTAGTGGCTCCATCTCTCTGAGCCACTTCCACAGAGAACCTATCTTTTCTGTTACTTTCTCTGTCCTACTTGGCCTCAGAGCTGTGAGAGTGGGGACAGGTATTTCTTCCCTTGTTCTTTCTAACTCTAGGTACACAGAGCTAAGTGCCACCATTGATCAAGATGTCTAACTCCTTCAGCAGGGGATAATAGATCTCCCTGACTCTGTTGACTCCCTATCTGAGGTTGTCCTCCAAAATAGGCGAGGACTTGATCTCCTGTTCTTTCAACAGGGTTGACTTTGTGCAGCTTTTAAAAGAAGAATGCTGTTTCTATAGTAGTAAAATAGGAGTTGTAAAAAATAGCATGAAAAACTCAGAGAAGGAATAGAAAAACAAAGAAGAGAAAGAGAACAGGCAGAAAGTTGGTATGAAAATTGGTTTTCCACCTCTCCATGGCTCATTACCCTTTTACCCAGTATTCTGGGACCCTTTGCAGGTGTATTATTGTTATGTTCTTTTGGACCATGGACTTTTAAATGCCTCACTGCCCTAATTAAACAACAGGTAGATGACTTGGCAGCCAAGCCCATTCAGATACATTACCATCGTTTGGCTATGGAGGATCAAGAGATGGTTACCCAGCCCCCCAGGTCAGTTACAAAATAGCCCAAACAGCACAGTCATGTGCACCGGCAAAGAGAGTATTCCTGTCATAGCCATTCCAGCTAGGACTCCAGAAGGAGCCCACAAGCTCAAGGCACCAATAACAATAACATTGTTGAATACTTTCTGATGCCTGGCACCTTCCTAGGGTCACTCCCACCTAAAACAGGAGTCTCTGGAGGCAGGCAGAGACATCCAGAGGCAGGAACGGGATGATGGATGATGACTGGGTTGATTCCTAAGACAGGCGTTGCGCCATTCCTTTGGTGCCTCATCTGCTTTTCATCAATGGCTGTCTGACCTCTGCTCTCTTTAATACAGTGAAGGGGGAGATTCTGGGAGCCATTCTCACTTGGATCCCAGAGCCTCCTCCTTTAAGCCATCTTACATGCTCAAGCCTGCATTTAGAAGGAAAAATATTAGCTTTCAGGTTTGCCAAATAGCAAGTTGGTCAGCACATATAGAGCTCATGTTGGTTAGAACAAACAGAGCTCACCTGCAGTTAGGTTACTATAACAATCTCTTTCCACTTCACCTCCTCATGATCATTTTACTTTGCCAACTTCCTTGAAGCCCAAGTCAGCTTTGTCATGAGATTCTGAGAAAAATTCTGAGAGACTACTTCCTAGAGACAATGTTTAGAGATAGGGCTTGCCCCCTAAGAAACTGTTCCCTGGAGACACTGTTTGCCCCCTCATACCCCTTCCCTACATCCTGCTTGCTTTCCTTTATATTGTGGTATATACAACAATAACATTTGACAGCTTGATCAAAATACTGTCTTGCTCTCCGTCTCTTGCGTCTCTTGTCTCTTGCATCTCTTGTCTCTCGTCCTCTCCTAGGTGGTCTGGTGACCCTGTTGACTGTCCTGCAGGTTGGGACAATATCTTCTTCTGTCTTTCACAGCAAATAATCCATTGGAAACTCCCTGGTGACTGTCCATTAGTTTATTCTTCCAGGTGTGACCCTTGTGGGCTTACATTCAAAGGCCTTTACTTTCTGTTTCTTGTTTATATGTAGACACTTAACAGTTTTCTTTAACTGTAGTATTGTTTAACTCTCTTATTTTCTGTCAAGCCACAAAACACACTGTGATTCCCTTGTTTAGTGCTGGGCTAGTTGCTGGTGAACACAAGAATGCTGTTAGATCACAGATCTGTCACTTGATTGACTGAACACAGCTGCAGCAATGATGCAATGTCATTTCCCCCAAGATAGTCATTCCTACTTCATTAGGGGACATTCTGTCCATCAGTGGTAGGTATGATGTCTACTCACAGCACAAATAGTTTGTCTGAAGAAGATCTCTGATCCTGTTGGATGAGCATTTATGTGATGTATACAGCTACCTCCTGTTATTCAAGATTCACCAAAACTGACCCAAACTCCACAGCAGCTGACAAGCTACTGGGAAATGTATCAGGATGCATTGAGCCTAGACACAAAAAATATAGTTATGTGGATACCCTTCTGACTTGTGAATCCTATCTTGAGCTGTATAATACATTTCAGTAGACAGAAAAAGATTTCTTTTAAAGTGCTTTTAATTTATTTTAGAAAAACAAAGGTTTTCTATTGGCACCATGAGACAGAGTAGTGCAATTCAACAAGTCAGTAGTAATACAGACTTTCAAGAACACTCATAGCTTAGTCCAAAGTATAAAATTATTTTTGGCTGATTTTTGGGACTCAGACACATTAATAAAAAATACATATTTGTAAAAATAAAATGGCAAATTCAGTTCTGCCACCTAAGTCTTAACATCTCACACTGGTTTAACAATTTCTGCATAAGAACAGCTGAGTGATTTTTTTCCTCTGTTCATTTCATCATAAAGCACTGATGAAGATATTAGTGTCTTAAAATCAAAAGCTACCAAGTGAAAACATTAGAAATATCATGGACAATAAAACTGATTAAAGAGAAACACCAGACATGATTGCTTCAACTCTTTGAGAGACATTTCTATCACCTTTACACATTTTGCGTCTGTTACATTATTTCTAAACCACATTCCAGTAGTCCTTTCAGTGAGGAAGAAAACAAAATCTATATATCTAATGAATCTTCAACAAGCTTCAAGTGATGGAAGCTACACAAATATTGATGTGCACAATGAAGAGGGGTTTTAGGACAGAGATGCCAAGGATGCAGGACTAAGCATGCACATTCTCTGAACTACTTTTTAAAAAAATTTCTTTAATCTCTTTTTACAGTCCAGTTGTTATCCCTTCCCAGTCTTCCCTCTGACAGTTCCTCATCCCATACCTTCTCCCCTGTCTCCAAGAGGATGTCCCTGCAGACCCACCCCACCAGGCCTCCCCACTCTACTCTTCAATGTTGCTTGAGCATTAATTAGCCATGATTTTGTATTTCAGAAATCAGAACTTATACATAAAAGAAAAGGTGGAATTCTAATTTCTTGAAGGATTCTGTTTTTGGTATTTAACCCTGCAACTGATAACTGAATCAGAGGATTAAGCATTTTCTAGGTTATGAAGAGAGCTGCCTTGATTATGATATATCTTCTTCTGTTAACCAAACAGTATTCAGAATGACACTAACACACTAAAGGAAAAATCACATGAGCAAACAAATTTTAAATTTTTTTATGGGAGCAAGCTGACAATGAAAATAAAAATATCCTTAAGAAGAGATAAGTAAAAATAAAAGTTTAATACAAAAAGAAATAAAACTAGTCACTTACAACCCACTTACAGATTTCATTTTCCTGATAAACACATTTTAAAAAGCACAGATAGAATGAGGATCAGCATAAAGTTGTTCCACAACAGAGAACCAATGCACTCCTTCATAAAGAAACATATTGTAGAGTAGGTTGAACCACCCTTGTCCTTGTTGTGCTTGCCTTTTCTTTTTCTACTGAGAACTTATTTGAAAGGAATGATTGACAAGACAAAATACATGTAACATTTGATAGTGATGAGTAATAATAAAATATATTAGTGGTATTTCATATTTCCTTATAACTCTTTCCTTACTATACAGTATCATAACGTGGCATCTATATGTACTTCATGTCTTTCCTCCTGCACAAAGGCTTAATCATTGGGATCCCTACTATGAATCTTCCCCAAAGAGTCATTTCTATTATTTGGTGAAGTTTTCTTGTCCCAGTAACTACCGACAGTGTTTATTTCCAGTTTCCATTCGAGAGTATTATTTTATTTCCTGAACATTCCTTGACTACATACTTATACCATTATCAATAAAGTTAATGATGGGTGATTAAATATTAAAAATGGGTGATTTTCAATATGAAAAGAAGACATGGAAACAGGTGATGCTTAGCAATCCTTAGCTCTATAAATACACAGGTTTCAGTTCATTAGTATGATGCAATATTGGTTAGTATTGCATCAGAAACCAGATGCTCCTCTGGAAAGCAAAGCAAGAAACAACATGTAACTTCAGGGTAAGAGCTACAAACCATATTTGTAAATATTCAGTAGATCTTTTCAACAAACTCTAAAATACTCAGAGTAGGCTATCTCCAAGCAGTGCAGGAAGCCAGCTATACACCCAGCAGCCAGCTAGGAAGAGGCAGCCTGCACAGGTGAGACTGACCCCGCAGAGCAGAGGATCCAGTCTAGAGGCCTCTGGCAAGAGCCTTCTAGTTTCCACCTCTGGAGTGGGAACACCCTCAGCCGCAGTGCCCCATCTCCAAGCAGTGCAGGAAGCCAGCTATACACCTAGCAGCCATCGAGGAAGAGGCAGCCTGCACAGGTGAGTCTGTCCCTGCAGTGCGGAGGATTCAGTCTGCAGGCCTCTGGCAAGAGCCTTCTGGTTTCTGTCTCTGGATTGGGAACAACCTTAGACACAGGTTGCCATCTCCAAGTAGTGAAGGAAGCTATACACCCAGCAGCCAGTGAGGAGACAGCCAGCACAGCCTGTATCCAGGACTGATGGGGCCACAGAGGAGGCTCCCCACCACCATCTTCACTCCGTTCAGACAGAACAGGCTGCTTCAGGTACTGAGACATCCTGAGTTTAAGATCTCTGGGGACGCAGACCGCTGGGCTGCTGCCTGAGCCCAGGACCTGGGCAGATCGGCAGCTTGTCTGTGTGCTAGCCTGCCATGGATCCTGTGCCCTGCGGGGTGGTCAGCGCTTGGAGGGATTCCCCACTGACATCTTCGCTCCCTGATGGAGTAGATGGGCAGCACAAGGTTCACAGAGACAACCTGAGTATAACATTGCTTGGGGCAAGGCACACCATGGCTCCAATGGCACCCAAGAGGAGGGCAACACATCAGCAATCTGTGCCAATGGAAACCCAGTTATACAGTGGTGAGGAAATAGTTTTATGGGCTCACAGGATGTTCAAGCACCAGCCAGTGACAACAGGACCAGCTAAAGCCAGAGATAACCAGATGGCAAAAAAGCAAACGTAGGAACATTACTAACAGAAATCAAGCAATATGGCAGTATCTGAACCCAATTCTCTGACAACAGCAAGTCCCGGACACACCAACACACCAGAAAAACAAAACGAGATTTGGATTTAAAATCACTGGTCATGATGCTGTTAGAGGAACACAAGAAGGACATAAATAAATCTCTTAAAGAAATACAGGAGAAAATGGATCAAAAGGTAGAAGCCCTTACAAGGGAAATACAAAAATCATTTAAAGAAATTCAGGAGAATATGGGTCAAAAGATAGACTCCAATAAAGAGGAAATGCAAAAATCACTTAAAGAAATACAGGAGAACTTGGGTCAACAGGCAGAAGTCATGAAAGAGGAACACAAAAATCTCTTAAAGAATTACAGGAAAACACAAACAAGCAAATAAAGGAACTGAGCAAAACTATCCAGGATCTGAAAACAGAAGTAGAAACAACTAAGAAATCGCAAAGGGAGACAACTTTGGAGATAGAAAACCTTGGGAAGGCAGCCTCTGCCATCTTCCCAGCGTTTTCCCATCCAGCAGGTGGCAGAACCAGCCTCAGCCAGCTTCCCAGGTGTTCCTACCCAGTCTGCGGAACCAGGTACCCGAGATATCCTGAGTTTAAGACCTCTGGGGACTCAGGACACCAGACAGCAAACCCTGAGCAGGAGCAGTGCAGAGCAGCTGCCCAGCAAGTGGAACCAAGTACCTGAGATATCCCGAGTTTAAGACCTTGGAGGACTCAGGGCACCTGTCAGCAATCTGTGAGCAGGAGCCCTGCAGGGCAGTGGTTCAGGTGTCCCAGTCGTGGGTAAATAGCCTTACGAGCCCACAGGAGGTTCAAGCACCAGCTAGTAACTACAGGACCAATTAACACCAGAGATAACCAGATGGCAAAAGGCAAACGTAAGATCGTTACTAACAGAAATCAAGGTAATATGGTAGCATCTGAACCCAGTTCCCCGATAGCAATAAATCTTGGATACCCCAACACACCAGAAAAACAAGACTCAGATCTAAAATCACTGGTCAGGATGCTGATAGAGGAACACTTAGATAAATCTCTTAAAATAATACAGGAGAAAATAGATCAAAAGCTAGAAGCCCTTACAAGGCAAACACAAATAAGTCTCGGATATCCCAACACACCAGAAAAACAAGACTCAGATCTAAAATCACTGGTCAGGATGCTGATAGATGATCACTTAGATAAATCTCTTAAAGTAATACAGGAGAAAATGGATCAAAAGCTAGAAGCTCTTACAAGGCAAACACAAAAATCACTTAAAGAAATTCAGGAGAATATGGAGCAAATGAATGCCAATAAGGGGGAAAAACAAAAATCACTTAAAGAAATACAAGAGAACGTGGGTCAACAAGTAGAAGTCATAAAAGAGGAAACGCAAAAATCCCTTAAAGAATTACAGGAAAACACTAACAAGCAATTGAAAGATCTGAACAAAACCATCCAGAATTTAAAAACAGAAGTAGAAACAACTAAGAAATCGCAAGGGGAGACCACGTTGGAGATAGAAAACCTTGGGAAGAAATCAGGAGTCATAGATGCAAATATCAACAATAGAATACAAGAGATAGAAGACAGAATCTCAGATGCTGAAGATACCATAGGAACCATGGATTCAACAATTAAAGAAAATGCAAAATGAAAAAGCTGGTAACCCAAAACATTCAGGAAATCCAGGACACAATGAGAAGATAAAACCCAAGGATTATAGGTATAGATGAGAATGAAGATTTACAACTTAAAGGGCCAGCAAATATCTTCTACACAATTATGGAAGAAAACTTCCCCAACCTAAAGAGAGAGATGCCCATGAATATACAAGAAGCTTACAGAACCTCAAACAGGCTGTACCAGAACAGAAATACTTCCCGTCACATAATAATCAAAACCCCAAATGTACTAAACAAAGAAAGAAGATTAAAGGCAGTAAGAGAAAAAGGACAAGTAACATAAAGGAAGACCTATCAGAATTACACCAGACTTCTCACCTGAGACCATGAAAGGTAGAAGATCCTGGGCAGACCTCATGCAGACTCTAAGAGAACACAAACTTCAGCCAAAACTACTATACCCAGCAAAACTCTCAATCGCCATAGATGGGGAAACCAAGGTATTCCATGACAAAACCAAATTTGCACGATATCTATCTACAAACCCAGCCCTACAAAGGATAATAGGGGAAAAATACCAACACAAGGGGGGGGGGAAACTACACCCCAGAAGAAACAAGATAGAAACCCCCTCTCATCCAACCCAAAAGAAGAGAACCACTCAAATATAAAAAATAATGGCCAAAATGTCAGGAAGTAATAATTACTATTCCTTAATACCTCTTAACATCAATGGACTCAATTCCCCAATAAAAAGACACAGACTAACAGACTGGATACGGAAACAGGACCCTACATTTTGCTGCATACAGGAAACACATCTCAGTGTCAAAGACAAACACTACCTTAGAGTAAAAGGCTGGAAGACAATTTTACAAGCAAATGGTCTCAGGAAACAAGCTGGAGTAGCCATTCTAATATCAGATAAAATTGACTTTCAACCTAAAGTCATCAAAAGAGACACAGAAGGTCACTTCTTGCTTGTCAAAGGGAAAATCCACCAAGAAGAATTCTCAATACTGAACATCTATGCTCCAAATGTAAGGGCAACCTCATTCTTGAAAGAAACTTTACTGAAGCTTAAAGCACACATTGCACCTAACACAATAATTGTAGGTGACTTCAACACTCCACTCTCCTCAATGGACTGATCAGGAAAGCAGAAACTAAACAGGGACACAGTGAAACTAATTGAAGCTTTGGACCAATTGGATTTAACATATATATATATATATATAACATTTCATCCTAAGGCAAAAGAGTATACCTTTTTCTCAGTACCGCATGGTACCTTCTCCAAAATTGATCATATAATTGGCCACAAGACAGACCTCAACAAATACAAGAAGACCGAACTAATCCCATGCCTCCTATCAGATCACTATGGAATAAAAGTGGTCTTCAATAGCAAGAAGAACAACAGCAAGCCCACATACACATGGAAACTGAACAATACTCTACTCAATGACACCTTGGTCAAGGAAGAAATAAAGACAGAAATCAAAGACTTTTTAGACTTCAATGAAAATGAATGTACGACATACCCAAATCTTTGGGACACAATGAAAGCAGTGCTAAGAGGAAAACTCATAGCCCTGAGTGCCTCCAAAAAGAAACTGGAGAGAGCATACACTAGCAACTTAACAGCACACCTAAAGGCCCTGGAACAAAAAGAAGCTAACTCACCCAGGAGGAGTAGAAGACAGGAAACCATCAAACTAAGGGCTGAAATCAATCAAGTAGAAACAAAGAGAACCATACAAAGAATCAACTAAACCAAGAGTTGGTTCTTCGAGAAAATCAACAAGATAGATAAACCCTTAGCTAGACTAACCAAAGGGCACAGAGACAGTATCCAAATTAACAAAATTAGAAATGAAAAGGGAGATATAACAACAGAAACTGAGGAAATTAAAAAAATCATCAGATCCTACTACAAAAGCCTATAATCAACACAACTGGAGAATCTGGAGGAAATGGACAATTTCTTAGACAGATACCAGATACCAAATACCAAAATTAAACCAGGATTAATTAGATCAGCTAAACAGTCCCACAATCCCTAGAGAAATAGAAAGGGTTATAGAAAGTCTTCCAACCAAAAAAAGTATGGGACCAGATGGTTTTAGTGCAGAATTCTATCAGACCTTCAAAGAAGACCTAACACCAATACTCTTCAAACTATTCCACAAAATAGAAACAGAAGGAACACTGTCCAACTCATTCTACGAAGCCACAATAACACTGATACCAAAAGCACACAAAGATCCCACAAAGAAAGAGAACTACAGGCCAATTTCCCTTATGAATATTGATGCAAAAATACTAAATAAAATTCTTGCCAACCGAATCCAAGAGCACATAAAAACGATCATTCACCATGATCAAGTAGGCTTCATCCCAGGGATGCAGGGATGGTTCAATATATGAAAATCCATCAATGTAATCCACTACATAAACAAACTAAAAGAAAAAAAAAACACATTATCATCTCATTAGATGCTGAAAAAGCATTCGACAAAATTCAGCATCCTTTCATGCTAAAAGTCCTGGAAAGAACAGGAATTCAAGGCCCATACCTAAATATAATAAAAGCAATATACAGCAGACCAGTAGCCAACATCAAAATAAATGGAGAGAAACTTGAAGCAATCCCACTAAAATCAGGGACTAGACAAGGCTGCCCTCTCTCTCCATATCTTTTCAATATAGTACTTGAAGTTCTAGTGAGAGCAATTAGACAACATAAGGAAGTCAAAGGGATACAAATTGGAAAGGAAGAAGTGAAACTATCACTATTTGCAGATGATATGCTAGTATACGTAAGTGACCCAAAAAACTCCACCAGAGAACTCCTACAGCTGATAAACAACTTCAGCAAAGTGGCTGGTTATAAAATCAACTCAAGCAAATCAGTAGCCTTCCTGTACTCAAAGGACAAGCAGGCTGAGAAAGAAATTAGGGAAATAACACCCTTCACAATAGCCACAAACAATATAAAGTATCTTGGTGTGACTTTAACCAAGCAAGTGAAAGAACTGTATAACAGGAACTTCAAGTCCTTGAAGAAGGAAATCGAAGAAGACCTCAGGAGATGGAAAAATATTCCATGCTCTTGGATTGGCAGGGTCAATATAGTAAAAATGACCATCTTGCCAAAAGCAATCTACAGATTCAATGCAATCCCTATCAAAATCCCAAATCAATTCTTCATAGATCTAGAAAGAGCAATTCTCAAATTCATCTGGAGTAACAAAAAACCCAGGATAGCTAAAACTATTCTCAACAACAAAAGGACTTCTGGGGGAATCAATATCCCTCACCTCAAACAGTACTACAGAGCTATTGTGCTAAAAACTGCATGGTATTGGTACAGCGACAGGCAAGTAGATCAATGGAATAGAATTGAAGACCCAGAAATGAACCCAAAGACTTATGGTCCCTTGATCTTTGATAAAGGAGCTACAATCATCAAGTGGAAAAAAGATAGCCTTTTCAACAAATGGTTCTGGTTCAACTGGAGGTCAACATGCAGAAGAATTCAAATTGACCCATTCGTATCTCCTTGTACTGAGGTCAAATCCAAGTAGATCAAGGACTTCCACATAAAACCAGACACACTGAAACTAATAGAAAAGAAACTGGGGAAGACCCTGGAGGACATGGGCACAGGGCACAGAAAAGTTTCTGAACCGAACACCAATAGCTTATGCTCTAAGATCAAGAATTGACAAATGGGACCTCATAAAATTACAAAGTTTCTGTAAGGCAAAGGACACTGTCAGAAGGACAATACAGCAACCACCAAATTGGGAAAAGATCTTCACCAACCCCACATCTGACAGAGGGCTAATATCCAATATATACCAAGAGCTCAAGAAGTTAGACCCCAAAGAACCAAATAACCCAAAAAAAAAAATGGAGTACTGAGCTAAACAAAGAATTTTCACCAGAAGAAATTCGGATGGCCGAGAAGCACCTTAAAAGATGTTCAACATCATTAGTCATCAGGGAAATGCAAATCAAAACAACCCTGAGATTCCACGTCACACCAGTCAGAATGGCTAAGATTAAAAACTCAAGGGACAACAGGTGCTGGCGAGGATGTGGAGAAAAAGGAACACTCCTACACTGTTGGTGGGATAGCCAGATGGTACAACCAGTCTGGAAATCAGTCTGTGGGTTCTTCAGAAAAATGGGCATGACACTTCCAGAGAACCCTGTCATACCACTCCTGGGTATATACCCAGCGGAATCCCCTGCATACAATAAAGACACATGCTCCACTATGTTCATAGCAGCCTTATTTATAATAGCCAGAAGTTGGAAGGAGCTCAGATGTCCCTCAAAGGAGGAATGGATACAGAAAATGTGGTATATTTATACAATGGAATACTACTCAGCAACTAAAAACAATGAATTCATGAAATTTGTAAGCAAATGGTTGGATCTGGAAAATATTATCCTAAGTGATTTAATCCAATCACAAAAGAATACACATGAAATGCAATCACTGATAAGTGGATATTAATGAGACCAAAAGCTCTGAATACTGAAGATACAATTAGCAAATCAAAAGATTCCCAAGAAGAAGGAAGGAAAGGACCCTGGTCCTGAAAAGACTGGATTCAGATTTGTAGAAGAGCATCAGAACAGAGAAATGGGGGGGGGTTGATTGGGGAATAGTTAGGGGGGAGAGGACTTATGGGACATATGTGGTGGGGAACTGGGAAAGGGGAAAGCCTTTGGAATGTAAACAAAGAATATAGAAAATAAAGAAGAAAAAAATAAACAAAACCTTGGGAAGAAATCAGGAGCCAAAATGCAAATATCAACAACAGAATCTGAGATAGAAAAAGATGCTGAAGATATCATAAAAACCATGGACTCAACAGTCAAAGAAAATGCAAAATGCAAAAAGCTTGTAACCCCAAATATCCAAGAAATCCAGGACACAATGAGAAGACCAAACCTATGGATTATAGGTATAGATGAGAGTGACGATTTACAATGTAAAGGCCCAGCAAATATCTTCAACAAAATTATGGAAGAAAACTTCCCTAACCTAAAGAGAGAGATGTCCATGAATATACAAGAAGCCTACAGAACTCCAAACAGACTGGACCAGAACACAAATACCTCCTGTCACATAATAATCAAAACCCCAAATGTACAAAACAAATCAAGAATATTAAAAGCAGTAAGAGAAAAAGGCCAAGTAACATATAAAGGAAGACCTATCAGAATTATACCATACTTCTCACCAGAGACCATGAAAGCTAGAAGATCCTGGGCAGATCTCATGCAGACTCTAAGAGAACACAAATGCCAGCCAAAACTATTATACCCAGCAAAACTCTCAATCACATTAGATGAAGTAACCAAGATATTCCATGACAAAACAAAATTTACACAATATCTTTCCGCAAACTCAGCCCTACAAAGGATTATAGGAGGAAAACACCAATACAAGGAGGGAAACTACACTCTAGAAAAAGCAAGATAGTAACCTTCTTTCATCAAACCCAAAAGAAATTAACCAATCAAATATAAAAATTAACATAAAAAATGACAGAGAGTAATAATTACTATTCCTTAATATCTCTTAACATCAATGGACTCAATTCCCCAATAAAAAGACATAGACTAATAGACTGGATACATAAACAGGACCCTACATTTTGCTGCATACAGGAAATATACCTCAGTGTCAAAGACAAACACTACCTTAGAGTAAAAGGCTGGAAGACAGTTTTACAAGCAAATGGTCTCAGGAAACAAGCTGTAGTAGCCATTCTAATATCAGATAAAATTGACTTTCAACCTAAAGTCATCAAAAGAGATACGGAAGGACACTTCTTGCTGGTCAAAGGAAAAATCCAACAAGAAGAACTCTCAATTCTGAACATCTATGCTCCAAATGCAAGGGCACTCTCATTCGTAAAAGAAACTTTACTAAAGCTCAAAGCACACATTGCACCTAATACAATAATTGTGGGTGACTTCAGCACTCCACTCTCCTCAACAGAAACTAAACAGGGACACAGTGAAACTAATTGAAGCTTTGGACCAATTGGATTTAATGGATATATATACATATACACGTATATATATATATATGTATATATATATAAATTGGATTTAATGGATATATATACATATATATGTATATATATAAACATTTCATCCTAAAGCAAAAGAATACACCTTTTTCTCAGCACCTCATGGTACCTTCTCCAAAACTGACCATATAATTGGTCACAAGACAGACCTCAACAAATATAAGAAGATCAAACTAATCCCATGCCTCCTATCAGATCACTATGGACTAAAAGTGGTGTTCAATAGCAACAAAAACAAGAGAAAGTCCACATACACATGGAAACTGAACAATACTCTACTCAATGATACCTTGGTCAAGGAAGAAATAAAGAAAAAATTAAAGACTTTTTAGAATTTAATGAAAATGATGGCACAACATACCCAAATCTATGGGACACAAGCATTGCTAAGAGGGAAACTCATAGCCCTGAGTGCCTCAAAAAGGAAACGGAAGACAGCATTCACTAGCAGCTTAATGGCTTATCTGAAAGCTCTGGAACAAAAAGAAGCTAATTCACCCAGGAGGAGTAGAAGACAGCAAATCATCAAACTGAAATCAATCATCAGGACTGAAATCAATCAAGTAGAAACAAAGAGAACCATAAAAACAATCAGCAAAACAAGGAGCTGGTTCTTTGAGAAAATCAACTAGATAAACCCTTAGCCAGACTAATCAAAGGGCACAGAGACAGTATCCAAATTAACAAAATTAGAAATGAAAAGAGAGATATAACAAGAGAAACTGAGGAAATTCAAAATACCCTCAGATCCTAGTACAAAAGCTTATACTGAACAAAACTGGAGAATCTGGAGGAAATGGACAATTTCCTAGACAGATGCCAACTACCAAAATTAAATCAGGATCAAATAGATCATCTAAACAGCCTCATAACCGCTAAAGAAATAGAAGTGGTCATAGAAAGTCTTCCAACCAAAAAAAGCACAGGACCAGATGGTTTTAGTTCAGAATTCTATCAGACCTTCAAAGAAGACCTAACACCAATACTCTTCAAACCATTCCACAGAATAGAAACAGAAGGAACTCTACCCACCTTTGTTCTACAAAGCCACAGTTATGCTGATACCAAAACCACACAAAGATCCTACAAAGAAAGAGAATTTCAGGCCAATTTCCCTTATGCATATCGATGCAAATATACTAAATAAGATTCTTGCCAACTGAATCAGAGAACACATCAAAACAACCATCCACCATCATCAAGTAGGCTTCATCCCAGGAATGCAGGCATGGTTCAATATATGAAAATCCATCAATGCCATCCACTACATAAACAAACTCGAAGAAAAAAAAACCACATGGTTGTTTCATTAGATGCTGAAATAGCATTTGACAAAATCTAGCATCCTTTCATGCTAAAAGTCTTAGAAAGAACAGGAATTCAAGGCTCATACCTAAACATATTAAAACAATATACAGCAAAGTGGTAGCCAACATCCAACTAAATGGAGAGGAACTTGAAGCAATCCCACTAAAATCAGACACTAGACAAGGCTGCCCTCTCTCCATATCTTTTCAATATAGTACTTGAAGTTCTAACTAGAGCAATTAGACAACATAAGGAGGTCAAAAGGATACAAATCAGAAAGGAAGAAGTAAAACTATCACTATTTGCAGATGATATGATAGTATATTTAAGTGACCCAAAAAACTCTACCAGAGAACTCCCTCAATGGAAGAATGGATACAGAAAATGTGGTATATTTACACAACGGAATACTAAGCAGTTAAAAACGATGAATTCCTGAAATTTTTAGGCAAATTGTTGGAACTGGAAAATATCATCCTAAGTGAGGTAACCCAATCACAAAAGAATATTCATGGAATGCCATCACTGATAAGTGGATAGTAATTAGCCCCGAAGCTCTGAATTCTCAGGACACAATTAGCATATCAAATGATTCCCAGGAAGAAGGAAGGAGAGGGCCCTGGTCCTGGAAAGGCTTGATCCAGCATTGTAGGCAAGTACCAGGACAGAGAAATTGGAGGGGATGATTGGGGAATGGGCAGAGGGAAGAGGGCTTATGGGACATACTGGGAGGGGGGAACCAGGAAAGGGGAAAGAATTTGAAATGTAAACTAAGAATATAGAATATAAAAAACACTCAGAGTAGAACCTAAGTATTCTCTAATAAAATTTCTGAAATTAACTAAAAGGAAGGCCTCAAAATTAACAAGTTGATCTGTAGTAAACACATCATCACAAAATACTCTTAGACGAAAGATGACTGTCATGGAGGCAAAGCTAGGAGTCTTGAGAAGGGAACTAGGAGCTCTTCCTTGGCTCATGACATCGGAGGTTAGCATGTTGATTATATCATCAACATGTTATGGCCTCCCACAATCGCAGTGTGGCATATCATAAAACCATGATTTATATTACATCTGAAAACATTCTTAATAGAAATATTCGAAGCAATGTCAAGCTATAAAAAAATCCCAACCCAACACAAAACAAAACACTAGTCTGTGTTGGCTAAAAGGAAGGTGTGATTAAGGGTGGGAGGTCCCATTGTGGTGGGGTCATCCCTGAGTTGTTAGTCCCGGGTTCTATAAGAAAGCAAGCTGAGCAAGCCAGGGGAAGCAAGCCAGTAAGCAGCACCCCTCCATGGCCTCTGTATCAGCTCCTGCCTCCAAGTTCCTGTCCTGTGTGAGTTTCTGTCCTTACTTCCTTTGGTGATGAACAGCAATGTGGAAGTGTGAGCTGAATAAACCCTTTCCTCCCCCACTTGCTTCTTGGTCATGATGTTTTGTGCAGGAATTCAAACCCTGACTAAGACAATCTACATGTAACTAAGTGCTGCTCATGGGTTTAGGGATGGAAACTGAACAGGATGAGCTTCGGGTATTACATGGGTTTTCTATACCTGTGACTTCAAATGTTAGCTCACACTAAGGGCGTTGGACAGAGCTGGCCCTGGATTTGTGTCAGTGGAACTGAAGCCACATAAAGAAAACCTTTTCAGTGTTTCTTTTCAAACCTGAAACACAGACTAAGGGAACCTCAAGTCTTATGAGAGTTAAGACACCTTTTTAACTGCCTCATAAATAGCTTGAGATTCACAAGCTATAGAGATTAGAGTAACACAGTCCAGTGAAGAATGCGCTGCTTTCAAAATCCAAACAGACCCACTGAGCACTTTGAGTCTTAGTCATTAAGACTTCTGCAAAAAGCACATGCACATGCACTGGCACAGGCACAGGCACAGGCACTTGCACAGGCATATGCACATGCACATGCAAGCAATCATAATTAGAATCAATGGGCCACACACCTAGAAGAGTAGAAGTGAGATATGTTAGTGAAAAACAGTAAGAGTGGGAGGTAAGACAGTTTAATGAATGATAGCATGACTACCATGGCTGCCCAAACATGAGCAGAACAGGCGTGACACTAGTAGACAAACCAAAGTAAACTCAGAAAAGACAGTGAAGATTCAACCCCACACAAAGTATTACAGAAACTGATGAATGTGGAGAGCAGGAAAAATAGTCTTTCCCAAGGAAAAGCACATCAACTGGCTATTTAATTAGAAATGGTGGGCCTTGAGAACAAACATATAAGTAACATTATATGACTTGTATATATTCATGAATACAATATATTTATAACAACAAATAATGAAAATGATGATAAATTACAAAGAGTAGTGGAGTATGTGGGAAATTTGGAGGAAGGAAAGGGCAGAGAGAAATGGTATAATTATATTATAATTTTAATAAAAATATAAATTTAAAAATGACCAATGAACTGGCCAGCTATCTAGGAAAGTTTGCAAATAGTTAAAAATGTTTAGTGTCCTTAGCAACAAGGGAAATGCAAATTCTAACTGCTTTGTGTCTCCTACCAGAGCCAGTCTGGTTACTGTCAGGAAATCAAAGGGTACGGTGTCTTAGTCAGGGTTTCTATTCCTGCACAAACATCATGACCAAAAAGCAAGTTAGGGAGGAAAGGATTTATTTAGCTTATATTTCCATATTGCTGCTCACCACTAAAGGAAGTCAGGACTGGAATTCAAGCAGGTCTGGAAGCAGGAACTGATGCAGAGGCCATGGAGGGATGTTTCTTACTGGCTTCCTTTCCCTGCCTTGCTTAGCCTGCTCTCTTGTAGAACCCAAGACTACCATTCCAGGGATGGCACCACCTACAATGGGCACTTCCCCCTTGATCACTAATTGAGAAAATGCCTTACAGCTGGATCTCATGGAGGCATTTTCTCACCTGAAGCTCCTTTCTCTGTGATAACTCTAGCCTGTGTCAAGTTGACACACAAAACCAGTCAGTACACATGGTATGTGGCAAGTCTGAGAAAAGAGTCAGTGTTCACTGCTACTGGGATTGTAGCCTGTAGCCACTGGGAATTCCATGTGCAGATTTTTCAAGAAACAAAACTACAACTGAAATACAGCTTAGTAAGTGATGAGATGCTATTTCAACATACCTGATACATTCTTATATCTGTGTTCTCTGCCGCATTGTGCACAACAGCTAAGAAACAGGAGTAATCTAGACCCCCTCCAGATGGTGAAGGAATGAAGAAAATATAATGCATTTACTCAATAGATTTTTTGTTCAGACTTTAAAAATGACATAATGACATTCTTTAGGAAACTCATGGAAGATTAGTGTGTTCAGCAAATAAAACCAGAGTATTAAAGACTAAAAGATTGAGTATTATGATATGTTGGAGTTGGATTTAAGTGTGGGTGTGTCAGGGTGGTATAGGTAGATCATTGCATGAGAAGGGAGTCACTGAAATAGAAGAGAGGTGTCATCAGTTTAGGAGACCAAGAAAAGAATATGTGAATGGTGGACACACTAACCCTTTAGGCCATAAAAGTAGGAATAACTTATTAAAAATATTGTGGTATGGCAGAGGACTGGGTAGTACTTACAGTGTAGCCTAAAGTACAAGGCATTGAGCCAAGATTGAGGGAATGATTTCTGTTTTTGAAGATGTATTTATTTCATGGTTTTCGGGCATGCAACTGCCACCACGAGGAAAGTGCTGTTGACTGATTTGTATACAGCTTTGTAAGTTAGCAAGAACAGTTGTGCATATAATTAAATTATGTATTCTTTGCCAGGAATATATATTCTGGCAAGTATAAAGAAGGGCAATCCTTGATAGTATTCTGTTACAGAGAGGAACTGTAACAAATATATTGGTGTTACTCATTGTTGTGGTTTGAATGTGTAGCATACCCCACAGCCTCAAGTTTGTCCTTACAAGTGATGAGGCAGGAGAATATGGAAGGGAGAGGCAGGGATTCCAGAGATTAATTTAGGAAAGATAGGAGAGGCATGACTGGATATTTCTAGTCTACCTTCTAATGCACCTACAAGTACTTGGCTATTTCTTGTTCAATAAATACTATTTTCTTGTACCTATCCATGTGCCTTTGCAAGGATCATTGTTGAGACTTAAGAGTCTACGAACTAGAATGGCTGCCATATAGATTCAAATATTTGCCTCTAACAATGGGATAATTGGGGTGGGTTGATTGTGGCACCTTTAGGGTGCTCTGGAAAACTATACCCAAGGGAAATGAATCCCTAGTATCAGCACACAGAAGGTGATGAATTAACAGTCCAAAAGTGCTAAGCTTTACCCTATAGTGTCTGAAAAACAGGCCGTGCATTTGTGAAGAACTGATTCTATAGATATGAAAAATCCAAATCGTGAGTCATGGATTCAGAGAGACACTGAGGATGGGCACTTGTTCTCAGGTCTTTAAGCCAGCTCTCACAGGCCCATCATTGAACCGGGAAGGTGAACTCTAACTTGCAATGGAGTTCCCAGGAGGTGGTGAGGCCAGAACTGTGGATATCCACCAAAGAAAGCTAAACATATAGAGTTGGCCTAAAAGAGAGTCTACATGGCCTACAGGGATCATAGTTTAGACACTCAGCTGTCTGAATCAGCTGTGGTATTTAGTATATGGTCGTTTGCTCTATGAGTTATTGTCTTGTCTTGGACTTACTATTCCTTGCTATGTATCCATAATTCCCTTTGGAATGGAAATTCACACTCCATGCATTTGTCTTTTGGAAGTGTATAATGTGGTATTAATTGTTTAACTTTGCAGGTAGTCACGGTTAATGCTCTACAAAAAAGATTGAGCTTAGGAGGTTTGAACACTGGGAATATGATCACTTTTGAGGTTTGTACTGAAATAATTTGTAGCAAGTGACGGCTATGTACCATTTTGCATGGTTGGACTACTTTGGGTTGTGAAAGGGTTGCTTGAGCAAAAACTACACTCATCCTGTAGATGGATCCTATGTGATCATAGTACATAGTACAGGGCACTGATGTGTCTGTATAAAATGAGACTCATGTCTCAGCATCAGGCCAGTGGAGCAGTAGGTGACATCTCTGCATTGAGTTCCTTTCCAGTTGTTATTTATACTTTGTGAATTCTTGGGAATTAACAATTGGGAGTCCCAGGAAATTCAATATAGACTTTCAAATCAAAAGTAGGCTTTAAAACCCTAGAAACAAGCTTAACTGAGCTGCCAAAGCTTTTAAGTTCAGACTCCATTTTAGAGAACCTGACCTAAGTTTGAACTCAGGTAAACTAACAGGCTGGTACCTAGCATTAGTTTCCAAGTTTGCCCACCTCCCTCAACAAAACCTGAGCCTAACTCCAATCGCTAACTCCAATCAGTGTTTCTGGGTTATTCCCCCAACAAATCTGCACCCCAGGTTAGAAGCCTACCCATTGCCTAACAACCACCAATGCAGAGGGGAGCAGAAGTTGTTTATGATATGACTCCCAGCACCAGCCAATTATGTTAAAGGTCACAACAGCTCTCCAATTAGATGTTTGCACATGTACTTACTGCTTGCTGCTTACTATGAGGTCTTTTCCTGATAGACATTCAGGGCTGCCCCCACCCCCCACCAAAACCATCCTGTGTGATGGTGGTGCATTGCAGCTTGAGCTAGTTTGAATAAAATAACAACCCTGCTGTGAGTTGCATCAGATTCGCTCCTGTGGTGCTTTTGGGGATCACTATCATTTCCCTGGTACAACACAACCAAGGATGGAAACCTGACTCCATAATGAGAGAACCACACACTCTTTCTCTTAGGACACCATGCCTTATACCTTCAAGCAGAACTATGCATTTATGAACATAAAATTTTATGGAAACAAAACCAGGAAGAAGCAGAATACTAATTTAAAATCTAGCTTTAATTTTAAGATGTCATGTTATACATTTGTGTTTTTAAAGTAAAAATTAAAGATCTTTATGGGAATTATTTAAAGCATTTAAAGGCATAGTAAATCTGGTAGTTTTATTAGCATGAATGTGCCTCAGAGCTCACACCACAGTGTTGATCTTACATGAATTCAATGTTGTACTACACACAGCATGTGCTAGATGCTGTGGTGGGCTGCCTCCTGTTGTTGAGCCTCTCCAGCATCATTCCTCTCACATCAGGAGGCAGAAGACTCCCAAGGCAACGGCAGAGCACTTGCTTCACTCTTAGGCTATGCTATTGTTGCCAATCAAGCCACAACGGTTACTCTGGCTGCTGGAATAAAAGCACACATTACATTAGTTAGAATGGCTGCAGTATAGTGGTGTTGTCATAACACCCGCCCTGGAACATATTGCTTTCATGTTCACCATGATGAATGCCAAACTACAGTACATCAATCAGGAAGAAAAGGTTGTCAGCCACAATATAATAAAAACTCTCCCCACATTTCAAAGAACTGAACACTTAGTCAAACAGTGAACTAATTGCATGTTGTTTCACAGCTAATGCAGGTGAGGACTTCAGTTCTTTCTTGGCTTCCTGTGTACAGTTGAGGGTGGGGGTGTGACTTTGTCATACCTGATCCCTCCCAGAAGTCAGATAGTTGTTCTTTCCCAAATCCTCAGGTTCAAGCAAATCAGGAGCCATTTCTCCTCTATACATGTTTCCACAGCAATTTGCCCTAAATTCTTCTGAAGTCTTCATAAAAAAGCAAATAAACATTGAAAACCAAGAGACTAACTATAAGAAAATGAATTGAAGAAACAGAATTAACAATGTCTCACTCACCAAGTCACTGAATTGATTCAGGCCCATGGAGAAGCTGGTCTTGCCCTGCTCATAGTCTGCATTGTGCGCCTCAATTTTCTTCTTATTCTCCTCCCACACTGCTCTTCTGTGTGTTTCTTCATCCTGGAAATGAGTACAACAGACAGCATTTCTCATTATTAACACCACACACAAGCTGAGGAAATGGTGTCTATCTCAGGACACTGCTGCCAGTCATTCTTTTTACTCAGAGGGTCATCAAAACTGCCCACCTTGAGTTCATAATGCATGGTCTTTAGGCAAGTCCTTAGCAATGGCCACATTTATGCCCACAGGCTCCCAAAAGCAAGATACCCTTTCTCTGAGATCCCTCTGGATTGTTCCCATGTTACCTACCGGGCTGTAGGCTTTTGCAAATTTTGTCTTCCATTTCTTCCACTCAGGATCCAAACTTGAATCAGGGGATGGAGCAGCTGAGGCCATTCCCAAGAAGAGGATGATCAGGAAGACAGCACTATTTGGGTCCCCAAAACATAGAGAATGAGCAGTTGTTTGATACCATAGTCAGCCCCAAAAGATACACACAATTAATGTTATACATACTGTCTATTTAGCAATATATATGTATGTATATGCATATATGCATGTAATAACAATGAGTGATAAAAGAGGACAGAATTTTAAAAGTATTGGACAGAGTATTTCTGAGGCTATGAGGGGAAAAGGGGAGGAGAGCGAAGATGGAATTCTATTATTATCGTAAAAAAACCTAAGAGACAGACAACCAAGAAAATGAAGCAAAAACAAAACAAAAATATAAAACCTAAGAAACAGCAGAAGTCTCAGGTAACCAGAGCAGAGATATGAGGAAGTTTGTAGAGAATCAGTTGGGTGGGTGGAGAGTCTGTGTACCTTGCTGATCTCTGCTCTTACCTGAAGTGCTGGAGCTTCTGTTCACAGATGGAAAACAGAACCATGTTGTCCAGGGTCTCCTAAGAGCAACTGACAAAGGAGGCTGGTGGTGATCGAGCAGAGTAGCCTGTGGCTCCACCCTTTCCTGCCTGAAGCACTGGCTAGCTCTTTCCTGAAGCCTCAGCCTGGCCCACATAACAGAGGTCACAAGCCAGCTAGCTACACTAGTGAGTTAAGTATCATAACAGGAAAACATCTGGAGACTAAGCAGACCCCAGGCACAAGCTGACTCATACAGGATGTGGCTTTTCTGAGAACGCCAAGACTCACAGGATGCCTTATTTTTTTATAGTTAACAGTTGTTGAAGAACACAATTATGACAGGATGAAGTCAGTGGAGACAGCTAGTGTTTCTCAAAGCCATACCTCAGATTCTGCGTCTGTAGGGAGACCATCAAGCAGTGTGTACCTGTCTGTGTCTGTCTTGCTTGAAACACAGCCCAAGACAGAAAGAAGCATCTTCAAAGAGGATGCAATAACCTCCCCAAAACAGAGTAGTCTGAAACACTTATCACTCAGCCTGAACATTAGTGCCTCAGCTCAGGGATCCACAGTGTTTAGGAAAAGTTCTAGAGTTTCCCAAACCAAACAACAGATGCCTGATGTACACATAGCTACATGGCCTGCAGGGCTTGACAGGACAATCACTGTGTTTGATTATACATGAGGAAATTGCTGTGTGGACTTCTCTATTACTCTGATAAGCACAGATGGGCATGTGATTACAAAGCAGATTTAGCAAAAGTCAGAAAAGAGTACAGTTGCTTTGGCTGAGAAAATACAGAGGATATAAATCTCTACATGTGATCAAAAGTTTGTTTCTATTTTGATATATCACATGAAAGGGTAAATCAGTAGATGCATGGTCCCTTTCCTCTGATGTTTTCCAGAGTTGTAGCAAATTCTTGTCTGTCATATAATTGAGATTTGATGATTTCTGGATGTTTGTTACAGGCAGTATTGGGTGGATATATAGATCCTAAAAAATGCATATGCTCCAGGTCAAATTGGATAAAAATCTAGCAGAGAATTGATATACATAGATAGTAGCAACACAGCTTAGTTCTACATTACAATTAAAATGAAAGTAATCTGTTCACGTGTGTGATCAAGGTATAGTAGTCTTTGACTTATGTTTTCTGCTTTGTTCTTTAAGTCACTCATGGAACGTTTTCCAAAACTGACCATATACGTGGACAAAAAGTAATTCTCAAGAGATGTACCAAAAAATTAAAATAACACCTCCATCCTTTTTGAGTGCCATGGTGTAAAGCTGGCTATCAAAAGCAGCAGAAAGCTTATAAACTCATAGAAACTGAACAACTTACTAGTGAATGAAAATGGGTCAAGATAGGCATCAAAAAAGAAATAAAAGTGTTGTTAGATTTAAATAAATTACACGACATACTCAAAGTTATGGGACACAAATGAAGGTGGTCCTAAGAGCACTTAGCTCACAGCACTAAGGGCTTACATAAAAAATTTGAGTGATCTTATTCTAATAATTAAATAGTATACCTGAACCTTCCAGAATAAAAAGAAGAAATAATGCCCAAAATGAGTAGATGGCAAAAAAAAGTCATCGAAATAATCAATTGTTGAAGAAATTCAAGAAGACATTAGAAGATAGAAAGATCTGCTATGCTCAGATTGCTAGAATTTGTATTGTGAGAATAGAATGGTTATTCCATCAAAAGCGCTCTACTGACTCAGTGCAATCCCCATCAAAATTCTAAAACAATTCTTCACAGATCTTGAAAACCTTTTCAGCATTTCTAATTTGACTCAAGGCACAGACTAAGGGAATCTCAAGACTTGGGAGACATACAACACCCTATTACTGCCTAATAAACAGCAAGAATTCTGCTATGTTTCATAAATATTTGATAATAATTTAATTATAAATACTACTCATTATTCTCACATTAATGATTGTGTATTTATTAGAATACATTGTACAAGTGCTATCAACCAAGGAATGCTGTGAGAAAAATATATTTCCCCAGAAAAGAACTCAATGATTGGTTACTTGATAACAAAAAGTCAGATCTGAATACACACACACACACACACACACACACACACACAATTACCATTATACTGACTTTAGCACCTTGCTTTTATATACTTTGAAATACATGAAACAGCAATTAATTTTAAAAAAGAGGCAGTGAATTGAGAGAGAGAAATAAGAGGTATATGGGAGGGTTTGTGGGGAGGAAAGGAAATGGGCAAATGATGTAATTAGAATCTCATAGAATGAAGTAGAAAGGGGTCCCCTGCACAGGTGCAGTGAGGTCTAACAGAATAAGGAGCCATCACTTTGCACTGGATGGAAACAATTTTTACCTATGAAATTCATGTGAATTAAAATCATTGAATTCCAACAATTTTCAAATAGGCATTCAGACCATTGCTCTCTCTCTCTCTCTCTCTCTCTCTCTCTCTCTCTCTCTCTCTCTCTCTCTCTGTGTGTGTGTGTGTGTGTGTGTGTGTGTGTGTGTGTACCTAAAACCCTGGAAACAAAATGTAATCAAGGATGGAATACTGATTCTATATTGAAAATACCACTCACACTCTTCTCCAAATAATACCACACAGTCGATTATGCCTTCACCCAGAACTATTTGTTAACCACCTAAAAATTTTCCTCCACAAAACAGAAAGAAACCAGAACATTGCCTTTTAAATATAGCTTTATTTTAAAGACAGAGTTGTGTATTCTATTTAAAAGCTAAACTTAAAAATTATTTTTGAGAATTATTAATATAAATGAGTTGAGAGCATGGGTTAAGGCACTGGTCAGGTTTTATTAGTGTGAACACACCTTGGAGTTCATACTACAGTATGGATCTTAAGGGACTTGAGTGTAGGATCCCACATGTTGGGGGCTGGCTACTGAGTTGGGGAGGCTCCTGCTGTTTTTGCTTCTCCTTCCCCCAGTTCAGATCTTCTTTTTCACCATCAGGCAGTTCACATGTTGGGGCAGACATCTCTTAGACAATGGCACAGTGACTGTTTCACTCCTTGCCTAACTTTATAGTGCAGTTCATGTTACTCTGGCTGGAAGGAAAGCGCATGTCACATTAATTAGAAAATCATGTAGCCCAGTGATTTATTATAGTACATCCCCTGGAACTTCTGCCCTTCAAGGACACTAGCCAAGTCTAAAGCTCAGCAAGCAGTACACGTACCATGAGCAAGAAGGAAAGGTAGTCACCTACAACCACATATCAACTCCAGCTGTAATTTATAGAGCAGTGGACTGCATGTTGTCCCACAGCTGACCTAAGTGAGAACCTCAGTTCCTTCTTGGCTTCCCTGTGCAGAGCTGAGGGTGGGAATGTGATAATGTCATACCTGATCCTGTACAGGAATATCATCATCACTCTCTTCCAAATCCTCAAATCCAGATACATAGCCAACTGGCTGTGTTTGCTCCTCTCCAAACGTTGGGTATACAATGTTAGTCATTATTTTCATGAATTCTTCATCAGTCTTCATGGGAAAAGCAAATAAGAGTTGGAAACTAACAGACTAACTGTAAAGACCTGAAGTGAAGAAACAGAGTTAAGCTGTCCAAGACATGCTTACCAGCTGACCAGAGGCACTCATTTCTATGTTGCAGTCATCGTCCTGGTCATTTTCACTATTGTGCAGTTTGACAATAAACTCGTCCCACACTACTCTTTTGAGTCCTTCTTTATCCTAGAAATGAATGTAAGTGACATTATTTCCTTCATATTAACTCTACACTCAAGCTGACCAAGTAGATTTGCTGTGACAGCTGAAGAGGAGCCATGGGGAGGGATCTCAGTACACCATAGCTACCCATGCTGTGCACTCTACATTTCAGAAATGCTCGCCACCTTGTGTTCATAGTTCACAGCTTTAAGCAACTCCATGCTTGACCCCTATGACCTCTTTTGTGCCTATATACTCCTTTTATTAGATATATTCTTTATTTACATTTCAAATGTTGTCCCCTTTCCTGGTCCCCCCTCCCAGAAAATCACATAAGCCATCTCCCCTCCTCCATTCCTCAATCAACCCACTCCCATTTCCCTGTCCTGGTATTCCTTTACACTGCAGCATCAAGCCTTTCCAGGACCCACGGCCTCTCCTCCCTTTGGTGTCCTACAAGGCCATCCTCTGCTGCTAATGTGTCTGGAGCCATGAGTCCCTCTATGTGTACTCTTTGGTTGGTGGTTTTGTCCCTGGGAGCTCTTGGAGTACTGGGTGGCTCATATTGTTGTTCCTCCTATGAAGCTGCAAACCCCTTCAGCTCCTTGGGTCCTTTCTCTAGCATTGGGGCCCCTGTGCTCAGTTCAATGGCTGGCTGAGAATGTCTCCCTCTGTATTTGTCATACACTAGAAGAGTCTCCCAGGTGACAGCTATATCCAGCTCTGGTCAGCAAGCACTTGTGGGCATCAATAATAGTGTCTGGGTTTTGTAACTGTATATGGGCCTATATACTCCTAATAGCAAGGTCTATTTTCTTTGAGATCCCTTGGGACAGTTCCCATGTCACCATCCAGCCTGTCAGTTTTCTCATAGGTTACCTTCTGCTCTTGCAATTCAGCATCCAAACTGGGGTTAGGGATTACAGCAGCTGAGGCCACTCCCAGGCACAGGATAACTAGGAAGACTCTAGGAGTCATGTCTCAAGTTCCTAGAGGCAAAAAGGAGAAATCTCTGTCTAAATATTTCAAACCTACTATTTTTTTTAACTGAGAAATTAAGGCACACATGGTGGATCAAGACTGAACTATTCCAAGTATTTATCTAAACAATGTGGAAAAGGCTAATTTTACTTGCAGAAAATAGATTGAGGTATTTGTTAGTAGCTGCTCCTGGCTCTAGGAATAGAAATAGTAAGGAGTGTGACCATCAGTTTTCAGATGGATGTTCATATGATCCCAAAAGCTAATGCTGTAACTGCGGACTGAAGGCAGAGCTGGCCTAGTATTTCTAAAGACAAATGAAGCTTCAAGAGCTGAGGGACATTAAACATCACCTTCCTGCATATTACACAGCAGGAGCTACCCTATGTCTTGGACCCTCCCACCTTAATGATAACAGTTTAGTCTGTCCTTCATGGAGAACCTGGGAATGACAGCATCTGCTGATCCCTCTGACACACCACTGTCACTATGCCTCCTGAGTCTCCACTCACTGCCACAGAAAGGAAGGTGTTCACAAGGTCATGCAGTCAGGTAAAAAGAAGACCACTCCCAGAATTCTCAGCTCAAGACTTTCTAGGTCTTCTGTTTAACTCCCCCAGAAGGCACCAAGTCAGGAGCATGCTGCCTGGTATTCCTTCTGCACAGTGGATTTAAATTGTGTTGGTATGGGAAAAAATGATCTTAATTGGGAAGTACTGGGTGTGTCTGATATTGTTCAGGAGTCCAACTGGCACTTCCTGTGACAAGTCTCAGACTTAGACTCACAGGGATCTAGCACAAAGTTGCATGCCTGAGTAGCCTGGTTGGGTTTTTGGATCTTCCACTCATCCTCCTCTGCATCTCTACACCAAGGCTCCTGATGCTAAAATTTTTCTCATTCTGCAGGGAAGTTCTTCAGGGTACTCCTCCAGTTCCCAATCTGCTTTGGCAGAGCCATGGCCTTACCTGTGATGTCCAACACTGTGTTGTGCACTCCAGTGATTCAGCTCTTCAGATTTTCCCGGAGATCCAGAATCTATCTGAGCTGCACGCCATTCAGTCTTTAATCTCTAATTTCTGGCTACTAAGTACCACCCATAACTCCTAAAGTCTTTTTGATTGGTTGTGTTGATGACACCATTGGGCCCTAGGCTCTAGGATTACAGGCATTTATGAAATTAAAGGATGAAGTGTGGATTGCTGCAGTGGACTATGGGGGAGATTTGCCAGAGTCTGTTTTAGAGAAAGGTTGGAAATGAGCACTGAGGTCCTTTGCTTATTTAGTACCCTGATGTTGTGCTCTGTGGGGTGTTTAAGAAAAAGTGGTTCTAGGTAATTTTGAGTCGCTTTTCAGTTGAACTATGACTTTGACTTGGAACAAGAAACACCCTGGAGCAGTATGAATCATCATACTCAAGTCTAATGCCTGTTGGTGGAAATACAGACTCCAGGATACTTCCTCAGGATCTGAGTTGGACCCAGGTGGGTCTCACAAAATACTTAGGAATAGGTTGGAGGAATGGCTTTGTAGGTAAGAGCACTTACTGATCTTGCCGAAGACCTAAATTTAGTTCCCAGGAACCACTTGGAGCTCCCAATTGTCTTTAAAGTTTCAGGGAATACAATGTCCTATTGTTTTGCCTCTTTGAGCATGAGGCACACAAATGAAACCGGTAAAACACACATAAACATAAAACAAAGTTAAATAAAAGTTGTTTAGAGAAGGTGGAAACAGCTGAGGAGGAGGGTTGCCACACAAGAAGACCAGCAGTCTCAACTGAGCTGGATGCCTGAGATCTCTCAGACACTGAGCCACCAGACAGCATACATCAACTGATACGAGGCTCCTGGCACATATACAGCAGAGGACTGCCTGGTCTGGCCTCTGTGAGGGAAGATGGACCTAGCCCTCAAGAGACTTGAGGCCCCAGGGTGTGGGGAGGTCTGGTAGTGTGGGGGTGGCATGGTGGGGACACCTTCTTGGAGATGGGAGGGGAAGAGGTATAGATTGGGGAGTGAGTGGTCAGGGGCAGACCAGGAAGGTCATGAAGACTAGACTATGAAAAGGATTTAATAATAATAATAATAATAATAATAATAATAATAATAATAATGAGAATAGTTAGGGTAAGACTATCTTGAAACAAAGACTAGATAGTCAAGGGCAAATCCTTGGTTGGGACAGGGGATGAAAGGGGTAGATGAAGGCCTCCTAAAATGCTTCTACTGCTGATGCTTCCTCTCCATCTCCTTGCTCAGAAATACTTTATCCTCTCATGCCTTTAATGATTGATTTGTAAGATATGAGTCATTTACTAAAAGGCTATGCTGATTAATGGATAAGGGAAAATGAGAAATATGGAAATTTCTTCAGTTGCTCTTTCTGGTTTTTGCCTTATGGAAATCCCATGTTCATCTTGAGGTTTAAGTTAGGACACTTCTTAAACTTCAATGTTAAAATGTAAACCAAGGAGAATGTAAGAGTGTTCCAGATAGAAGAAATCACTGGTCCATAACCACTAATTACTACAATCCAAGACTTGCAAACAGGAGAACATCGCCCATCAAATCAATTAAGTAGGGCTCACATGGGCTCACAGAGACTGAAGCAGCAAGCAGAGTATGAGGCCTTCAGTGTATAAGTTATGGCTGCCAGCTTGGTGCTCTTATAAGACTCTTAACAGTGGGAACAAGTGTATCTCTGATTATTTTGCTTGCTTTGGGGACATTTTCCCTCCTATTGGGTTACCTTGTCCAGCTTCAATATGAAGACGTTTTGGCTTGTCTTACTGTACTGTGTTTTCCTTTCTGGCTGTCATCTCTTGGATGAATGATCTTTGAAGGGAAATGGAGGAGAAGTAGATCTATGGCAGAGAGAAGGTGGAAAAAATCTGGGAGGAGTGAAGAGAAGGATAACGGTGGTTGAAATTTATTGTAAGAGAGAAGAATCATCTATTTTCTATTTAAAAAGGTTTAGAAATGTTCCAAATCATTGTGATTTTCTCAATAGCATAAACACACACACACACACACACACAAACACACACGCACGCACGCACGCGCGTGCGTGTGTGTGTGTGTGTGTGTATGGAGGAAATATATCACTAAATGTGGCCTTGGAGGAAATATATCACTAAATGTGGCCTTTGAGCATTTAAATATCATGTACTCATTTCTAGTGTACTCTCTGATTCTTGTTTGTGTTCCAAGATTTATGCTCTTAGTTACTGCTCCAGCTGTCATGTCTGCTACCTTCTGCCATGATACTCCCCTTATTAGGAACCCTAAGCCACTGGGATTGTATGCCAAAATAAACCCTTCCTTCTATATGTTGCCTTGGTTATGGTGTTTAATCACATCAACAGAATAGTAACTGATGCACATAGAAACACCATTTTTTCCTGTATAATATTTTATGAACATTTGGTTGTTTTCCATGTAAGTGGAGAAAGAAGATATAATGCTCATCTCCCCAACACTACCAAATATACACAAAGTCTAAATTTGATCCAAAGAATTTGTAACACAAGAGAAAACAGTGATGGATGCTTAAGGTAGAGAGAGTAAGACACTATTGTTGTAGTCACTGGGATACCTGCTTATACAAAATCTGTTAAATTATACTTATATCATTGTAATTAAGGCCTCTAAATCTAGTTTGAAGCCTGTCTGCTCAAGTCTTTGTATCATCCTGTTTCAGCCAACAATTGTATTAAGTCAGTTTAGCACAACCTCTGTCCTCACCATCTGCTAATCCTCCCTACGTGATCAAGAGTCTCTTTCTCAACCTATGCCCTAGGTTATGTCTCCTCACATGGCCAACAGCAAGATTCCCGTACGTCTGTTTAGTCATAATCTCCTTCTTAACAATTTTCAATCTACTGAGAAACAGTCTACTTCCTGCCACAAAATTTACATATCCATCTATACGTGACATCAAGCACCTTCTCCTCTTACTGTAGGATCCATACAAATGACTTCTATAGCTATAGCCTACTCTTGAATATAGTTTACTTAGATATTTTAAATAAGTAATCATTCAATTTCTATATATATTTTAATAAGAAATCATGACCTAATTTCTCTAAAACAGTTTCGCTTACCTTTTCTTTTGCCTGTAATTCACAAGAGAAGCAGGTACTTTAATAAAAAAGACCATGTTTTTGGTGATCCTGAATCCTCAATTCCTATAACTCCAAGAGGTTTTGTCTACTTCTGGTCCCTCATGATCAAAGAATTGTGTTTGAAAAGTAAATGATGGAAGGTTGATGGTAAAGACACTAAAATTATATTTCTTATATAAACATATTTCTGAGGCCAGCTGGATCAGTGCCCTGTGCTTTTTCTGTGGACAGGAGGACAAGAGCCTATTATACTTGATGGAGCACCAATGGCAGGTCAAAGAAATGAATACAACTAAGATAAGAATATCAAACTATTGAGTTCATTTGGGTTGATTACTTAAGCTTGGATGAAAGGCTATTTGCCAGAGAATGAGTGACTCTAAGTAGCCATAACATCCAAAAAATCCCACAGCATCCTGGGTAATAACCTAAAGAACTGCATCTCTCGAACTTTCTCCAAAACTCAGGGAATAAGAAATATTTACAAGGTTCAGAAAGCTTCTAAAATTTATAGGATCCACAAGACCCATCCCCAGGGTTTTAAAAGAATTATCAGCTCAAGTTACAAGTTCATTCTATAATTTACTAAAGTAAATGGAGTAATCCTAATGAGGTCTTCTTATACTGGAGGATATAGAATCCCAACAGGCCAACTCTCATCACCAAATTAGGTTTCTAGTATTGGAACTGGGATGCATTTAGTTGAGATGTTGGCTAACGATGTCCTATGGAAATCACTAAAAAACTCAGGGTGTTGTTAAGACAGTTCTTTTGTCTCTACAAACTGACAGCAGGGTCCCATTGCTGAGGGTAACACTCATATAACTTACTGAATATAGAGAAGTCAAATTGGTGTCCACATGGAGCCTTCACTCCTATTTTTTAGTATTCTTGTTGATGGAAGGTATTCTGTAGGCTAACAAAAGAGGCACAGAAACACCACCCAGGCCACAAAACCCTTGATCTACAGTCTTTTCTGCCTGCAAAATATTCTAGGGCAATTATGACACAGAATTTGAGGGAGTAGCCAACCAATGTTCCACTCCATGAGATGAAACCCATATCCAATACTTCTTGGTAGAACACCAACAACAGATTAGATAGTACAGAGCCCTAGGGCAAAATAAAAAATTACTGGTCTTAAAAAGTATCAACAAAATGACTTCTAAAGGTATTCTGTTATACTCATAGATCAGCACCTTATTCAGTCTTCACCAGGGAAGCTCCCGATTGCAGCAGATAGAAATTAATGTAGACCCCTGGTCAGACATCACATGCAGAGAATTCTTGGAAAGGAAACCCAGCTGTAAATGAGACATTTCTATCAATTCCCCCCTTAGAGCTCTGGGAATCACACAGAAGAGGGTGTAAAAAGAGTGCAAGTTCCAGGAGAGATGGAGACACCAGGAGAACAAGTCCCTCTGAACATAATGGAGTACTACTCAGCTATTAAAAACAATGAATTCATGAAATTCTTAGGCAAATGGGTGGAGCTAGAAAATATCATCCTGAGTGAAGTAACCTAATCACAAAAGAACACACACAGTATGCACTCCCTGATATGTGGATATTAGCTCGAAAGTTCAGAACACCCAAGATACAACTTAGACCACATGAATCTCAAGATGAAGGAAGACCAAAGTGTGGATACTTTGATCCTTATTGGAAAGTGAATCAAAATACCCATGGCTCTCAGCCAACCTAAAGAATGAGTGTAGGGTCCCCAATGAAGCAGCTAGAGAAAAGGACCCAAGAAGTTGAAGAGGTTTGCAGCCGTGCAGGAGGAACAATAATATGTACCAACCAGTACCCCCAGAGCTCCCAGAGACTAAGCCACCAACTAAAGAGGACACATGGAGGGATCCATGGCTCCAGCTACATATGTAGCAGAAGATGCCCATTTTAGACATCAATGAGAGGAGAAACCATGGGTGCTGTGAAGGCACAATTCCCCAGAATAAGGGAATACAAATCAGGAAATTGTGTGTGTGGGGGGTGTTGAAGAGGAGGAGGGGTGAGTGGATAGGGAATTTTTGGAAAGGTAAAGCAGAAAGTGGACACCATTTAAAATGTACATAAAACAAATATCTAACAACAACAACAACAACAACAAAAACACCTACTCAAAAGGAGAGAAATCATGCCTGGTACTGGAAGTCTAGGCAACTTCTTGAGGGTGGCATGGTCATGGCCCTAAGAAAACAATGTACTGGGTTGGAGAGATGCTTCAGCTGTTAAAGGCTAGGTGACAACCAAAGAACAACATAATTCCTTCTCATATTTCAAATATTATCCTTATACCCAACGATACGTGCAGTTACTAATCCTCACCAAAGAAGTCTCTCATTACAGCAAATGGAGACCATCACAGACAACCACAACTGGACACAATGCAGAGATCAGTAGATTATGGGAAGCCCAGCCCCAAAAGATACATATGCATCACAGCTTCTGCACCTATAGCCCAGGCAACAATACAGAAGAGGAGACAGAAAGATTAAAAGATCCAGACTACCACGAAGTCTGCTGTGAACCTGTCTCCCTTAGATATTTCTCAATAAACAAGAGTGAAAAAATAGCAATGTCAATGGGCATGTTAATGTAGAAGGGAAATTTTTCACAGGGTATCCTTACAGATTAAGATCTACAGGCAATCAATGGCTGCTTGGAGAATGAGAATTAACTCATTCTAGAGATGAACTTCCTTATTGTATGTCCAATGCAAAGTGATCAGCCTTGAAACCATACACACACTAACAACAGAAAATGACTCAGCAGTATGTGTATATGTGTGTGTGTGTATGTATGTATGTATTCAATATAAGCACAAATATACATATACATACACATGTATGTGCACTCACATATAAATATCAATTATAATCAAAGAAAAATAGGCTATCAAGTTGAGGGAAGATGGGAGTTACCTTCTATGAGAGGTAACTGGGTGGAGCTGATATAAGGAAACAGGTATGATGGAGAAAGTGATGCAATTCTATTTCAATTAACAATACTTTTTAAAAAGATAGAGCCTAGCCCTAGTGGAGAAGGTGGGGGTGAGTCAGCCCTGTGGGCATAAGGACAGGAGAGATTTGTGGTGTGGCTACTGGAGAGCTGGCAGGTTTATCAACTCAGCTACCACTTAGACACAGGTCAGATATAGAGAGCTTTGAGTAGGCCCACACTGCAACATCTATAGCATGGGAAAGGGCTGGTCCTGCAGGTGCAAACCTGGAGGATCTCTGTGACACAGGGCAACATAAGATATTCAAGAAGAGTTGTATCGAAGATCCAATATTGATAGTATGCAGAAGCCAGAGGCCTCACCAGACTAGTGACTCACTGCAATGAACATTTGCAAGATGTGTGGACCAAAGGCTACACTGTATGACTGTGGCACACTACAGCAGCTTCCAAGGTAAAACCTGAAACTGGATCTTACCAAAGAGACAAGTATGGGTGAAAGGACAGACACAACAAATCACAAGGAATGTGAAGGCAGGATACAGTCTACACATCAAATATGGTCCTGATGTGAGATCATTATGCAGAGATTGTGTTGACTGAAAATGACTTCTTATCTTCTGGCCATCACTCAACACATCACTGAAATGAGGTATTTGCTGGCAGGTCATATTAGTCAATAAATAACTCCTGCTCTTTTCTGCAACTTGCCTAAGATTTTGTACAAAGTCCACTAAGAAAATTTTACTCTCTTAAGATCCCTCACTTATTCCTTAGGTGAGTATTTTGCTCTATACAATACAATAAAGCATCTCTTAATTTAAAAATGTATATTCTTTGACTTTATTTATTTATTTATTTATTTATTTATTTATTTATTTTTGAGACAGGGTTTCTCTGTGTAGCCCTGGCTGTCCTGGAACTCACTCGGTGGACCAGGCTGGCCTTGAACTCAGAAATCTGCCTACCTCTGCCTCCCAAGTGCTGGGATTAAAGGCGTGCGCCACCACCGCCCGGCTTATTCTTTGACTTTTTAAAATAAATTTATATACTTTTTTTCTGATTACTTTTAACTTTCCATTACTCTTTCTTATTTACCTCTTGGTTTTACTGAAATTCAAATCCTTCTTATCAACAAGCTTTACCAATCATATATTTTTAATTTGTTACATATATTTGTGTGTGTGTGTATGTGTGTGTGTGTGTGTGTGTGTGTGTTTGTGTATGTGTTTTTGTGTGTGTGTGTGTGTGTGTGTGTGTGTGTGTGAGAGAGAGAGAGAGAGAGAGAGTCTAGGTATGGAGATCAGAGGAAAACCTGTGGGAATTGTTTCTCTTCTATCAAACAAATTCCAGGGAACAATCCAGATGGTCAGACTCAGCAGTAAGTCATTTTATCTACTGAGCAATGTAACCAATTCTATTGTTATTATTTATTAATATTAATATTAGTATTAAACTCATTGGGTTTAAATAAAGCTTCTTGCATGAGCATGAGTGAGGAAAGTTATTTACTAGGGCCCAGACAACTCAGCCTTTCCTTAATCTCTTTTGAAATTACCTCCTCAGTACAAGCTCCCAGTGATTGTTCTAGTCCATGTGTTCTGTTCTATTCTATTCTATTCTATTCTATTCTATTCTATTCTATTCTATTCTATTCTATTCTATTCTATTCTATTCTATTCTATTCTATCCTATCCTATCCTATCCTATCCTATCCTATCCTATCCTAGTCCATTGATCTATGCATCTTGTTTTGATTCCAGTACCACACACTTTTTATTACTATGGCTATGTAGTATAACTTTGAATCAGGGATGGTGATACCTCCAGCAGCAATTTCCCCCCTCTGGATTTCTTTGGTGTTTCAATATTCACTTTAATATTTTTATGTCTATGGAGAACTGCACTGGGATTTTAATTGGTACACCCCTGAAGTAATATAATTGCTTTTAGTAGGGTGGGGTGATTATTTGTATATATTTAGTCTAGAGAGTGTCACTGTCAGAAGGTGTTGGAGTAGGTGTGGCCTTGTTGGAGTAGGTGTGTCACTGTGATTGTGGGCTTTAAGACCCTTTTCTTGGCTGCCTGGAAGCCAGTATTCTGCTAGCAGCCTTCAAATGAAGATGTAGAACTCAGCTCCTCCTGTACCATGCCTGCCTGGATGTTGCCATGTTCCTGCCTTGATGATAATGGACTGACCCTCTGAACGTGTAAGCCAGACCCAATTAAATGTCTTTTATAAGACTTGCATTGGACATGGTGTCTGTTCACAACAGTAAAACCCTAACTAAGACAAGTGGTGATTTTTTGCAGTTAATCTCAGCAATCCATGAGCATGGGGAGTCTTTCTATCTTTCAGAGTCTTCAATTTGTTTCTCCAGTAACTCAGAGATTTCTTTTCCTTCCTTGATTAGCTTGTTTCATTATGTTTGTTTTTGAACTCACTGTGAATTGGAGAATTAAAGCCTCTTTCTCTGATTTCTTTCTCAGTCTGCTTCCATTATTATAAAGACAGGTTACTGATAAGAGTTTGTTCATTTGTTTCCTGTAGATGTTTGTCATCTATGACTTTTCTGGTGAATATATTTCTGCAAATAGAGAAACTTTGATTCCTTGGTTTTTCTTTTTATATCCCCCATTTTTGTCATTCTCTCATTATGTACATTGGGCAAGACTTCATGTACCATACTGAATAGGAGTGAAGGCAGTGGGAATCTGTGCCTTGTAACAGGGATGGTGCCAGTTTTTCTATATATGTAGGTATTTTATATATAGCTATTTTAACGTTGAGTTATATTCCCATCATTCTGTTCCCATTGGGTCTTTAACACAAAATGATGTCAGATTTTGTCAAAGACTTTCTCTATGTCAGTTGAAATGATCAAATCATTCCAATCTTTAGCTTTCTTTCTTTCTTTCTTTCTTTCTTTCTTTCTTTCTTTCTTTCTTTCTCTTTCTTTATATATATATATATATATTTGTATATTTTAACAACTTCTGCATCACTAAAGTGAAGCCAACTTAGTCATGATTAATGTTTATTGTATTCATTTTGTAATTATTTTATTGAGAACTTTTGTGCATATTCATCAGAGATATTACTCTAAAATGTGTGTGTGTGTGTGTGTGTGTGTGTGTGTTTGGTTGGATTCATTATCTATGTGATATTATAATACTGGGTTTATAAAATATTTGGACACATTCTTCCCTTGTATATTTCATGGAATAATTTCATTTTAATTATATTTTTATTTATTCGCTGAGAATTTTATACATGTATATAGTGTATTTTTATCATTCAATCTACACTCCCCTAATTCAGTGCCTTTCCGGACCCTACCACATCCTTCCTCCTCCCAGTTTTATGTCTTCATACCTTGGTACCCTTCATACTTCCCATCCTCAAACTCTTTACTCTTGATTCTTCCTAAATTTTTCTCTGGAAGCACTGAGTAGGTGAATATCTATATGTGCCCTGCTATCTCTTAGATTACCATCCCTCCAGCTACCAAGCCAATGGAAGAGCTAGAGCCAATAGATCATAAGAGATTGGTGAGGATCTTGAAATTTTAACCCACCCTTTTATGTGGTTAATTCCATTCATCACAATTCTGTGAATATAAGTATACCAGCTAAATTTTACTACATCACTCACCAGCTCTCACACTCCAATGAATAAGAAAGTAGGGTCACTGAGCATGATAGAATAATAAGTTCTGATCTCTTGATCACCATAAAACAATGTCTATATGATGAGCTAGGCACACTGTATCTCTACTCACACACCCTCCATGTAGCTCCTCTCATATGACTAAGTTCGTATTCTATTCTCCCATCTCTTTCTCATCCCTGAATGTAAAAGTTCTTTATGTTGCTGTCTTCCCAATGTAGACATACAGTCTTTAGCTCCAAAAGACAACCACGATTCCACTCCATATGGAACTATGAGTAACTCCTCAAGTTATTAGGAGAAACTGGTCAGAATACAACAGAAGTATTGGTCTGGGTACTGACAAAGAACACTAATCTTCAGAGGTCTATACATTACCATCTGCCACTCGGAATTTTCATGACCCATGAGACTGTACCCAGAGGGAAAGAACTCTGTGTGGCCAAAGTGAAGAATCTTATCAACCGAAAATGGCATAGTCCCCCAAAAGAAACCCTGTGGTAAGAACACACCTGTCCTGTTGAGTCAGAACAACCCAGGTGTGCTTGGACAGAGATGAATAGTTTTTGAGCCTTCTTTAAGAGCTATCATCTGCCTATACAGTTTCTTTGTTTCTTCCTTTCTTCCTTTCTTTGTACTGAATCACTACTTTTATTTAATACCCACGTCATCAGTTTTGCCAGTTATCCCAACATTGTCCTTTATTGAAGTTTTTCTTCTTTCGATTTTATTAATTATTCTATTTACATTTCAAATGTTATTCCCCTTCCCAGTACCCCCCTCTACAAACTTCCCACTCCAGACCCCCTCTATTTTGCCCTTAAGAGGGTGCATCTCCCACCACTCCCACCTTACCCTTCTATCATCCCCCTTCTCTGGGGCATCAAGCCTCCACAAGACCAAGTTCATCCCCTCCTACTGAGGCCAGACAAGGCCAATATGTAGCAGAAGCCACAGACTAGCCGATGTATGCTCTTTGGTTGGTAGCTTAGTCTCTGGGATTTCTGAGGGGTCTGGTTAGTTGATACTGTTGTTCTTCCTGGGGTTGCAATCCCTTTCATCTCCTTAAGCCATCCCCTAACTCTTCCATATGGGTCCCCGAGCTCAGTTCAATAGTTTGCTGTATCTATATCTGTCTTAGTCAGATGATAGTAGAGCCTCTCAGAAGACAGGGTCCTGTCTGCAAGCACAACATGCATCAGCAATAGTGTTGGGATTTGGTATCTGCAGATGGAATAGATTCCAAGTTGGAGTGGTAGATCCCAATGCGCAATAGATCCCAGGCTGGATAGCCTTCCATTCAGTCTCTGCTCCATTTTTGTCCCGGCATTTTCTTTAGACAGGAATAATTCTAGGCCAAAAAATTTGAGATGGGTGGGTAACCCATCCCTCAACTGGGAGCCATGTCTACCTACTTGAGGTGGTCTCTTCAGATTCTATCACCTGACGGTTGTGCATTTCCTATACATTTTCACTTATATGTTCTGCTTTTCTTCCAGCATACCACCATCACCCACCAATTACAGGGAGTGAATAAATAACTCACTAGTTATATGCCCCAATGTATACTTCTTTTTTTGTGCTAAGCCAGATGTAATATTCATCACATTCTAAAACCCTGAGAAGGATAAATAGGTGCTTAAGAACACTGGGATATCATTGACACTCTAAATACCTGGCCAGGCAAGAGACATTTCTGCAAGACTGAAGAGGCTGTTCCTGACATCAAGAGGTTCTCTATAGGGTATGATTCTTCAGATGATGGAGGTTTCCATATGAGAAAAATATCTATAATTTCTTAATTTAAAAGATTTGGCTTTTCTGTCTTCTTTCCTTTGTGTGGACTTTACCTCACATCAAAAATGTTCCACAGTTAGGAATGGGAACACTTCTTCCTTGGTGGTGGGAATGCAAACTTGAACAACCACCTTGGGAATGAATGTGGCATTTTCTTAGAATATTGGGAATAGTTCTACCTCAAGACACAGCTATACTTCTGCTGGGCATATACCCAAAAGACACTACAACATCTCACAAAGATACTTGCTCAAATATGTTCACAGCACCTTTATTCATAGTAGCCAGAAACTGGAAACAACCTGGATGTCCCTCAACTGAAAAGTGGATAAAGAAAATGTGGTATATCTATACAATGGAATACTATTCAGCTGTTAAAAACAAATCACCAATTTTGAAGGCAAATGAATAGAACTTGAGTGAGGTAGCCTAGTCCCTCAAGGACATGCATGATATGTACTCACTTATAAGTGGATATTAGCCATAAAATACAGGTACCTTGTTACACTTCCCAGTCTGAAAGAAGCCAAACAAGAAAGAAGGCCTAAGCAAGGAAGCTGGAGTCTCACTTAGAATGGGGGAATAAAATAGTCATAAGAGGCAGATGGAGGGAGGGAAGTGGGAGTGGTTCGGAATGTGGGTCCTAAACAGCTTGAAATGGGGGCTATCCCAAAAGCTGTTGCCTGTATTTTGGATATATTTTACTGCTTGGCTGCCTTGTCTGGCCTCAGTGGGAGTGGAAGCACTAAGCCTTGAAGAGACTTGAAGGCCAGGATGTGTGTGTGTGTGTGTGTGTGTGTGTGTGTGTGTGTGTGTAAATATCCAGGGAGCCTCCACCCACTCATAGGAGAAAGGGAGTGTTAATGGGGTAGGAATTTGGGAGGAGACTGGGAAGGGGAGCAGTGAATTAAGAAAGACTGCAGAAGGCTGCCAAAGGCAAACACATCAGAATAACAGTGGGTTCTTCAGTAGAAATACTTAGAACCGGAAATGAGAAAAGATGCATGGCTGATGGGAGAAGAACTTTTGAGAGTGTGGATGGCAGAACACATGCTACAAAAGAAGAAGGGCAACATCAGAGTGACAAATCGCCAGCAGGAGTAGGATAACTGGAGTATAAGGTGCTGTGGTGTAGGGAAAGGGTCAACTAAAACCAGATGTTTAAAGGGACATGGAAATCCACTACATCATAAACACATTTAAAAACAATTTTTAAAATTTTGTATTGGTTATTTTATTTATTTACATTTTAAATTTCAAATGTTGTCTCCCTTCCTGGTATCCTCTCCTCAACCCTTCTATCCCCTCCCTGCTCCCCTGCTTTTATGAGGGTACTTCCCCAATCACTCACCCACCCACTCCTGCCTTACTGCCCTAGCATTCCTCTATATTGGGGCATTGAGCCTTCACAGGACAAAGGGCCTCCCCTCCTACTGATGCAAGATAAGGCCATCCTCTTCTGTATATGCAGCTGGAGCCATGGATCCTTCCATGTGTACTCTTTGGTTGGTGGTTTAGTCCCTGGGAGCTCTAGGTGGGGGTGGGGTGGATCTGGCTGGCTGATACTGTTGTTCTTCTTGTGGGGTTGCAAACCCTTGCAGCTCCTTCAGATCCTTCCCTTAACTACTCCTTTGGGGTCCCCGTGCTCAGTCCAATGGTTGGTTGATCCATATGGTCCAAGCATCTGATCCATATTGGTCAGGATCTGACAGAGCCTCTCAGGAGATAGCTATACCAGGTTCCTGTCAGCCACTACTACTTGGCATTAGCAATAGTGTCTGAGTTTGGTGTCTGTAGGTGGGATGGATCCCTAGGTGGGGCAGTCTCTGGACGGTTTTTCCTTCAGTCTCTGCTCCAATCTTTGTTCCTGTATTTTCTTTAGGCAGGAGCAATTTTGTATTGAATTTTTTGAGATGGATGGGTGGCTCTATCCCTCAACTGGAGGCTGTGCCTAACCTCTGGATATGGTCTCTTCAGGTTCTCTCTTCCCTTTGTTGGGTATTTCAGCTAATGTCATCCCTGTTCAGTCCTGGGAGCCTCTTGCTTTCCTAGCATCTCAGACTTTCTGTCGGATATCTCCAGTTCCCGATTCGCCATTGCTACACACCTCTGTTCAATTTCCCCATACCCTTCCATCTCCCTCCCACCCTCTGTACATCTCCCCATCTCCTCCCATACCTAATCCTGTCCCTCTTTTATCCCCTTCCCTTCTACCCTTCCTCCCAAATCTGTACTACCTTCTACCTTCCTTGATTTTTTTGTTCTCCCTTCTAAGTAGGACTTTGATCATCTTTGTTTTTGAGTTTCATATGCTCTGTGAGATCGTATTATAGGTTTAAAAGGCATTGGATAGAAGTTGTAGGGTTGAGTAGCCCTTATGCTACTGTTCCTAGATGACAGATGTGGTGCAGCACCCTTGGAGTTCTGGGTAAAAACCTGGCAAAGGTATAAAAGTTATAGTCATGGCCAGTGGTTGGCCACCGGAACCTGAAGGTTAGACTATTCTTCAGGACAACACACACTTGGTTTCTGAATATACAGCAACTATCCTACAAATGTCCTCATGGCTCACATAGGACCAAAAGTTTCTGTGCAAGCAGCTGGTAGGTAAAAAGCAACAATGGCCTTCCAGCTTTGGACCTTGCATACTCCATTCCTCCTTTCCAGGTAGCATGTGCTGCTGGAACAACAGTGTGAGCCTTGGTGGGAGAAGCAATGGTTGATGGCATTATAGGGGTATGTGTGAGAGAATGTACTACCTTCATGTGCAAAATTGTGGAGAGGGCTGATGAAGAGGAGGGAGGTATGACCAGAATGCTCTATGTTCATGTATAACATGGAGAGGAGGTTTGTTAAAGGAAATGAAGGCTGAGTAAGACACAGAGCACCATTCATCTGTATAAAATTGTCAAATAATAAAATAACTGCAAAAGAGATTAAAAAACCATGAAATACTTCATCACGAAGTTTTTTTTTTCCTCAGAAATGAAGAAGTGCACGTGAAGTTGACAAAAATACCTGGCCAATGGTCAGGAAGAAAATAGGATATTTGTGCTCCAACTGGAAGGAACTAAATCTTGCCAAGGACAATGAACTGAGATGTGAGTCCTTTCCTGGAGGCTGCAAATGAAACTCAGCATCATGGGAGACCCTGAGTTGAATCTCTAGAGTGCTGTGGTAGGGGCAGGAGATGAAGCCCTGTGACATAAGGAGTATGTGTTGTTGTAGCGTCTAAAAACAGAAGTTTATTTTAAAAGGCTCTTTGGCTATTATAAATAAGGCTGCTATGAACACAGGGGAGCATGTGTCCTTATTACATGTTGGAGCATCTTCTGGGTATATGCCCAGGAGTGGTATAGTTGGATCCTCAGGTAGTGCTGTTCAATTTTCTGAGAAACCACCAAACTGATTTCCAGAGTGTTTTTACCAGCTTGCAATACCACTAGCAATGGAGGAGTGTTCTTCTTTCTCTAAGTTCTCTCCAGCATTTGCTGTCCCCTGTGTTTTTGATCTTGGCCATTCTGACTGGTGTGAAGTAGAATCTCAGGGTTGTTTTGATTTGCATTTCCCTGATGATTAAGGATGTTGAACATTTCTTCAGGTGTTTCTCACCATTTGGTATTCCTCAATTGAGAATTCTTTGTTTAGCTCTGAACCCCATTTTTAATAGGGTTATTTGGTTCTCTGGAGTCTAACTTCTTGAGTTCTTAAGCTGGAAAGAGCTCAGATGTCCCTCAACAGAGGAATGTATACAGAAAATGTGGTACATTTACATAATGGAGTACTACTAATCAGCTATTAAAAACAATGAATTCATGAAATTCTTAGGGAAATGGATGGAGCTAGAAAATATCCTGAGTTAGGTAACCCAATTACAAAAGAACACACACAGCATGCACTCACTCATAAGTGGATATTAGCCCAAAAGCTGGGAATACCGAAGATACAACTCACAGACCACATGAATCTTAAGAAGAAGGAAGGCCAAAGTGTGGATACTTTGATCCTTATTGGAAAGTGGATCAAAATAAGGACTCAAGAAGCTGAAGAGGTTTGCAGCCTTGCAGGAGGAACAATAATAGGTACCAACCAGTACCTTCAGAGCTCCCAGGGCCTAAACCACCAACCACAGAGTATACGTGGAGGGATCCATGGCTCCAGCTACATACGTAGCAAAAGATGACCATTTCAGACATCACTGAGGAGGAGAGGCCATTGGTGCTGTGAAGGCTCGATTTCCCAGAATAGTGGAATGCAAGTCAGGAAACTGGGACAGGAGTAAGCAGGGGGAGGGGGATGGGATAAGGGATTTTTTGGAGGGGTAACTCAGAAAGGGGATACCATTTGAAATGTAAATAAAGCAAATATCTAATAAAAAATAAATATAAACAAATAAATGATTAATAATAAAAATAAATAAAATTGTTAAAAATAAAGGCTCTTTGGTAGGCGTGTAAATTTACCATTTTAAAAGATTTATGCAAATTTGCACACTAATGAGCTAGATGTGCTTACTTGTTTTCATATTAGAATTAATCAGGGCTTTTTATACAGTGCCTGAGTGCATCAGGATGTGGCCAAGCCTGATGATCTGAGGTTATCTCAGAGCCCACATGCTAGAAAGAGAAAACCAACTCTTGCAAATTGATTTGACTTTCACACGCATGCTATGGATAAATGTATGACTAATACACACAGGCAAATGCCCACACATATGCACAATAAATATCATAAAATTAACTTTGAGAAAAGGCTGACTTTAGGATGTAGACCGGCTTCAACATTGTGCCCTAATGTCAAGCCATGAAGCAAGGAAGGTTTTTCTTTTTTCTTTTGGTTTCTTTCTTTCTTTCTTTCTTTCTTTCTTTCTTCCTTCCTTCCTTCCTTCCTCCCTCCCTCCCTCCCTCCCTCCGTCTCTCTCTCTCTCTCTCTTTCTTTCTTTCTTTCTTTCTTTCTTTCTTTCTTTCTTTCTTTCTTTTGTGAAACTAAAGACCACTACTCAAACAGAAGACTTAAAATTAAATATTCTAGTACAGCCAATCTGAAAACCAAGAGTAGAACGCTTCCTTGTTGAGGTAGAATGGTAGGGCTAGCTGGAAATTGTTTTGCTTTCTGTAATTAAATCATGTTTTCATAAGCTAAGAAATATGTTCGCTTTCAGTGATGGCCAGCCCCAATGCTCATGAGACAAACAGCTCCACCCTGAGCACAGAGATGTGTTCCTCCTGACCACATTCCCGAATCATGTGCTCATACTCCATGCACCACTGGAACAGCACGTAGTGTGTTCAGGACCAAGGGAGGAGTGGATGAAATTCAACAGCAATAAACTTTGCCAGGAACACTTGGTGCTGATTTATATGTCATCAATTTGTATTTGTTTAGGCTATTTTACAGCCAGAAGACTTCAATGTTGAGAAATTTTTCATGTGATGAACCAAACTTTAAGAACAAAAAGTTTTGGAGAAAAATGACACAGTTAAGAATGCTTTTGCATGAAGGACACAAGAAGGTGAAGGACAGAATTTATAATGGTGGTGATGGTGATGATGATGATGATGATAATGATGATGATGATGATGATTGAACAGGCTTTGTCCCAGTGAGAAACAGAGAGGAGAGAACAAGATTCAGAAATCCAGAATGGAAGGGTATAAGAAAAGAGGAAAAACAGTTGCACAAAATAAACAAACAGAACTCAGGGTGAACTGCTCTGTCCTTTGATAGGGAGAAAGTGTGTGCCACTTCCACAAGGAAACCAGACAACCACTCAATTCTCTGGGAACCTGTGTAAGAAAGCCTTGAACATATTGTGAACTATGGATGGAAGGAAGTGCTTGTCCCACTAGGTGGCCTTCTAAAGAGAATTGCGTAAAGTACAATAAGTGATAGGTGGATGTTCTTAAAAGCCAGGACATGAAAGGAATGTCCTGGCATTTCCATATTATCTTTGTGGGAGAGGAAAATGCTTGGGAGGAATCTCTTTAACATGACCAAAGTTAGTACTCATAAGACATAATACCACACACACTCCCTCACGGTACCTGTGTTCGCTTATGCCATCTGCAGATATCTTTCTCATGTAGTGCTTCAGTCATAAAATGAGGAGTGCTGTTTGTACTGTACCTCCAGCTCCACAGCCACTCCATCATTCAGATCTGCAGCCTTTCCTGTGGTCTGTGGAGGCTTGGTCTCACTGGCTGAGGTGGGTGGACACAGCTGTACCTTCAGAGCGAGCCTGCACCCTCATGAGCCTTGAATCCAATTGCAGATTTTTTCCCAGACTGTGATACTTCAAATTGTTTTGTCAGGTAGCACACATTTCAGAGTGAATTTATTATTTCTTAGGGTTCTGAGGTCCGGGTACTTTGCTGTGTAAATGGTCTCACTTTGCCCTGCCACAGTCCCTGGGTGCATGAAGTTCTGGAGCAGTGATTCTCAGTACATGAGAATCACAATCGACCCTTTTGAGGATCAAACAACCCTTTCCCAGGAGTCACATAAGACCATGGGAAACACAGGTATTACATTATGGTTCATAACTAGCAAATTTACAGTTATGAAATAGCAACAAAATTAATCTTATGTTTTGGGGTCACCACAGCATACAGATCTGTATTAAAGGGTCACAGTTTTACGAAGGCTGAACCACTGTATTGGAGAGCTCAAGAAGCCCAGTCACAGGCTGGAGGATATGAGGAGCAGAATGTCCTCAGGTTTGGAAGTTCCCAGGGAGAAAATAAAATAAAAAGCATTTCTCCAAGGGAAGACCCCAAGTCCTGACACTATTACTGAGGCTATGGAGCACTTCCAAAAAGGGACCAAGCATGACTGCACTCCAGAAGACCCAATAGGCAGCTGAGAGAGTCAGATGCAGATATTTGCACCCAACCAATGGACAGAAGCAGCTGACCCCTATTTTTGGATTAAGGAAGGCTGAAAGAAGCTGAGGAGAATGCCAATCCTGTAAGAGGACCAATAGTGTCATTTAATTAGGACCCCAAGATCTCTCAAACATTAGGCCACCAAACAGACAACATATAGCTGGTGCTGATATGAGGCCCCCAACACACATGCAGTAGAGGACTGCCAGGTCTGTGTTCATTCAGAGATGATGCACCTAACCCTCAAGAGACTGGAGGCCCCAGAGAGTTTAGAGGTCAGGTGGGGTGAAAGGTGGGGGCATCCACATGGAGACAGGGGGATGGGGAGGAGGTTTGGGGTGTGGAACAGAGGGTGGACAGGGGTCGGGGTGGGGTAATAACATGTGGAGTGTAAAAATAAATTAATTAATTAATAAAAAAAGCATTTCTCAGCACCAAGCCAGACTCAGGTGTGACTCAGACTATGAAGCTTCCTATCACTCTTGGTGGCTGTAGACATTATCCTGAGGTGCCAGGGAGGCTCACGATATCTATCACAGCATACTGCTAGTGGAGTGATTATTACGTGGTAGGCCTTGGAAGTCCATAGACATGTAACTTGTACTAATCTGTGTACTGTGGATCTCTCACTGTACTGGGAAAAATGTTCTCAGCCATCCCAGAGAGAGTGGGATCCTGAGAAATTCTCGAAAGGTGAGGGAACTCGCAATCCTACGCAAAGCTAACTGTGGCCAGTAGAGGGCCCTCATCTGCAAGAAAGAAAATTATCAGCTTGCAATCCCACCAGCAGTGGAGGAGTGTTCTTTTTCTCCACAACCTCTCCAGCACCTGCTGTCTCCTGAGTTTTTTATCTTAACCATTCTGACCAATGTGAGGTGAAATCTCAGTGTTGTTTTGATTTGCATTTCCCTGATGACTAAGGATGTTGAACATTTCTTTAGGTGCTTCTCAGCCATTCAATATTCCTCAGGTGAACATTCTTTGTTTAGTTCTGTACCCCATTTTAATAGGGTTATTTGGTTCTCTGGACTCTAACTTCTCCTAGTGCATGACAAATACAGAGGGGGACACTCTCAGCCAGCCATTGAACTGAGCACAGGGTCTTCAATGGGGGAGCTAGAGAAAGGACCCAAGGAGCTGAAAGGGTTTGCAGCACCACAGGAAGAACAACATGAGTCTCCTAGTATCCCCAGAGTTCCCAGGGATATCAACCATCAACCAAAGAGTACACGTGGAGTTACCTATGGCTCCAGACACATCGGCAGCAGAGGATGGTCTGGTTAGACACCAAAGGGAGGAGAAGCCCTTGGTCCTGGAAAGACTTGATGCTGTAGTATAGAGGAATACCAGGACAGGGAAGTCGGGGTGGATTGATTGGGGAAGGGGAGATGGCTTATGGGATTTTGAGGGGAGGGGGAACCAGGAAAGAGTACAACATTTGAAATGTAAATAAAGAATATACCTAATTAAAAAAAAGAAAATTATCTTTGAATGACATCAGACCCTTGTCCAACACAGACTCTAGCAACAGACGTCTGCAAGCCGTGCTGACCATCAACTGCTCATGTAGTCTGCATTCTTGTCTCCAGGGACTCAAATGACTGTTTTGAAACTCCAAAAGCCATTTTGCAAGTCCAACTTTGTGCTTTTATTTCTGGTATTATGGTTCTTCTCACTTCCTATATATTTATAAGGAATATATATGTATATATATGTAAATATATATATATATATAATTTAAAAATAAGTTTTGTTTATTATATCAGACTTTCGTTTAAGTTTATGCTTTTCTAGTTTTAGACAATACGTATACTTTTTCTATGGTTTCTTCTCTTTCTTTCCTCATCTGCCCCCTTTTGCCCACTTTGATCTACATTTTGCATTTGAGAAAATGCTATTATATTTCTGTCATATGGACAAGCTCAAAGGGTAATTCTCCCTTCTCCAGTAGGTTGCTCAATAATTTACATTTAAGTTCAGCATTTCCTCTAAATTTCAGTCTGTCAACTGTAGACCACTTTTGCCCTAAGTTTGTCCGTGAGCTTCACCTACTTCCATATCTTCTCATTTGATAATCAGTTTCAGATGATGCTGGATCTCTATAATCTTTCATAGAGTAATAGAAAACTTCCTATTAATGATTCAGTCTCTTCTAAGGTTGTTGATCTCACCACAATTTCTAGATTTTTTGTCATGATCCAATATGGGTAGGTTGTATATGCTTAAATTACTCCATTTCTTCCAGGCTTTCTAATAATCTTTTGGTGTGTGAATTTCACATCATGCTTTGCAATCCCACTGACCTCATCATCCCTCCACATTTGCCTTCTATCTTTGCAATCTCACCCCCCAAAAAAGCAAAGCGAACAAAACATCTCACCATGGAAGCTGTAGTAGGTCACAATGTCACACAGTATACTCCTTTGCTCAAATGCTTGCAAATGCTCATTGCAATGAGTCATTGGCCTGGCTTGAGATCTCTGGCTTCTGCTGCACTTTTTTTTTTTTTTGGTTTTTCGAGACAGGGTTTCTCTAGGTGGTCCTGGCTGTCCTGGAACTCACTCTGAAGACCAGGCTGGCCTTGAACTCAGAAATCCGCCTGCCTCTGCCTACCAAGTGCTGGGATTAAAGGCGTGCACCACCACCGCCCAGCTTCCTGCTGCACTTTTAGTACTGATTCCTCACTAGGACTCCTCTTAGATAGCCTGTAGTTGTCCCACTATCATGAAGATCCTCCAGCTTTGGTTTTGTAGGACTAGCCCCTTCATGAACTCCAGCAGTCCATGAATGGTGTAGATGTTGGGTGAGCCAAGTCAAAGCTATGCATCCGGACCTAGGTGATAGCGATTTAGTAAGCTCACAAGCCCTCCTACTCCCATGCCCTGAGCTCAGGCCTGCTCTCCTATGCTGCCCCAGTGAAGGGTGGGGGATGTTCTGCATAGGGCTTGGATATCAATATAGATACAGGCAGGAGCCCAGACTATGAACATCTACTTGACCTTTGGTGGTAACATGGGCCACAGACATTGACACAAGCCCATGCTGCTGCAGGGATATGGATATGACTCAGTGGCAGCACAGAGAAGGAGCTAACCATGGCCTTAGGTGTTTCTTACTACCCTACTGTCTTCAGTTCAGCCTCTTTTCATTGTGCCACACAGTTCTGATTCTCATTCTCTTCCATCACTTCACCACTTACTGCCCATCTTACTCTGGTGCTCAATCCTCTGGGTTATCTTCCACCCCACCTGAGCCACATGGTGGTAGCTGGCAGCAGTCTCAAGTGTGCCCTGCCCCCCTCACCCTTCATGGATGTTATTACTTCTTGATTTCAGGTGTAACTTCCCCCTTTTAATTCCAGATTTAATTTTTAAAGATTTATTTATTTTTATTCTATGTGTATGTTTGTCTGTATGTATGTACATCTGTATACCATGTTTGCTTATCTCATAGAGAGGTCAGAAGAGGGCATCAGATCTCCTGGAATTGGGATTATGGAAGGTTTTTTAAAGCATCATGTAGGTGATGGGAACTGATTTATTTCTCTTTTTTATTGGCTTAGGTTACATAAAAATGTGTCTACTTATTTTTATCAATTTATTCAAACACTTTACATCCTGGTCACAGACCCCTGCCTCTTCTCCTTCCAGTCCCACCTTCACAAATCCCTCTCTCATTACCCTTCACATCTCAGAGAAGGGGAAGCCCCCTTGGGTACCTGCCTGCTCTGAGATATCAAGTTACAGCAGGACTAAGCACATCTCTGCCACTGAGACCTGACAGGGAAGACCAGCTAGGGGAAGGGGATCCACTGGAAGGCAACAGAATTAGACAGCTCCAGCTCCAATTGTTAGAAAACTCACTTGAAAATCAAGCTGCATATCTGCTACAAAGTCCAGCTGCTGAATACTCTTTTGTTGGTGGTTTAGTTTCTATAAGCCACCATGGGCCCAGGTTAGTGGACTCTAGGTCTTCTTGTGGTATCCTTGAACCTTCTGGCTTGCTCAATTATATCCTGACTCTTCCATATGACTCTCCAAGCTGTCTGTGATGTTTGACTGTAGTGTCTGCATTTTTCATTCTGCTGGCTGCTAGATAAAGCATCTCAGATGACAGTTATGCAAGGCTCCTGTCTGCAAGCATAGCATCAGGGGTTGGCTCTCTCCCATGATATTGGTCTTAAATTGGGCCAGTCATTAGTTGGCCATTCCCTCCATCTTCTCCATCTTTATTCCTGAGTATCTTGTAGGGATGACAAATTTTGGGTTGAAGGTTTTGTGGGTGGGTTGATGTTCCTGTCTCTCTACTGGAAGACCCACCTGACTACAGAAGATGACCACTTCAAACTCCATATCCCCTGCAGCTAGTCCCGGAGATTCCCCATATTGATTTCCACTCTCTCTCTCAGCTCTTTCCTGCACCCTTGTGCATATGATCCCCATTTTCTTTCTCCTCTTCAGTCCCTCTCCTACCTAGTTCTCTTCCTTGATCCACCTCTGATATCTATTTTATTTCCCCTTCTCAGTGAGATTAGCAATTCCTTTCTTGGGACCTCCCTATTACATAGTGTTGTGGTTTGTATATGCTTTGCTCAGGGAGGACTTTAGAAGGTGTTGCCCTTTTGGAGTAGGTGTGACCCTGTTGGAGTATGTGTGGCCTTGTTAGAATAGGTGTGTCTCTATGGGGGTGGGCTTTAGGACCTTCACCCTAGCTGCCTAGAAATCAGTATTCTGCTAGCAGCCTTCAGATAAAGATGTAGAACTCAGCTCTGCCTGCACCATGCCTGCCTGAGTGCTTCCATGCTCCTACCTTGATGTTAATGGACTGGATCTCTGAACCTGTAAACCATCCCCAATTAAATGTTGTCCTTTATAAGACTTGCATTGCTCGTGGTATTTGGTCACAGCAGTAAAACCCTAAGACAGAAGTTGGTTCCACCCAGTTCAATGGTTGGCTGTGAACATCTGCCTCTGTGGGAGCTGAGGCAGTTTGCAGCCCCATGGAGGGAGCAACGGGGTCAACTGGCCAGACTGCCCAGGGCTCCAAGGGACAGGACAACCAACCAAAGAGTACACATGGAAGGACCCATGGCTCCAGCTGACAGCATATGTAAGAAAGGATGGTCTTGTTGGACATCAATGGGAGGAGAGGCCCTTGAGTCTGAGGGTGTTTGATGCACCAGTGTAGGGGAATGCCAGGGCAAGAAGATGGGAGTGGGTGGGTGGGGGAGCACCCTCAAAGACGCAGAGGGATGGGGATGGCATAGGGGGTTTCCCATGGGGGACCTGGAAAGGGGAAAACAGGGAAATGCAAATCAAAACAATCCTGAGATTTCATCTCACACAAGAAGAAGAAGAAGGAGAAGAAGAAGAAGAAGAAGAAGAAGAAGAAGAAGAAGAAGAAGAAGAAGAAGAGGAAGAAGAAGAAGAGAAGAAGAAGAAGAAGAAGAAGAAGAAGAAGAAGAAGAAGAAGAAGAAGAAGAAGAAGAAGAAGAAGAAGCTGGTCCCAGGGATTGGGCTACTGTTGTAATAGGCCTGATCATGCTTTTGTTTGGCAGTATGTGGGTTTTGGGACGTTGGATTTGGAAAGCAGTAGAATGCTTTAAGTGAGGCTTAGTGGGTTGTCATATAGTAGGAGCATAAGGTTTGTTGCTGAGGGTTATATTAATTGTGGAAGCCGGTCTCTAGACATTTCAGGAGAGATGTGGCCAAGAGACTAGTTTTGTGATATTTTGGTGGCAATCATGGCTGCTTTTTGCCCTTGTCTGAAGGGTCTACCTAAAGCTAAGGTAAAGAGATTTATATTAATTTCATTGACAAAGAACATCTCAGAAATGCCCAACAGACTTTGTTCTCTGGTTAAGTCTCAGGAAGAGCATTTTGAACAAGTGTAACAGGCTTAGAAAGTAAAAATATAAAATATATGTTTTAAATGTTAAAGGGGCACCAGAGAGTATAATGGAGCTGAATCTTATATTCTAGGAGAGAGCTGATTAAGGGAGTGGGATTTGGGGGCAAGATCCTATCCAACAAATTTAGATCCAGGCATGATGGTACATACCTTTAGTCTCTGGAGATAAAGGCCAGCCTGGACAGAGCACGTTCTAGGTGAAGAAAAGCTTAAGTCCAGGTATGGTGGTACACACCTTTAATCCCAGTATTGCTAAAGTGAATAGAAGGGGGCAGTTTTCACCCCCAACAAGCAGTAGAACGCAGCAGTTTTGGCCATTTGGCTTTGCCTTTAGAGTCAAGAATAGGAGTGACTACTGGGTTAATTGATGCTTGTTAGCTGGAGTTAAGATATTAGTGGGGATTAAGAAGCAAGCAGCATCACTGAGGTGAAGTCTTTTGGGAAGTGTTTTCTGAGAGTACAGAGAAGCTGTGTTCCAGAGATAGCCAAGTCTGTACCATGCCCTGCAATTGTACTTGGTAGTGTGCAAGAGTCACACAGGTGGTACTGGTTTTGAAGGCATCACGAACAGCTGAAGCTTGGCAGTGTGAGAGTCCATGGAAGGCCATTGGTGATGGTACAGCCCCAGCTGCAGTGGACAGCCCTGGGGTCATGCAAAGGAGTTGAAGCTTGGCACCATGAAGAGAACCTATGAGAGACTATTGGTGAAGCTTAGTTGCAGCAAAAGACCCCAGTGTATTGGAGAGACCAGTACCATGGAATAATTACTAAGAACAGCAGCCTCTATGGAGTGGATCAATCTGAGCTTAGACTGCTACAGAGGGCAGAGCTAGAGAAATGACACCAGCCATTTGGAGGAGTTTTGAGGGTCATGTATGGATCCCAGACATTGGAACAAGAAGCTGTAATGTTGAAGTTGTCTTGGAGGCCACAAGATGTTTGAGATACTGGAGCCGTGAGATATCTGCTGAGGAAAGCTGCTAATAGGGAGTGGAATCAGCCCAGGAGGAAGAAGTTTATTGTAGTCAACAAAGATGAAAAAGGAATTTGATATCTGAAGACCACTTTGCCATCAGACATGGAATTGTAGAGTTTGGAATTTGTGGAGCTGGTTTCCTGCCTTGCTTTGGGGGTTACAGTTAAGTGATTGGATGAATATCAGAAGAGATTTTGTACTTTGGATTGTTAACATTGTTGAGATTGCTATAGACTAGGTGTGACTTTGTTGGAGTTGGTGTGTCACTGTGGGTGTGGACTTTAAAACCCTAGTCCTAGCTGCCTGGAACCCAGTATTTTGCTAGCAGCCATCAGCACCTCCTGCACCAAGCCTGCCTAGAGGCTGCCATGCTCCCACCTTGATGATAGTGGACTGAACCTCTGAACCTGAAAGCCAGCCCCAGTTAAATGTTGTCCTTTATAAGTATTTCATTGTTCATGGTGTCTGTTCACAGCAGTAAAACCCCAACAAGACATATTTTCTTTGGGTCTGTGAATTGTAGCATGATTATCTTTTACTTTAGTTATAATGTTCACTTAGAAGTGAGAACAGAGTATACATGTCCTTTGGGGTCTGGATTTTCTCACTCAGTATATTTTCTAGTTCAATCCATTTGCTTGCAAATTATATAATGTCTTTTTTTTTTTTTTGAGACAGGGTTTCTCAGTGTAGTCCTGGCTCTCCTGGAACTCACTCTGTAGACCAGGCTGGCCTTGAACTCAGAAATCCTCCTGCCTCTGCCTCTCAGAGTGCTGGGATTACAGGCGTGCGCCACCCCACCCCGGCTATGTCTTTGTTTTTAATAGCTGACTAGTATTCCATTGTGAAGATGCACTACATTTTTTTTATCCATTCTTCAGCTGAGAGACATCTAGGTTGCTTCTAGTGTCTGGCCATTGTGAATAAAGAAAGCTCCTATCAACATAGTTGAGTAGGTGTCCTTGTAGTATAGCGGGCATCTTTTGAGTATATGCCCAAGAGTGGGAGAGCCAGGTCTTAAGGTAGAGTCGTTTCCAGTTTTCTGAGAAACAACTAAATTGATTTCCAAAGTAGTTGTACTAGTTTGGACTCCCACCAGCAATGGAGAAATGTTCCCCTTGCTCTACACCCTTGTCAGTATGTGCTGTCACTTGAGTTTTTGATCTTACCAGTTCTGACAGGTTTAAGATAGAATCTCAGAATTGTTTTGATTTTCTTTTTTTCCTTTTTTAAAATTATTTTCTATAACTTTGTTTACATTACAAAGGCTTTCCCCTTTCCAGTTCCCCCCTCACCATATGTCCCATAAGTCCTCTTCCCCCGCCCCCATTCTCTAATCACCACACCTCCCCACCATTTCTCTGTTCTGGTACTCTCCTACAAAACTGGATTTAGTCTTTTCCGGACCAGGGTCCTCTCCATCCTTTTTCTTGGGAATCTTTTGCTTAGCTAATTGTGTCTTGAGTATTCAGAGCTTCTGGGCTCATTAATATCCACTTATCAGTGATTGCAATTCATGTGTATTCTTTTGTTATTGGGTTGACTCACATAGGATGATATTTTCCAGATCCAACCATTTGCCTACCAATTGCATGAATTCATTATTTGTAATTACTGAGTAGTATTCCATTGTATAAATATACCAGATTTTCTGTATCCATTCCTCCGTTGAGCTCTATTTGCAGCTTTTATTCTATAGTTTGCCTGAGAACACTTGGATCAATTTAGGAGAACTATAAAATCATTATCAGGAATTATAACATTACCAATTCTTCTACACAGCATCTCTGCATGACAGTACATCTTCATATTGATTTTGAAGGAAATCTTCCCAATAGGGTGAGATGATGCCCAGGAATCATTAGGCCATGTAATAGTGGCAGGAAAGGCATATTAACAGTGAGAAGCAGTCCTGGGATGAAGACTCTGAGAACCCTCCATCTCAGAGTACACCTACTGCAGCCATACAAATGGTGCGCCATCTTCAAAAAACTCTATCCTTTCCCAGATGACTTCTGAACAGGTGAAGTGGCCACTTTTACTATGTTAATTCTACAGATCCATGAGCATGGTTGATCTTTCCATCTTCTGATATCTTCCTCAATTGTTTTCTTCAGAGACTTGAAGTTCATGCCATAAGGGTCTTTCAGTTGCTTGGTTAGAGTTATAAATAATATTTTATATTATTTGTGGCTTTTGTAAAGGGTGCTGTGTCTACAATTTATTTCATAGCCAATTCTCTGTATACAGGAAGGCTACTGATATATTTGAGTTTATTTTGTATCCATCCAGTTTGTTGAAGCTGTTTTTATTAGCTGTAGGAGTTGTCTGGCAGATTTTTTTGAGGTCACTTATGTATTCTATCATATTATTTGTGAATAGTGATACTTTGACTTCTTACCTTCCAATTTGTATCCCCTTGGTAGCCTTTAGTCGTCTTATTGCTCCAGTTTAGAACTTCAAGTTGAATGGATACAGAGAGAATGGGCATTCTTATCTTGTCCCTAATTTTAGTTGAATTACTTTAAGTCTCTCTCCCTTTAATTTGATGTTTGGCTTTTTCTATATTGTATTTAATATGATTAATTATGAGCCTTGTATTCCTAATGTCTAAAAGCCTTTTAACATGAAGGGGGGTGTTGGACTTTATCAAGATTTTTTTTCAGCATCTAATGAGTTGATCATGTGTTTTTTTCCTCTTAAGTTTGTTTATATGGTGGATTTCATTAATGGATGCTTCTGTGTATCGAACCACCCCTGCTTCATTCAGTAGAGAGTTGTTTAGTTTTTATGAGCTTGTAGGCTTTCTGCTGTTTCTATTGTTGAGTTCCAGCTTTAATCCATAGTGGTCTGATAAGATACCCAGAGTTATTTCAGTTTTATTGAATATGTTGTGGCTTGCTTTTTGACTGGTCAGTTTTGGAGAAGGGTCCATAAGTTGTTGAGGTGTTTGGGTGAGATATTCTATAGACATCTATTAGATACACTTGATTCATAATGCATGATAGTTTTATTATTTCTTTGTTTAGTTTCTGTCTCTATCACATGTATACTGGTGATAGTGTGGCATTGAAGTTTCCTGCTATTAATGTATGGGGTTTTATTTGTGATTTAAGCTTCAGTAAATTTTCTTTTATGAATGTGGGTGCCCTTGCATTCAGAGCACAGATCTTCAAAACTGAGAGGTCACCTTGGTGGGTTTTTCCTTTGATGAGTATGAAGTGTCCTTCCCCAACCTTTTGTTTAAATTTGGTTGAAAGTCTATTTATTAGATATTTGAATGTCTGCTAGAGGATGCTTTTTTGCTCTGTTTGAATGCAAAATCATTTTCCAGCCCTTTATTATGAGGAAATGTGCATCTTTTTGCTGAGGTGTTTTTCTTGTATGCAACAGAATGAAGGATTCTGTTCCCCATCCATTCTGCTAGCCTGTGTCTTTATATTGGAAACTTGAATTCAATGATATTCAGGGAAGTTAGTGATCATCAATTGTTATTTTATATTACTTTGGCATTAACAGTGACAGTGTGTAGGTGTTTGTGTGTGTGTGTGTGTGTGTGTGTGTGTGTGTGCACTCCCTCGTTTTTGGTTTGCTGGTGTGGGGTTATTCATTTCCTGTGGCTTTTTGGCTGTAGGTAGCCTCCTTAGATTTTTTCCTTATAGTATCTTCTATACTATAGATATTAATTAAATTTAGTTTTGTTATGGAATATCTTGTTTTCTCCATCTCTGGTGATTGAAAGTTTTACTGGGCATAGTAGTTTGGGCTGCATCTGTGGTCTCTTAGATTCTGAAAGGTATCTGTCCAAGCTCTCTTTCTTTTTTGGTCTCTATTGAAAAGTGTGGTGCAATTCTGATAGATCTGCATTTATATGTTACTTGGTCTTTTTTCCTTTGCTATTTTTACAATTCTTTGTCCTGTGTTTTACAATTCTTTGGTTTGATTATTATGTGTCAGGATGATTTTCTTTTCTTCTCCAATCTGTTTGGTGTTCTGTAAGCTTCTTGTACCTTTATAGGCAGCTCTTTCTTTAGGTTAGGGCAATTTTTATTCTATGATTTTTGTTGAAGGTGTTTCTGGGCCTTTGATCTTTAAATCTTCTATTTCTAATATTTTTACATTTGGTCTTTTTATATTTTCCCAATTTTCCTGGACTTTTTTGCCATGATATTCTTTGATTTTGCATTTTTTGACTGATGTATTGATTTCTTCAATGGAACCATCTACACTTGAGGTTCTGTCTTTCAATTGGTGATGATTATGTGTGTAGTTTCTGTTCCCTTTCCTATGTTCTTTATCTCCAGAATTGCCTCAGTTTGTGTTTTCTTTATTGCTTTCATTTCCATTTCCATTTCTAGGTCTTGGACAATTTTATTTATACCTTTCACCTGTTTGATTGTATTTTCCTGCATTTTACATTTATTTGCTTTCTCTTTTAATGCCTCTACTTGTTTGAATGTATTTTCCTATATTTCTTAAGGGATTTATTCATGTGTTCTTTAAAGGCCTCTATCATCTTTATAAGGATTTAAGATCCTCTTCTTGTACTTCAATTTCATTAGGAAATCCAGAGTTTGTTGAGGAATGATAGTTGGGTCCTGGTGGTGACATATTACCCTATGCTTTATTGATTGTGTTCTTAATCTGTCCTTTAGGAATCTGATTTTTCCTGGTGTTGGATGGATGATCCCAATGGCAATAAAACTTCTCAGGAAGGTGGGGGAACAGTGGGACAGACAATGGTGATCAGGGTACCCTACTCTGTTGGCTGTGCCCCAGGCAGACTCCATTCTGCAGGTTGTGTCATGGGCAGACCCTATTGTGCAGGCTGTGCCCAGTCAGCCCCAGCTGGGGTGGTGGTCAAATATGGCTAGAATGGTTTGGTTGGGCAGGGTTCCAAGCTGGTTGGTTTAGGAGCCCAAAGGATTTCCAATACAAAGCAAGATGCTCTTGGGTGGGCGTCCAATAAGGTTCCTGTGAACCAAAGAGCAAAGTCAGAGCTAGAACATGGGGCTTTGAGCTGGGATTCTTTTTTTTTCTATTCCTAGGTTTTTGTTTGATTATTTCATAATGTCCCACATTTCCTGGCTGTTTTGTCTCAGAACTTTTTTCTAGATCTAATATTTTCTTTGACTTATATATCAAATTCTTCCTTTGTATTTTCAAACTCTGATATTTTCTCTTCTATCTCTTTTTTTATGTTGTTAAAGCTTGTAGCTATAGTTTCTGCTTGAATTTGTAAATTTCTAATTTCCAAAATCCCTCAATTTGTATTTACTTCATTGCATATTCATTTTAAGGTCTCCTGAAGTTTTATTCATTTCTGTCCATAGGGTTTTATTTCTCTCTCTCTCTCTCTCTCTCTCTCTCTCTCTCTCTCTCTCTCTCTCCTCTTCTCTCTCTCTCTCCTCTTCTCTCTCTCTCTCTCTCTCTCTCTCTCTCTCTCTCTCTCTCTCTGTGTGTGTGTGTGTGTGTGTGTGTTTCCTGGATTTCTTTAACGGATTCATTTATTTACTCCAACATTTGTTTATTGCATTTCTTAAGAGATTATTTTCACTTTCTCCTTAAGGACTTTTATCATCGGCATACAGGCAGTTGTAAGGTCTATTCCTTATGCTTCAGCTATGTTGGGACATTAAAGACTTGCTGTGTTAGTATATTAGTATAACTGTGCTCTAGTGGAGATATATTCTCCTGAATGTTATTGGTCTTGTTTTCATGCTGGCATCTAGTTTCTGGGATTGGGGTGATTATATGTCTAGGCGATGCTTTCTGGATTTGTCCTTGTTGATGTTGATGATTTTTTTCTTGAATTTTGCTTCTTTTCTGGATTTTCTGACCATGCAATGGCTGTCTTTTCCTTGTAGGGAACTTTCTTTGGCTCTGAGATTTGTGGTGGTTGGAGGTTCTAGATACATGTGTTTCTGGATATTGGAATGTGGAGATAGGCAGAGTTCTGAAGGGGCTCATAGGGTGGAGTAGAACAGAGCAGGAAACCAGGATCTGCTTATTTTGTCTCATAGGAATCTGGGAAACATTAAGAGATTTACTCCAGTCTGCAAATTCATATTGCTGTGCTGGCTTGAATGGTCCTCCATGTCCTTCTCTGAGCTCTGCTGTTGGCTGTTGTGAGTGGACCTCAGGGAAGCTCTGAAATCATGACATAATTTCTATTGGGAAGACCATCATATTAAAGAACAATGTCAAACTTCTAGAAGTCAAGAAGTCAGAGTGGAGAGAAACCCTATGAATGTAATCAATGTGGTAAACCCTTTGTAAGACCCAGTGTTCTCCAGTGTCGTAAAAGAACACATACTGGAGAGAAACCTTATGAATGTAATCAGTGTTGTAAAGCCTTTGCCATATCTAGTAATCTTCAATATCATAAAAGAACACACACTGAAGAGAAACTGTATGAATGTAATCAATATGATGAAAACTTTTCATGTCATCTTAGTCATCAATATCATAATAGCACACATACTGGTGAGAAGTCTAATAAATGCAAAGAATGTGGACTTTGGAATACCAAGTGATCTCCAATATCATAAAAGAACTCATACTGGATAGAAACCTTACGAATGTAATCAATGTGTAAAACCTTTTCATGTCACAGTAGTCTCCAGAGACATAAAATAACACATACTGGAGATAAACCTTTTGAACGTAATCAATGTGGTAAAGCCTTTGCAAGACCCAGTTATCAACAATATCATAAAAGAACACATTCTGGAGAGAAACCTTATGAATGTAATGAATGTGATAAAGCCTTTGCAGGTAACAGTCAGCTACAAAAACATAAAAGACTACATACTGGAGAGAAACCTTATGACTGTAATCAATGTGATAAAGCCTTTGTGGGCCACAGAAGTCTGTGATACAAAAGAACACATACTGGAGAGAAACCTTATGAATGTGATAATGTGATGAATGTGGTAAAGCCTTTACAGGTCACAGTGATCTCCAAAGACATGAAAGAACACATACTGAAGAGAAACCTAATGAATATAATTATGAATTAAGTGGGAGTTAAAAGGCCTTTGGATTAAGAATATTATAGACTATTGTCTCGGCTTGCATTGGAGGCCGCCTTCTTGCCTCAGGTCACTGCAGACGGCTGGCAACAGGGGCCAGGTGCTTGGACAGATTCCAAGATTAACATCGAATACCCCGTCAGGCTCTTGCCTGCACCTAGAGCCTTATGAGCTCGGTGGGTTGTCTCTGAGCTGACCCGCTCGGGTACAAGCTCGCTCGGCTTGAGTCTCTTGCCTGCACCCAGAGCTTGATCAGCTCAGTGGGCTATATGTACACCAACCTGCCCAGGCACCAACTCACTCACGGGTCTGTACCTGGCTTAGAGTGGAGACTGCCATCTTGCCTTGGGGCACCACAGATAGCTAACCAGACAGAACCTGTGAACTGAGAGCACCACCATCTAGGCTTCAGCAGTCTGGCCAGGGAAGCTCCATTCCTGCAGGAAATCCCGCAGTTAGACGGAGCCCCAAGACCCACCACCATCTTGGAGCTGGTGGCCTAACCAGGTCATCATAGAGAACCAACAGAGGAGCCTAGGTCACCATAGAGATCCAACAGATGAGTCCAGATTGGTGGGAAAAAAAGAACCGATTCTTAAGAGCTGGCATCTAGGCAGGCCAGGAGGAGAAGGTGGGAGGCCAGTTGTGCTCCCAGCAGCAAGCCGGGAGGAGACTTGGATCCGGCCCAGCAGAGGTGAGGAGGTAATTTGGATCTCAGTAGTGGAAGCCTTCTAGTATCCACCTCGGGAGCATGGACACACTCTCCAACAGGAGCACCAAATGCCAGGCTCACAGGAGCTTCAAACACCAACCAGTAACAACAAGACCAACTGACTCCACAGATAAACAGATGGCAAAAGGCAAATGTAAGAATGCTACTAACAGAAATCAAGGCAATATGGCAGCATCTGAACCCAATTCTCCAACCACAGCAAGTCTTGGATACCCCAATACACCAGAAAAACAGGATTTGGATTTAAAAGCACTGGCCATGATGCTGCTAGAGGAACACAAAAAAGACATACACAAATCTCTTAAAGAAATGCAGGGGAACATGAATAGGTTAGAAGCCCTTACACAAAAACATTTAAAGAATTCCAGGAGAATATGGGTCACCAAACAGAAGCCAATAAAAAGGAAATGAAAAAAATCACTTATAGAAATGCAGGAGAAATTGAGTCAACATTTAGAAGTCATGAAAGAAGAAACAAAAAAATCTTTTAAAGAATTGCAGGACAATACAAACAAACAAATGAAGGAAGTGAACAAAACCATCCAGGATCTAAACACAGAATGTAGAAACAACTAAGAAATCTCAAAGGGAGACAACTTCAGAGATAGAAAACCTTGGGAAGAAATCTAACAGAATAAGGAGCCATCACTTTGCACTGGATGGAAACAATTTTTACCTATGAAATTCATGTGAATTAAATTCATTGAATTCCAACAATTTTCAAATAGGTCTTCAGACCATTGCTGGGGGAGGATGTACCTAAAACCCTGGAAACAAAATGTAATCAAGGATGGAATACTGATTCTATATTGAAAAGAATATAGAATCACACTCTTCTCCAAATAATACCACACAGTCGATTATGCCTTCACCCAGAACTATTTGTTAACCACCTAAAAATTTACCTCCACAAAACAGAAAGAAACCAGAACACTGCCTTTTAAATAAAGCTTTATTTTAAAGACATAGAGTTGTGTATTCTTTTTCAATGCTAAACTTAAAAATTATTTTTGAGAATTATTAATATAAATGAGTTGAGAGCATGGGTTAAGGCACTGGTCAGGTTTTATTAGTGTGAACACACCTTGGAGTTCATACTACAGTATGGATCTTAAGGGACTTGAGTGTAGGATCCCACATGTTGGGGGCTGGCTACTGAGTTGGGGAGGCTCCTGCTGTTTTTGCTTCTCCTTCCTCCAGTTCAGATCTTCTTTTTCACCATCAGGCAGTTCACATGTTGGGGCAGACATCTCTTAGACAATGGCACAGTGACTGTTTCACTCATTGCCTAACTTTATAGTGCAGTTCATGTTACTCTGGCTGGAAGGAAAGCACATGTTGCATTAATTAGAAAAACATGTAGCCCAGTGATTTATTATAGTACGTCCCCTGGAACTTCTGCCCTTCAAGGACACTAGCCAAGACTAAAGCTCAGCAAGCAGTACACGTACCATGAGCAAGAAGGAAAGGTAGTCACCTACAACCACATATCAACTCCAGCCGTAATTTATAGAGCAGTGGACTGCATGTTGTCCCACAGCTGATATAAGTGAGAACCTCAGTTCCTTCTTGGCTTCCCTGTGCAGAGCTGAGGGTGGATATGTGATAATGTCATACCTGATCCTGTACAGGAATCTCATCATCACTCTCTTCCAAATCCTCAAATCCAGATACATAGCCAACTGGCTGTGTTTGCTCCTCTCCAAACGTTGGGTATACAATGTTAGTCATTATTTTCATGAATTCTTCATCAGTCTTCATGGGAAAAGCAAATAAGAGTTGGAAACTAACAGACTAACTGTAAAGACCTGAAGTGAAGAAACAGAGTTAAGCTGTCCAAGACATGCTTACCAGCTGACCAGAGGCACTCATTTCTATGTTGCAGTCATCGTCCTGGTCATTTTCACTATTGTGCAGTTTGACAATAAACTCGTCCCACACTACTCTTTTGAGTCCTTCTTTATCCTAGAAATGAATTTAAGTGACAGTATTTCCTTCATATTAACTCTACACTCAAGCTGACCAAATAGATTTGCTGTGACAGCTGAAGAGGAGCCATGGGGAAGGATCTCAGTACACCATAGCTACCCATGCTGTGCACTCTACATTTCAGAAATGCTTGCCACCTTGTGTTCATAGTTCACAGCTTAAGCAACTCCATGCTTGACCCCTATGACCTCTATTGTGCCTATATACTCCTTTTATTAGATATATTCTTTATTTACATTTCAAATGTTGTCCCCTTCCCTGGTCCCCCCTCCCAGAAAATCACATAAGCCATCTCCCCTCCTCCATTCCTCATTCAACCCACTCCCATTTCCCTGTCCTGGTATTCCTTTACACTGCAACATCAAGCCTTTCCAGGACCCACGGCCTCTCCTCCCTTTGTTGTCCTACAAGGCCATCCTCTGCTGCTAATGTGTCTGGAGCCATGAGTCCCTCTATGTGTACTCTTTGGTTGGTGGTTTTATCCCTGGGAGCTCTTGGAGTACTGGGTGGCTCATATTGTTGTTCCTCCTATGAAGATGCAAACCCCTTCAGCTCCTTGGGTCCTTTCTCTAGCATTGGGGTCCCTGTGCTCAGTTCAATGGCTGGCTGAGAATGTCTCCCTCTGTATTTGTCATACACTAGAAGAATCTCCCAGGTGACAGCTATATCCAGCTCTAGTCAGCAAGCACTTGTGGGCATCGATAATAGTGTCTGGGTTTTGTAACTGTATATGGGCCTATATACTCCTAATAGCAAGGTCTAATCTCGTTGAGATCCCTTTGGACAGTTCCCATGTGACCATCCAGCCTGTCAGTTTTCTCATAGGTTACCTTCTGCTCTTGCAATTCAGCATCCAAACTGGGGTTAGGGATTACAGCAGCTGAGGCCACTCCCAGGCACAGGATAACTAGGAAGACTCTAGGAGTCATGTCTCAAGTTCCTAGAGGCAAAAAGGAGAAATCTCCGTCTAAATATTTCAAACCTACTATTTTTTTTAACTGAGAAATTAAGGCACACATGGTGGATCAAGACTGAACTATTCCAAGTATTTTTCTAAACAATGCGGAAAAGGCTAATTTTACTTGCAGAAAATAGATTGAGGTATTTGTTAGTAGCTGCTCCTGGCTCTAGGAATAGAAATAGTAAGGAGTGTGACCATCAGTTTTCAGATGGATGTTCATATGATCCCAAAAGCTAATGCTGTAACTGCGGACTGAAGGCAGAGCTGGACTAGTATTTCTAAAGACAAACGAAGCTTCAAGAGCTGAGGGACATTAAACATCACCTTCCTGCCTATTACACAGCAGGAGCTACCCTATGTCTTGGACCCTCCCACCTTAATGATAACAGTTCAGTCTGTCCTTCATGGAGAACCTAGGAATGACAGCATCTGCTGATCCCTCTTACACACCACTGTCACTATGCCTCCTGAGTCTCCACTCACTGCCACAGAAAGGAAGGTGTTCACAAGGTCATGCAGTCAGGTAAAAAGAAGACCACTCCCAGAATTCTCAGCTCAAGACTTTCTAGGTCTTCTGTTTAACTCCCCCAGAAGGCACCAAGTCAGGAGCATGCTGCCTGGTATTCCTTCTGCACAGTGGATTTAAATTGTGTTGGTATGGGAAAAAATGATCCTAACTGGGAAGTACTGGGTGTGTCTGATATTGTTCAGGAGTCCAACTGGCACTTCCTGTGACAAGTCTCAGACTTAGACTCACAGGAATCTAGCACAAAGTTGCATGCCTGAGTAGCCTGGTTGGGTTTTTGGATCTTCCACTCATCCTCCTCTGCATCTCTACACCAAGGCTCCTGATGCTAAAATTTTTCTCATTCCGCAGGGAATTTCTTCAAGGTACTCCTCCAGTTCCCAATCTGCTTTGGCAGAGCCATGGCCTTACCTGTGATGTCCAACACTGTGTTGTGCACTCCAGTGATTCAGCTCTTCAGATTTTCTCGGAGATCCAGAATCTATCTGAGCTGCACACCATTCATTCTTTAAATCTCTAATTTCTGGCTATTAAGCACCACCCATAACTCCTAAAGTCTTTTTGATTGGTTGTGTTGATGACACCATTGGGCCCTAGGCTCTAGGATTACAGGCATTTATGAAATTAAAGGATGAAGTGTGGATTGCTGCAGTGGACTATGGGGGAGATTTGCCAGAGTCTGTTTTAGAGAAAGGTTGGAAATGAGCACTGAGGTCCTTTGCTTATTTAGTACCCTGATGTTGTGCTTTGTGGGGTGTTTAAGAAAAAGTGGTTCTAGGTAATTTTGAGTGGCTTTTCAGTTGAGCCATGCCTTTGACTTGGAACAAGAAACACCCTGGAGCAGTATGAGTCATTATACTCAAGTCTAATGTCTGTTGGTGGAAATACAGACCCCAGGATACTTCCTCAGGATCTGAGTTGGACCCAGGTGGGTCTCACAAAATACTTAGGAATAGGTTGGAGGAATGGCTTTGTAGGTAAGAGCACTTACTGATCTTGCCGAAGACCTAAATTTAGCTCCCAGGAACCACTTGGAGCTCCCAATTGTCTTTAGTTTCAGGGAATACAATGTCCTATTGTTTTGCCTCTTTGAGCATGAGGCACACAAATGAAACCGGTAAAACACACATAAACATAAAACAAAGTTAAATAAAAGTTGTTTAGAGAAGGTGGAAACAGCTGAGGAGGAGGGTTGCCACACAAGAAGACCAGCAGTCTCAACTGAGCTGGATGCCTGAGATCTCTCAGACACTGAGCCACCAGACAGCATACATCAACTGATATGAGGCTCCTGGTACATATACAGCAGAGGACTGCCTGGTCTGGCCTCAGTGAGGGAAGATGGACCTAGCCCTCAAGAGACTTGAGGCCCCAGGGTGTGGGGAGGTCTGGTAGTGTGGGGGTGGCATGGTGGGGACACCTTCTTGGAGACGGGAGGGGAAGAGGTATGGATTGGGGAGTGAGTGGTCAGGGGCAGACCAGGAAGGTCATGAAGACTGGACTATGAAAAGGATTTAATAATAATAATAATAATAATAATAATAATAATAATAATAATAATGAGAATAGTTAGGGTAAGACTATCTTGAAACAAAGACTAGATAGTCAAGGGCAAATCCTTGGTTGGGACAGGGGATGAAAGGGGTAGATGAAGGCCTCCTAAAATGCTTCTACTGCTGATGCTTCCTCTCCATCTCCTTGCTCAGAAATACTTTATCCTCTCATGCCTTTAATGATTGATTTGTAAGATATGAGTTATTTACTAAAAGGCTATGCTGATAACTGGATAAGGGAAAATGAGAAATATGGAAATTTCTTCAGTTGCTCTTTCTGGGTTTTGCCTTATGGAAATCCCATGTTCATCTTGAGGTTTAAGTTAGGACACTTCTTAAACTTCAATGTTAAAATGTAAACCAAGGAGAATGTACGAGTGTTCCAGATAGAAGAAAACACTGGTCCATAACCACTAATTACTACAATCCAAGACTTGCAAACAGGAGAACATCGCCCATCAAATCAATTAAGTAGGGCTCACATGGGCTCACAGAGACTGAAGCAGCAAGCAGAGTATGAGGCCTTCTGTGTATAAGTTATGGCTGCCAGCTTGGTGCTCTTATAAGACTCTTAACAGTGGGAACAAGTGTATCTCTCACTATTTTGCCTGCTTTGGGGACATTTTTCCTCCTATTGGGCTACCTTGTCCAGCTTCAATATGAAGACGTTATGGCTTGTCTTACTGTACTGTGTTTTCCTTTCTGGCTGTCATCTCTTGGATGCATGATCTTTTTTGAAGGGAAATGGAGGAGAAGTAGATCTATGGCGGAGGGAAGGTGGAGAAAATCTGGGAGGAGTGAAGAGAAGGATAACTGTGGTTCAAATTTATTGTAAGATAGAAGAAACATCTATTTTCTATTTAAAAAGGTTCAGAAATGTTCCAAATCATTGTGATTTTCTCAATATCATAAACACACACACACACACACACACACGTGTGAGCGTGTGTGTGTGTGTGTGTGTGTGTGTGTGTGTATGGAGGAAATATATCACTAAATTTGGCCTTTGAGCGTTTAAATGGCATGTACTCATTTCTAGTGTACTCTCTGATTCTTGTTTGTGTTCCACGATTTATGCTCTTAGTCACTGCTCCAGCTGTCATGTCTGCTACCTTCTGCCATGATACTCCCCTTATTAGGAACCCTAAGCCACTGGGATTGTATGCCAAAATAAACCCTTCCTTCTATATGTTGCCTTGGTTATGGTGTTTAATCACATCAACAGAATAGTAACTGATGCACATAGAAACACCATTTTTTCCTGTATAATATTTTATGAACATTTGGTTGCTTTCCATGTAAGTGGAGAAAGAAGATATAATGCTCATCTCCCCAACACTACCAAATATACACAAAGTCTAAATTTGATCCAAAGAATTTGTAACACAAGAGAAAACAGTGATGGATGCTTAAGGTAGAGAGAGTAAGACACTATTGTTGTAGTCACTGGGATACCTGCTTATACAAAATCTGTTAAATTATACTTATATCATTGTAATTAAGGTCTCTAAATCTAGTTTGAAGCCTGTCTGCTCAAGTCTTTGTATCATCCTGTTTCAGCCAACAATTGTATTAAGTCAGTTTAGCACAACCTCTGTCCTCACCATCTGCTAATCCTCCCTACATGATCAAGAGTCTCTTTCTCAACCTATGCCCTAGGTTATGTCTCCTCACATGGCCAACAGCAAGATTCCCGTACGTCTGTTTAGTCATAATCTCCTTCTTAACAATTTTCAATCTACTGAGAAACAGTCTACTTCCTGCCATAAAATTTACATATCCATCTATACGTGACATCAAGCACCTTCTCCTCTTACTGTAGGATCCATACAAATGACTTCTATAGCTATAGCCTACTCTTGAATATAGTTTACTTAGATATTTTAAATAAGTAATTATTCAATTTCTATATATATTTTAATAGGAAATCATGACCTAATTTCTCTAAAACAGTTTCGCTTACCTTTTCTTTTGCCTGTAATTCACAAGAGAGGCAGGTACTTTAATAAAAAAAGACCATGTTCTTGGTGATCCTGAATCCTCAATTCCTATAACTCCAAGAGGTTTTGTCTACTTCTGGTCCCTCATGATCAAAGAATTGTGTTTGAAAAGTAAATGATGGAAGGTTGATGGTAAAGACACTAAAATTATATTTCTTATATAAACATATTTCTGAGGCCAGCAGGATCAGTGCCCTGTGCTTTTTCTGTGGACAGGAGGACAAGAGCCTATTATACTTGATGGAGTACCAATGGCAGGTCAAAGAAATGAATACAACTAAGATAAGAATATCAAACTATTGAGTTCATTTGGGTTGATTACTTAAGCTTGGATGAAAGGCTATTTGCCAGAGAATGAGTGACTCTAAGTAGCCATAACATCCAAAAATCCCACAGCATCCTGGGTAATAACCTAAAGAACTGCATCTCTGGAACTTTCTCCAAAACTCAGGGAATAAGAAATATTTACAAGGTTCAGAAAGCTTCTAAAATTTACAGGATTCACAAGACCAATCCCCAGGGTTTTAAAAGAATTATCAGCTCAAGTTACATGTTCATTCTATAATTTACTAAAATAAATGGAGTAATCCTAATGAGGTCTTCTTATACTGGAGGATATGGAATCCCAACAGGCCAACTCTCATCACCAAATTAGGTTTCTAGTATTGGAACTGGGATGCATTTAGTTGAGATGTTGGCTAACGATGTCCTATGGAAATCACTAAAAAACTCAGGGTGTTGTTAAGACAGTTCTTTAGTCTCTACAAACTGACAGCAGGGTCCCATTGCTGAGGGTAACACTCATATAACTTACTGAATATAGAGAAGTCAAACTGGTGTCCACATGGAGCCTTCACTCCTATTTTTTAGTATTCTTGTTGATGGAAGGTATTCTGTAGGCTAACAAAAGAGGCACAGAAACACCACCCAGGCCACAAAACCCTTGATCTACAGTCTTTTCTGCCTGCAAAATATTCTAGGGCAATTATGACACAGAATTTGAGGGAGTAGCCAACCAATGTTCCACTCCATGAGATGAAACCCATATCCAATACTTCTTGGTAGAACACCAACAACAGATTAGATAGTACAGAGCCCTAGGGCAAAATAAAAAATTACTGGTCTTAAAAAGTATCAACAAAATGACTTCTAAAGGTATTCTGTTATACTCATAGATCAGCACCTTATTCAGTCTTCACCAGGGAAGCTCCCGATTGCAGCAGATAGAAATTAATGTAGACCCCTGGTCAGACATCACATGCAGAGAATTCTTGGAAAGGAAACCCAGCTGTAAATGAGACATTTCTATCAAATCCCCCCCCCCTTAGAGCTCTGGGAATCACACAGAAGAGGAGGTAAAAAGAGTGCAAGATCCAGGAGAGATGGAGACACCAGGAGAACAAGTCCCTCTGAACATAATGGAGTACTACTCAGCTATTAAAAACAATGAATTCATGAAATTCTTAGGAAAACGGGTGGAGCTAGAAAATATCATCCTGAGTGAAGTAACCTAATCACAAAAAAACACACACAGTATGCACTCCCTGATATGTGGATATTAGCTCGAAAGTTCAGAACACCCAAGATACAACTCAGACCACATGAATCTCAAGATGAAGGAAGACCAAAGTGTGGATACTTTGATCCTTATTGGAAAGTGAATCAAAATACCCATGGCTCTCATCAACCTAAAGAATGAGTGTAGGGTCCCCAATGAAGCAGCTAGAGAAAAGGACCCAAGAAGTTGAAGAGGTTTGCAGCTGTGCAGGAGGAACAATAATATGTACCAACCAGTACCCCCAGAGCTCCCAGAGACTAAGCCACCAACTAAAGAGTACACATGGAGGGATCCATGGCTCCAGCTACATATGTAGCAGAAGATGCCCATTTTAGACATCAATGAGAGGAGAAACCATGGGTGCTGTGAAGGCTCAATTCCCCAGAATAAGGGAATACAAATCAGGAAATTGTGTGTGTGGGGGTGTTGAAGAGGAGGAGGGGTGAGTGGAGAGGGAATTTTTGGAAATGTAAAGCAGAAAGTGGACACCATTTAAAATGTACATAAAACAAATATCTAACAACAACAACAACAACAACAACAAAAAGACCTACTCAAAAGGAGAGAAATCATGCCTGGTACTGGAAGTCTAGGCAACTTCTTGAGGGTGGTATGGTCATGGCCCTAAGAAAACAATGTACTGGGTTGGAGAGATGCTTCAGCTGTTAAAGGCTAGGTGACAACCAAAGAACAACATAATTCCTTCTCATATTTCAAATATTATCCTTATACCCAACGATATGTGCAGTTACTAATCCTCACCAAAGAAGTCTCTCATTACAGCAAATGGAGACGATCACAGACAACCACAACTGGACACAATGCAGAGATCAGTAGATTATGGGAAGCCCAGCCACAAAAGATACATAGGCATCACAGCTTCTGCACCTATAGCCCAGGCGACAATACAGAAGAGGAGACAGAAAGATTAAAAGATCCAGACTACCACGAAGTCTGCTGTGAACCTGTCTCCCTTAGATATTTCTCAATAAACAAGAGTGAAAAAATAGCAATGTCAATGGGCATGTCAATGTAGAAGGGAAATTTTTCACAGGGTATCCTTACAGATGAAGATCTACAGGCAATCAATGGCTGCTTGGAGAATGAGAATTAACCCATTCTAGAGATGAACTTCCTTATTGTATGTCCAATGCAAAGTGATCAGCCTTGAAACCATACACACACTAACAACAGAAAATGACTCAGCAGTATGTGTATATGTATGTATGTATTCAATATAAGCACAAATATACATATACATACACACATGTATGTGCACTCACATATACATATCAATTATAATCAAAGAAAAATAGGCTATCAAGTTGAGGGAAGATGGGAGTTACCTTCTATGAGAGGTAACTGGGTGGAGCTGATATAAGGAAACAGGTGTGATGGAGAAAGTGATGCAATTCTATTTCAATTAACAATACTTTTTAAAAAGATAGAGCCTAGCCCTAGTGGAGAAGGTGGGGGTGAGTCAGCCCTGTGGGCATAAGGACAGGAGAGATTTATGGTGTGGCTACTGGAGAGCTGGCAGGTTTATCAACTCAGCTACCACTTAGACACAGGTCAGACATAGAGAGCTTTGAGTAGGCCCACACTGCAACATCTATAGCATGGGAAAGGGCTGGTCCTGCAGGTGCAAACCTGGAGGATCTCTGTGACACAGGGCAACAATAAGATATTCAAGAAGAGTCCCATCGAAGATCCAATATTGATGGTATGCAGAAGCCAGAGGCCTCACCAGACCAGTGACTCACTGCAATGAACATTTGCAAGATGTGTGGACCAAAGGCTACACTGTATGACTGTGGCACACTACAGCAGCTTCCAAGGTAAAACCTGAAACTGGATCTTACCAAAGAGACAAGTATGGGTGAAAGGACAGACACAACAAATCACAAGGAATGTGAAGGCAGGATACAGTCTACACATCAAATATGGTCCTGATGTGAGATCATTATGCAGAGATTGTGTTGACTGGAAATGACTTCTTATCTTCTGGCCATCACTCAACACATCACTGAAATGAGGTATTTGCTGGCAGGTCATAGTAGTCAATAAATAACTCCTGCTCTTTTCTGCAACTTGCCTAAGATTTTGTACAAAGTCCACTAAGAAAATTTTACTCTCTTAAGATCCCTCACTTATTCCTTAGGTGAGTATTTTTCTCTATACAATACAATAAAGCATCTCTTAATTTGAAAATGTATATTCTTTGACTTTATTTATTTTTTATTTTTTGTTTTGTTGAGACAGGGTTTCTCTGTGTAGCCCTGGCTGTCCTGGAACTCACTCGGTAGACCAGGCTGGCCGTGAACTCAGAAATCCGCCTACCTCTGCCTCCCAAGTGCTGGGATAAAAGGCATGCTCCACCACCGCCCGGCTTATTCTTTGACTTTTTAAAATAAATTTATATACTTTTTTTCTGATTACTTTTAACTTTCCATTACTCTTTCTTATTTACCTCTTGGTTTTACTGAAATTCAAATCCTTCTTATCAACAAGCTTTACCAATCATATATTTTTAATTTGTTACATATATTTGTGTGTGTGTGTGTGTGTGTGTATGTGTGTGTGTGTGTGTGTGTGTGTGTGTGTGAGTCTAGGTATGGAGATCAGAGGAAAACCTGTGGGAATTGTTTCTCTTCTATCAAACAAATTCCAGGGAACAATCCAGATGGTCAGACTCAGCAGTAAGTCATTTTATCTACTGAGCAATTCAACCAATTCTATTGTTATTATTTATTAAATTAATATTAATATTAATATTAAACTCATTGGGTTTAAATAAAGCTTCTTGCATGAGCATGAGTAAGGAAAGTTATTTACTAGAGCCCAGGCAACTCAGCCTTTCCTTAATCTCTTTTGAAAATTACCTCCTCAGTACAACCTCCCAGTGATTGCTCTAGTCCATGTATTCTATTCTATTCTATTCTATTCTATTCTATTCTATTCTATTCTATTCTATTCTATTCTATTCTATTCTATTCTATTCTATTCTATTCTATTCTATTCTATTCTATTCTATTCTTCTATTCTATCCTATCCTATCCTATCCTATCCTATCCTATCCTATCCTATCCTATCCTATCCTATCCTATCCTATCCTATCCTATCCTATCCCATCCCATCCCATCCCATCCCATCCCATCCCATCCCATCCCATCCCATCCCATCCCATCCCATCCCATCCCATCCCATCCTATCCTAGTCCATTGATCTATGCATCTTGTTTTGGTTCCAGTACCACACACTTTTTATTACTATGGCTATATAGTATAACTTTGAATTAGGGATGGTGATACCTCCAGCAGCATTTTCCCCCCTCTGGATTTCTTTGGTGTTTCAATATTCACTTTAATATTTTTATGTCTATGGAGAACTGCACTTGGATTTTAATTGGTATACCCCTAAAGTAATATAATTGCTTTTAGTAGGGTGGGGTGATGATTTGTATATATTTAGTCTAGAGAGTGTCACTGTCAGAAGGTGTTGGAGTAGGTGTGGCCTTGTTGGAGTAGGTGTGTCACTGTGATTGTGGGCTTTAAGACCCTTCTCTTGGCTGCCTGGAAACCAGTATTCTGCTAGCAGCCTTCAAATGAAGATGTAGAACTCAGCTCCTCCTGTACCATGCCTGCCTGGATGTTGCCATGTTCCTGCCTTGATGATAATGGACTGAACCTCTGAAAGTGTAAGCCAGACCCAATTAAATGTCTTTTATAAGACTTGCATTGGACATGGTGTCTGTTCACAACAGTAAAACCCTAAGACAAGTGGTGATTTTTGCAGTTAATCTCAGCAATCCATGAGCATGGGGAGTCTTTCTATCTTTCAGAGTCTTCAATTTGTTTCTCCAGTAACTCAGAGATTTCTTTTCCTTCCTTGATTAGCTTGTTTCATTATGTTTGTTTTTGAACTCACTGTGAATTGGAGAATTAAAGCCTCTTTCTCTGATTTCTTTCTCAGTCTGCTTCCATTATTATAAAGACAGGTTACTGATAAGAGTTTGTTCATTTGTTTCCTGTAGATGTTTGTCATCTATGACTTTTCTGGTGAATATATTTCTGCAAATAGAGAAACTTTGATTCCTTGGTTTTTCTTTTTATATCCCCCATTTTTGTCATTCTCTCATTATGTACATTGGGCAAGACTTCATGTACCATACTGAATAGGAGTGAAGGCAGTGGGAATCTGTGCCTTGTAACAGGGATGGTGCCAGTTTTTCTATATATGTAGGTATTTTATATATAGCTATTTTAACGTTGAGTTATATTCCCATCATTCTGTTCTCATTGGGTCTTTAACACAAAATGATGTCAGATTTTGTCAAAGACTTTCTCTATGTCAGTTGAAATGATCAAATCATTCCAATCTTTGAACACATTTATGTTAGCTTTCTTTCTTTCTTTCTTTCTTTCTTTCTTTCTTTCTTTCTTTCTTTCTTTCTCTTTCTTTCTTTATATATATATATATATTTGTATATTTCAACAACTTCTGCATCACTAAAGTGAAGCCAACTTAGTCATAATTAATGTTTATTGTATTCATTTTGTAATTATTTTATTGAGAACTTTTGTGCATATTCATCAGAGATATTACTCTACAATGTGTGTGTGTGTGTGTGTGTGTGTGTGTGTGTGTGTGTTTGGTTGGATTCATTATCTATGTGATATTATAATACTGGGTTTATAAAATATTTGGACACATTCTTCCCTTGTATATTTCATGGAATAATTTCATTTTAATTATAATTTTATTTATTCGCTGAGAATTTTATACATGTATGTAGTGTATTTTTATCATTCAATCTACACTCCCCTAATTCAGTGCCTTTCCGGACCCTACCACATCCTTCCTCCTCCCAGTTTTATGTCTTCATACCTTGGTACCCTTCATACTTCCCATCCTCAAACTCTTTACTCTTGATTCTTCCTAAATTTTTCTCAAGAACCTGGAAGAACTGAGTAGGTGAATATCTATATGTGCCCTGCTATCTCTTAGATTACCATCCCTCCAGCTACCACGCCAATGAAAGAGCTAGAGCCAATAGATCATAAGAGATTGGTGAGGATCTTGAAATTTTAACCCACCCTTTTATGTGGTTAATTCCATTCATCACAATTCTGTGAATATAAGTATACCAGCTAAATTTTACTACATCACTCACCAGCTCTCACACTCCAATGAATAAGAAAGTAGGGTCACTGAGCATGATAGAATAATAAGTTCTGATCTCTTGATCACCATAAAACAATGTCTATATGATGAGCTAGGCACACTGTATCTCTACTCACACACCCTCCATGTAGCTCCTCTCATATGACTAAGTTCGTATTCTATTCTCCCATCTCTTTCTCATCCCTGAATGTAAAAGTTCTTTATGTTGCTGTCTTCCCAATGTAGACATACAGTCTTTAGCTCCAAAAGACAACCACCAGATTCCACTCCATATGGAACTATGAGTAACTCCTCAAGTTATTAGGAGAAACTGGTCAGAATACAACAGAAGTATTGGTCTGGGTACTGACAAAGAACACTAATCTTCAGAGGTCTATACATTACCATCTGCCACTCGGAATTTTCATGACCCATGAGACTGTACCCAGAGGGAAAGAACTCTGTGTGGCCAAAGTGAAGAATCTTATCAACCGGAAATGGCATAGTCCCCTAAAAGAAACCCTGTGGTAAGAACACACCTGTCCTGTTGAGTCAGAACAACCCAGGTGTGCTTGGACAGAGATGAGTTTTTGAGCCTTCTTTAAGAGCTATCATCTGCCTATACAGTTTCTTTGTTTCTTCCTTTCTTCCTTTCTTTGTACTGAATCACTACTTTTATTTAATACCCACTTCATCAGTTTTGCCAGTTATCCCAACATTGTCCTTTATTGAAGTTTTTCTTCTTTCGATTTTATTAATTATTCTAACTATTTACATTTCAAATGTTATTCCCCTTCCCAGTACCCCCCTCTACAAACTTCCCACCCCGACCCCCTCTATTTTGCCCTTAAGAGGGTGCATCCCCCACCACTCCCACTTCTATCATCCCCCTTCTTTGGGGCATCAAGCCTCCACAAGACCAAGTTCATCCCCTCCTACTGAGGCCAGACAAGGCCAATATGTAGCAGAAGCCACAGACTAGCCGATGTATGCTCTTTGGTTGGTAGCTTAGTCTCTGGGATTTCTGAGGGGTTTGGTTAGTTGATACTGTTGTTCTTCCTGGGGTTTCAATCCCTTTCATCTCCTTCAAGCCATCCCCTAACTCTTCCATAGGGGTCCCCAAGCACAGTTCAATAGTTTGCTGTATCTATATCTGTCTTAGTCAGATGATAGTAGAGCCTCTCAGAAGACAGGGTCCTGTCTGCAAGCACAACATGGCATTAGCAATAGTGTTGGGATTTGGTATCTGCAGATGGAATAGATTCCAAGTTGGAGTGGTAGATCCCAATGCCCAATAGATCCCAGGCTGGATAGCCTTCCATTCAGTCTCTGCTCCATTTTTGTCCCGGCATTTTCTTTAGATAGGAATAATTCTAGGACAAAAAATTTGAGATGGGTGGGTGACCCATCCCTCAACTGGGAGCCATGTCTACCTACTTGAGGTGGTCTCTTCAGATTCTATCACCTGACTGTTGTGCATTTCCTATACATTTTAACTTATATGTTCTGCTTTTCTTCCAGCATACCACCATCACCCACCAATTACAGGGAGTGAATAAATAACTCACTAGTTATATGCCCCAATGTATACTTCTTTTTTGTGCTAAGCCAGATGTAATATTCATCACATTCTAAAACTCTGAGAAGGATAAATAGGTGCTTAAGAACACTGGGATATCATTGACACTCTAAATACCTGGCCAGGCAAGAGACATTTCTGCAAGACTGAAGAGGCTGTTCCTGACATCAAGAGGTTCTCTATAGGGTATGATTCTTCAGATGATGGAGGTTTCCATACGGGAAAAATATCTATAATTTCTTAATTTTAAAAGATTTGGGTTTTCTGTCTTCTTTCCTTTGTGTGGACTTTACCTCACATCAAAAATGTTCCATAGTTAGGAATGGGAACACTTCTTCCTTGGTGGTGGGAATGCAAACTGGAACAACCACCTTGGGAATGAATGTGGCATTTTCTTAGAATATTGGGAATAGTTCTACCTCAAGACACAGCTATACTTCTGCTGGGCATATACCCAAAAGACACTACAACATCTCACAAAGATACTTGCTCAAATATGTTCACAGCACCTTTATTCATAGTAGCCAGAAACTGGAAACAACCTGGATGTCCCTCAACTGTAAAGTGGATAAAGAAAGTGTGGTATATCTATACAATGAAATACTATTCAGCTGTTAAAAACAAATCACCAATTTTGAAGGCAAATGAATAGAACTTGAGTGAGGTAGCCTAGTCCCTCAAGGACATGCATGATATATAATCACTTATAAGTGGATATTAGCCATAAAATACAGGCACCTTGTTACACTTCCCAGTCTGAAAGAAGCCAAACAAGAAAGAAGGCCTAAGCAAGGAAGCTGGAGTCTCACTTAGAATGGGGGAATAAAATAGTCATAAGAGGCAGATGGAGGGAGGGAAGTGGGAGTGGTTCGGAATGTGGGTCCTAAACAGCTTGAAATGGGGGCTATCCCAAAAGCTGTTGCCTGTATTTTGGATATATTTTACTGCTTGGCTGCCTTGTCTGGCCTCAGTGGGAGTGGAAGCACCAAGCCTTGAAGAGACTTGAAGGCCAGGATGTGTGTGTGTGTGTGTGTGTGTGTGTGTGTGTGTGTGTGTGTAAATATCCAGGGAGCCTCCACCCACTCATAGGAGAAAGGGAGTGTTAAGGGGGTAGGAATTTGGGAGGAGACTGGGAAGGGGAGCAGTGAATTAAGAAAGACTGCAGAAGGCTGCCAAAGGCAAACACATCAGAATAACAGTGGGTTCTTCAGTAGAAATACTTAGAACCGGAAATGAGAAAAGATGCATGGCTGATGGGAGAAGAACTTTTGAGAGTGTGGATGGCAGAACACATGCTACAAAAGAAGAAGGGCAACATCAGAGTGACAAATCGCCAGCAGGAGTAGGATAACTGGAGTATAAGGTGCTGTGGTGTAGGGAAAGGGTCAACTAAAACCAGATGTTTAAAGGGACATGGAAATCCACTACATCATAAACACATTTAAAAACAATTTTTAAAATTTTGTATTGGTTATTTTATTTATTTACATTTTAAATTTCAAATGTTGTCTCCCTTCCTGGTATCCTCTCCTCAACCCTTCTATCCCCTCCCTGCTCCCCTGCTTTTATGAGGGTACTTCCTCAATCACTCACCCACCCACTCCTGCCTTACTGCCCTAGCATTCCTCTATATTGGGGCATTGAGCCTTCACAGGACAAAGGGCCTCCCCTCCTACTGATGCAAGATAAGGCCATCCTCTTCTGTATATGCAGCTGGAGCCATGGATCCTTCCATGTGTACTCTTTGGTTGGTGGTTTAGTCCCTGGGAGCTCTAGGTGGGGGTGGGGTGGATCTGGCTGGCTGATACTGTTGTTCTTCTTGTGGGGTTGCAAACCCTTGCAGCTCCTTCAGATCCTTCCCTTAACTACTCCTTTGGGGTCCCCGTGCTCAGTCCAATGGTTGGTTGATCCATATGGTCCAAGCATCTGATCCATATTGGTCAGGATCTGACAGAGCCTCTCAGGAGATAGCTATACCAGGTTCCTGTCAGCCACTACTACTTGGCATTAGCAATAGTGTCTGGGTTTGGTGTCTGTAGGTGGGATGGATCCCTAGGTGGGGCAGTCTCTGGATGGTTTTTCCTTCAGTCTCTGCTCCAATCTTTGTTCCTGTATTTTCTTTAGGCAGGAGCAATTTTGTATTGAATTTTTTGAGATGGATGGGTGGCTCTATCCCTCAACTGGAGGCTGTGCCTAACCTCTGGATATGGTCTCTTCAGGTTCTCTCTTCCCTTTGTTGGGTATTTCAGCTAATGTCATCCCTGTTCAGTCCCGGGAGCCTCTTGCTATCCTAGCATCTCAGACTTTCTGTTAGATATCCCCAGTTCCTGATCCCCCATTGCTACACACCTCTGTTCAATTTCCCCATACCCTCCTATTTCCCTCCCACCCTCTGTACATCTCCCCATCTCCTCCCATACCTAATCCTGTCCCTCTTTTATCTCCTTCCCTTCTACCCTTTCCACCAAATCTCTACTACCCTCTACCTTCCTTGATTTTTTTGTTCTCCCTTCTAAGTAGGACTTTGATCATCTTTGTTCTTGAGTTTCATATGCTTTGTGAGTCGTATTATAGGCTTAAAAAGGCATTGGATAGAAGTTGTAGGGCTGAGTAGCCCTTATGCTATTGTTCCTAGATGACAGAGGTGGTGCAGCACCCTTGGAGTTCTGGGTAAAACCTGGCAAAGGTATAAAAGTTATAGTCATGGCCAGTGGTTGGCCACCGGAACCTGAAGGTTAGACTATTCTTCAGAACAACACACACTTGGTTTTTGAATATACAGCAACTATCCTACAAATGTCCTCATGGCTGACATAGGACCAAAAGTTTCTCTGAAAGCAGCTGGTAGGTAAAAAGCAATAATGGCCTTCCGACTTTGGACCTTGCATACTCCATTCCTCCTTTCCAGGTAGCATGTGCTGCTGGAACAACAGTGTGAGCCTTGGTGGGAAAAGCAATGGTTGATGGCATTATAGGGGTATGTGTGAGAGAATGTACTACCTTCATGTGCAAAATTGTGGAGAGGGCTGATGAAGAGGAGGGAGGTATGACCAGAATGCTCTATGTTCATGTATAACATGGAGAGGAGGTTTGTTAAAGGAAATGAAGGCTGAGTAAGACACAGAGAACCATGCACCTGTATAAAATTGTCAAATAATAAAATAACTGCAAAAGAGATTAAAAAAACCATGAAATACTTCATCACGAAGTTTTTTTTTTTCCTCAGAAATGAAGAAGTGCACGTGAAGTTGACAAAAATACTTGGCCAATGGTCAGGAAGAAAATAGGACATTTGTCCTCCAACTGGAAGGAACTAAATCTTGCCAAGGACAATGAACTGAGATGTGAGTCCTTTCCTGGAGGCTGCAGATGAAACTCAGCATCATGGGAGACTATGAGTTGAATCTCTAGAGTTCTGTGGTAGGGGCAGGAGATGAAGCCCTGTGACATAAGGAGTATGTGTTGTTGTAGTGTCTAAAAACAGAAGTTTATTTTAAAAGGCTCTTTGGCTATTATAAATAAGGCTGCTATGAACATAGGGGAGCATGTGTCCTTATTACATGTTGGAGCATCTTCTGGGTATATGCCCAGGAGTGGTATAGTTGGATCCTCGGGTAGTGCTGTTCAATTTTCTGAGAAACCACCAAACTGATTTCCAGAGTGTTTTTACCAGCTTGCAATCCCACTAGCAATGGAGGAGTGTTCTTTCTCTACGTTCTCTCCAGCATTTGCTGTCCCCTGTGTTTTTGATCTTGGCCATTCTGACTGGTGTGAAGTAGAATCTCAGGGTTGTTTTGATTTGCATTTCCCTGATGATTAAGGATGTTGAACATTTCTTTAGGTGTTTCTCAGCCATTTGGTATTCCTCAATCGAGAATTCTTTGTTTAGCTCTGAACCCCATTTTTAATAGGGTTATTTGGTTCTCTGGAGTCTAACTTCTTGAGTTCTTAAGCTGGAAAGAGCTCAGATGTCCCTCAACAGAGGAATGTATACAGAAAATGTGGTACATTTACATAATGGAGTACTACTAATCAGCTATTAAAAACAATGAATTCATGAAATTCTTAGGGAAATGGATGGAGCTAGAAAATATCCTGAGTTAGGTAACCCAATTACAAAAGAACACACACAGCATGCACTCACTCATAAGTGGATATTAGCCCCAAAGCTGGGAATACCGAAGATACAACTCACAGACCACATGAATCTTAAGAAGAAGGAAGGCCAAAGTTTGGATACTTTGATCCTTATTGGAAAGTGGATCAAAATAAGGACTCAAGAAGTTGAAGAGGTTTGCAGCCTTGAAGGAGGAACAATAATAGGTACCAACCAGTTCCTCCAGAGCTCCCAGGGACTAAACCACCAACCAAAGAGTATACGTGGAGGGATCCACGGCTCCAGCTACATATGTAGCAGAAGATGACCATTTCAGACATCAGTGAGGAGGAGAGGCCATTGGTGCTGTGAAGGTTCGATTTCCCAGAATAGTGGAATGCAAGTCAGGAAATTGGGACAGGGTAAGCAGGGGGAGGGGGAAGGGATAAGGGATTTTTGGAGGGGTAACTCAGAAAGGGGATACCATTTGAAATGTAAATAAAGCAAATATCTAATAAAAATAAAAATGTAAACAAATAAATGATTAATAATAAAAATAAATAAAATTGTTAAAAATAAAGGCTCTTTGGTAGGCATGTAAATTTACCATTTTAAAAGATTTATGCAAATTTGCACACTAATGAGCTAGATGTGCTTACATGTTTTCATATTAGAATTAATCAGGGCTTTTTATACAGTGCCTGAGTGCATCAGGATGTGGCCAAGCCTGATGATCTGAGGTTATCTCAGAGCCCACATGCTAGAAAGAGAAAACCAACTCTTGCAAATTGATTTGACTTTCACACGCATGCTATGGATAAATGTATGACTAATACACACAGGCAAATGCCCACACATATGCACAATAAATATCATAAAATTAACTTTGAGAAAAGGCTGACTTTAGGATGTAGACCGGCTTCAACATTGTGCCCTAATGTCAAGCCATGAAGCAAGGAAGGTTTTTCTTTTTTTTTTTGGTTTCTTTCTTTCTTTCTTTCTTTCTTTCTTTCTTTCTTTCTTTCTTTCTTTTTCTTTCTTTCTTCCTTCCTTCCTTCATTTCTTTCTTTCTTTCTTTCTTTCTTTCTTTCTTTCTTTCTTTCTTTCTTTCTTTCTTTCTTTCTTTCGTGAAACTAAAGACCACTACTCAAACAGAAGAATTAAAATTAAATATTCTAGTACAGCCAATCTGAAAACCAAGAGTAGAACACTTCCTTTTTGAGGTAGGATGGTAGGACTAGCTGGAAATTGTTTTGCTTTCTGTAATTAAATCATGTTTTCATAAGCTAAGAAATATGTTCATTTTCAGTGATGGCCAGCCCCGATGCTCATGAGACAAACAGCTCCACCCTGAGCACAGAGATGTGTTCCTTCTGGCCACATTCCCGAATCATGTGCTCATACTCCATGCACCACTGGAACAGCACGTAGTGTGTTCAGGACCAAGGGAGGAGTGGATGAAATTCAACAACAGTAAACTTTGCCAGGAACACTTGGTGCTGATTTATATGTCATCAGTTTGTATTTGTTTAGGCCATTTTACAGCCAGAAGACTTCAATGTTGAGAAATTTCTCATGTGATGAACCAAACTTTAAGAACAAAAAGTTTTGGAGAGAAATGACACAGTCAAGACTGCTTTTGCATGAAGGACACAAGAAGGTGAAGGACAGAATTTATAATGATGATGGTGGTGATGCTGCTGCTGCTGCTGCTGCTGCTGCTGCTGCTGATGATGATGATGATGATGATGATTGAACAGGCTTTGTCCCAGTGAGAAACAGAGAGGAGAGAACAAGATTCAGAAATCCAGAATGGAAGGGTATAAGAAAAGAGGAAAAACAGTTGCACAAAATAAACAAACAGAACTCAGGGTGAACTGCTCTGTCCTTTGATAGGGAGAAAGTGTGTGCCACTTCCACAAGGAAACCAGACAACCACTCAATTCTCTGGGAACCTGTGTAAGAAAGCCTTGAACATATTGTGAACTATGGATGGAAGGAAGTGCTTGTCCCACTAGGTGGCCTTCTAAAGAGAATTGCGTAAAGTACAATAAGTGATAGGTGGATGTTCTTAAAAGCCAGGACATGAAAGGAATGTCCTGGCATTTCCATATTATCTTTGTGGGAGAGGAAAATGCTTGGGAGGAATCTCTTTAACATGACCAAAGTTAGTACTCACAAGACATAATACCACACACACTCCCTCAGGGTACCTGTGTTCACTTACACCATCTGCAGACATCTTTCTCATGTAGTGCTTCAGTCATAAAATGAGGAGTGCTGTTTGTACTGTACCTCCAGCTCCACAGCCACTCCATCATTCAGATCTGCAGCCTTTCCTGTGGTCTGTGGAGGCTTGGTCTCACTGGCTGAGGTGGGTGGACACAGCTGTACCTTCAGAGCGAGCCTGCACCCTCATGAGCCTTGAATCCAATTGCAGAATTTTTCCCAGACTGTGATACTTCAAATTGTTTTGTCAGGTAGCACACATTTCAGAATGAATTTATTATTTCTTAGGGTTCTGAGGTCCGGGTACTTTGCTGTGTAAATGGTCTCACTTTGCCCTGCCACAGTCCCTGGGTGCATGAAGTTCTGGAGCAGTGATTCTCAGTACATGAGAATCACAATTGACCCTTTTGAGGATCAAACGACCCTTTCCCAGGAGTCACATAAGACCATGGGAAACACAGGTATTACATTATGGTTCATAACTAGCAAATTCACAGTTATGAAATAGCAACAAAATTAATCTTAGGTTTTGGGGTCACCACAGCATACAGATCTGTGTTAAAGGGTCACAGTGTTATGAAGACTGAAGCACTGTATTGGAGAGCCCAAGAAGCCTAGACACAGGCTGGAGGATTTGAGGAGCAGAATGTCCTCAGGTTTGGAAGTTCCCAGGGAGAAAATAAAATAAAAAGCATTTCTCCAAGGGAAGACCCCAAGTCCTGACACTATTACTGAGGCTATGGAACACTTCCAAAAAGGGACCAAGCATGACTGCACTCCAGAAGACCCAATAGGCAGCTGAGAGAGTCAGATGCAGATATTTGCACCCAACCAATGGACAGAAGCAGCTGACCCCTATTTTTGGATTAAGGAAGGCTGAAAGAAGCTGAGGAGAATGCCAATCCTGTAAGAGGACCAATAGTGTCATTTAATTAGGACCCCAAGATCTCTCAAACATTAGGCCACCAAACAGGCAACATATAGCTGGTGCTGGTATGAGGCCCCCAACACACATGCAGTAGAGGACTGCCAGGTCTGTGTTCATTCAGAGATGATGCACCTAACCCTCAAGAGACTGGAGGCCCCAGAGAGTTTAGAGGTCAGGTGGGGTGAGGGGTGGGGGCATCCACATGGAGACAGGGGGATGGGGAGGAGGTTTGGGGTGTGGAACAGAGCGTGGACAGGGGTTGGGGCGGGGTAATAAAATATGGAGTGTAAAAATTAATTAATTAATTAATAAAAAAGCATTTCTCAGTGCCAAGCCCGACCCAGGTGTGACTCAGACTATGAAGCTTCCTATCACTCTTGGTGGCTGTAGACATTATCCTGAGGTGCCAGGGAGGCTCACGATATCTATCGCAGCATACTGCTAGTGGAGTGATTATTACGTGGTAGGCCTTGGAAGTCCATAGACATGTAACTTGTACTAATCTGTGTACTGTGGATCTCTCACTGTACTGGGAAAAATGTTCTCAGCCATCCCAGAGAGAGGGGGATCCTGAGAAATTCTCGAAAGTTGAGGGAACTCGCAATCCTACACAAACCTAACTGTGGCCAGTAGAGGGCCCTCATCTGCAAGAAAGAAAATTATCAGCTTGCAATCCCACCAGCAGTGGAGGAGTGTTCTTTTTCTCCACAACCTCTCCAGCACCTGCTGTCTCCTGAGTTTTTTATCTTAACCATTCTGACCAATGTGAGGTGAAATCTCAGTGTTGTTTTGATTTGCATTTCCCTGATGACTAAGGATGTTGAACATTTCTTTAGGTGCTTCTCAGCCATTCAATATTCCTCAGGTGATCATTCTTTGTTTAGTTCTGTACCCCATTTTAATAGGGTTATTTGGTTCTCTGGACTCTAACTTCTCCTAGTGCATGACAAATACAGGGGGACACTCTCAGCCAGCCATTGAACTGAGCACAGGGTCCCCAATGGGGGAGCTAGAGAAAGGACCCAAGGAGCTAAAGGGGTTTGCAGCGCCACAGGAAGAACAACATGAGTCACTAGAATCCCCAGAGTTCCCAGGGACATCAACCATCAACCAAAGAGTACACGTGGAGTTACCTATGGCTCCAGACACATCGGCAGCAGAGGATGGTCTGGTTAGACACCAAAGGGAGGAGAAGCCCTTGGTCCTGGAAAGACTTGATGCTGTAGTATAGAGGAATACCAGGACAGGGAAGTGGGGGTGGATTGATTGGGGGAAGGGGAGATGGCTTATGGGATTTTGAGGGGAGGGGGAACCAGGAAAGAGTACAACATTTGAAATGTAAATAAAGAATATACCTAATTAAAAAAAAGAAAATTATCTTTGAATGACATCAGACCCTTGTCCAACACAGACTCTAGCAACAGACATCTGCAAGCCGTGCTGACCATCAACTGCTCATGTAGTCTGCATTCTTGTCTCCAGGGACTCAAATAACTGTTTTGAAACTCCAAAAGCCATTTTGCAAGTCCAACTTTGTGCTTTTATTTCTGGTATTATGGTTCTCACTTCCTATATATTTATAAGGAATATATATATATATATATATAATTTAAAAATAATTTTTGTTTTGTTATATCAGACTTTCATTTAAGTTTATGCTTTTCTAGTTTTAGACAATACTTATACTTTTTCTATGGTTTCTCCTCTTTCTTTCCTCCTCTGCCCCCTTTTGCCCACTTTGATCTACATTTTGCATTTGAGAAAATGCTATTATATTTCTGTCATATGGACAAGCTCAAAGGGTAATTCTCCCTTCTCCAGTAGGTTGCTCAGTGATTTACATTTAAGTTCAGCATTTCCTCTAAATTTCAGTCTGTTAACTGTAGACCACTTTTGCCCTAAGTTTGTCCGTGAGCTTCACCTACTTCCATATCTTCTCATTTGATAATCAGTTTCAGATGATGCTGATCACTATAATCTTTCATAGAGTAATAGAAAACTTCCTATTAATGATTCAGTCTCTTCTAAGGTTGTTGATCTCACCACAATTTCTAGATTTTTTTGTCATGATCCAATATGGGTAGGTTGTATATGCTTAAATTTCTCCATTTCTTCCAGGCTTTCTAATAATCTTTTGGTGTGTGAATTTCACATCATGCTTTGCAATCCCACTGACCTCACCATCCCTCCACATTTGCCTTCTATCTTTGCAATCTCACCCCTCAAAAAAGCAAAGCAAACAAAACATCTCACCATGGAAGCTGTAGTAGGTCACAATGTCACACAGTATACCCCTTTGCTCAAATGCTTGCAAATGCTCATTGCAATGAGTCATTGGCCTGGCTTGAGATCTCTGGCTTCTGCTGCACTTTTTTTTTTGGTTTTTCGAGACAGGGTTTCTCTGTGTGGTCCTGGCTGTCCTGGAACTCACTCTGAAGACCAGGCTGGCCTTGAACTCAGAAATTCGCCTGCCTCTGCCTCCCAAGTGCTGGGATTAAAGGCATGCACCACCACCGCCCAGCTTCCTGCTGCACTTTTAGTACTGATTCCTCACTAGGACTCCTCTTAGATAGCCTGTAGTTGCCCCACTATCATGAAGATCCTCCAGCTTTGGTTTTGTAGGACTAGCCCCTTCATGAACTCCAGCAGTCCATGAATGGTGTAGATGTTGGGTGAGCCAACTCAAAGCTATGGATCCGGACCTAGGTGATTGCTGAGTTAGTAAGTTCACAAGCCCTCCTACTCCCATGTTCTGAGCTCAGGCCTGCTTTCCTATGCTGCCCCAGTGAAGGGTGGGTGCTGTTCTGCATAGGGCTTGGATATCAACATAGACCCAGGCAGGAGCCCAGACTATGAACATCTACTTGACCTTTGGTGGTAACATGGGCCACGGACATTGACACAAGCCCATGCTGCTGCAGGGATATGGACATGACTCAGTGACAGCACAGAGAAGGAGCTAACCATGGCCTTAGGTGTTTCTTACTACCCTACTGTCTTCAGTTCAGCCTCTTTTCATTGTGCCACACAGTTCTGATTCTCATTCTCTTCCATCACTTCACCACTTACTGCCCATCTTACTCTGGTGCACAATCCTCTGGGTTATCTTCCACCCTACTTGAGCCACATGGTGGTAGCTGGCAGCAGTGTCAAGTGTGCCCTGCCCCCTCATCCTTCATGGATGTTATTACTTCTTGATTTCAGGTGTAACTTCCCCCTTTTAATTCCAAATTTAATTTTTAAAGATTTATTTATTTTTATTCTATGTGTATGTTTGTCTGTATGTATGTACATCTGTATACCGCATTTGCTTATCTCATAGAGAGGTCAGAAGAGGGCATCAGATCTCCTGGAATTGGGATTATGGAAGGTTTTTTAAAGCATCATGTAGGTGATGGGAACTGATTTATTTCTTTTTTTTTTATTGGCTTAGGTTACATAAAAATGTGTCTACTTATTTTTATCAATTTATTCAAACACTTTACATCCTGGTCACAGACCCCTGCCTCTTCTCCTCCCAGTCCCACCTTCACAAATCCCTCTCTCATTACCTTTCACATCTCAGAGAAGGGGAATCCCCCTTGGGTACCTGCCTGCTCTGAGATATCAAGTTACAGCAGGACTAAGCACATCTCTGCCACTGAGACCTGACACGGAAGACCAGCTAGGGGAAGGGGATCCACTGGAAGGCAACAGAGTCAGACAGCTCCAGCTCCAATTGTTAGAAAACTCACTTGAAAATCAAGCTGCATATCTTCTACAAAGGTCCAGCTGCTGAATTCTCTTTTGGTTGGTGGTTTAGTTTCTATAAGCCACCATGGGCCCAGGTTAGTGGACTCTAGGTCTTCTTGTGGTATCCTTGAACCTTCTGGCTTGCTCAATTATATCCTGACTCTTCCATATGACTCTCCAAGCTGTCTGTGATGTTTGACTGTAGTGTCTGCATTTTTCTTTCTGCTGGCTGCTAGATAAAGCATCTCAGAAGACAGTTATGCAAGGCTCCTGTCTGCAAGCATAGCATCAGGGGTTGGCTCTCTCCCATGATATTGGTCTTAAACTGGGCCAGTCATTAGTTGGCCATTCCCTCCATCTTCTCCATCTTTATTCCTGAGTATCTTGTAGGGATGACAAATTTTGGGTTGAAGGTTTTGTGGGTGGGTTGATGTTCCTGTCTCTCTACTGGAAGACCCACCTGACTACAGAAGATGACCACTTCAAACTCCATATCCCCTGCAGCTAGTCCCGGAGATTCCCCATATTGATTTCCACTCTCTCTCTCAGCTCTCTCCTGCACCCTCGTGCATATGATCTCCATTTTCTTTCCCCTCTTCAGTCCCTCTCCTACCTAGTTCTCTTCCTTGATCCACCTCTGATGTCTATTTTATTTCCCCTTCTCAGTGAGATTAGCAATCCCTTTCTTGGGACCTCCCTATTACATAGTGTTGTGGTTTGTATATGCTTTGCTCAGGGAGGACTTTTAGAAGGTGTTGCCCTTTTGGAGTAGGTGTGACCCTGTTGGAGTATGTGTGGCCTTGTTAGAATAGGTGTGTCTCTATGGGGGTGGGCTTTAGGACCTTCATCCTAGCTGCCTAGAAGTCAGTATTCTGCTAGCAGCCTTCAGATAAAGATATAGAACTCAGCTCTACCTGCACCATGCCTGCCTAAGTGCTTCCATGCTCCTACTTTGATGTTAATCGACTGGATCTCTGAACCTGTAAACCATCCCCAATTAAATGTTGTCCTTTATAAGACTTGCATTGCTCATGGTATTTGGTCACAGCAGTAAAACCCTAAGACAGAAGTTGGTTCCACCCAGTTCAATGGTTGGCTGTGAACATCTGCCTCTGTGGGAGCTGAGGCAGTTTGCAGCCCCATGGAGGGAGCAACGGGGTCAACTGGCCAGACTGCCCAGGGCTCCAAGGGACAGGATAACCAACCAAAGAGTAAACATGGAAGGACCCGTGGCTCCAGCCGACAGCATATGTAAGAAAGGATGGTCTTGTTGGACATCAATGGGAGGAGAGGCCCTTGAGTCTGAGGGTGTTTGATGCACCAGTGTAGGGGAATGCCAGGGCAGGAAGATGGTTGTGGGTGGGTGGGGGAGCACCCTCAAAGAGGCAGAGGGATGGGGATGGCATAGGGGTTTCCAAAGGGGGACCTGGAAAGGGGAAAACAGGAAAATGCAAATCAAAACAATCCTGAGATTTCATCTCACACAAGAAGAAGAAGAAGAAAAGAAGAAGAAGAAGAAGAAGAAGAAGAAGAAGGAGAAGGAGAAGGAGAAGGAGAAGGAGAAGGAGAAGGAGAAGGAGAAGGAGAAGGAGAAGGAGAAGGAGAAGGAGAAGGAGAAGGAGAAGGAGAAGGAGAAGGAGAAGAAGAAGGAGAAGAAGAAAAGAAGAAGAAGAAGAAGAAGAAGAAGAAGAAGAAGAAGAAGAAGAAGAAGAAGAAGAAGAAGAAGAAGAAGAAGAAAAAGCTGGTCCCAGGGATTGGGCTACTGTTGTAATAGGCCTGATCATGCTTTTGTTTGGCAGTATGTGGGTTTTGGGACTTTGGATTTGGAAAGCAGTAGAATGCTTTAAGAGAGGCTTAGTGGGTTGTCATATAGTAGGAGCATAAGGTTTGTTGCTGAGGGTTATTTTAATTGTGTAAGCCGGTCTCTAGACATTTCAGGAGAGATGTGGCCAAGAGACTGGTTTTGTGATATTTTGGTGACAATCATGGCTGCTTTTTGCCCTTGTCTGAAGGGTCTACCTAAAGCTAAGGTAAAGAGATTTATATTAATTGCATTGACAAAGAACATCTCAGAAATGCCCAACAGACTTTGTTCTCTGGTTAAGTCTCAGGAAGAGCATTTTGAACAAGTGTAACAGGCTTAGAAAGTAAAAATATAAAATATATGTTTTAAATGTTAAAGGGGCACCAGAGAGTATATTGGAGCTGAATCTTATGTGCTAGGAGAGAGCTGATTAAGGGAGTGGGATTTGGGGGCAAGATCCTATCCAACAAATTTAGATCCAGGCATGATGGTACATACCTTTAGTCCCTGGAGATAAAGGCCAGCCTGGGACAGAGCAAGTTCTAGGTGAAGAAAAGCTTAAGTCCAGGTATGGTGGTACACACCTTTAATCCCAGTATTGCTAAAGTGAATAGAAGGGGGCAGTTTTCACCCCCAACAAGCAGTAGAACGCAGCAGTTTTGGCCATTTGGCTTTGCCTTTAGAGTCAAGAATAGGAGTGACTACTGGGTTAATTGATGCTTGTTAGCTGGAGTTAAGATATTAGTGGGGATTAAGAAGCAAGCAGCATCACTGAGGTGAAGTCTTTTGGGAAGTGTTTTCTGAGAGTACAGAGAAGCTGTGTTCCAGAGATAGCCAAGTCTGTACCATGCCCTGCAATTGTACTTGGTAGTGTGCAAGAGTCACACAGGTGGTACTGGTTTTGAAGGCATCATGAACAGCTGAAGCTTGGCAGTGTGAGAGTCCATGGAAGGCCATTGGTGATGGTACAGCCCCAGCTGCAGTGGACAGCCCTGGGGTCATGCAAAGGAGTTGAAGCTTGGCACCATGAAGAGAACCTATGAGAGACTATTGGTGAAGCTTAGTTGCAGCAAAAGACCCCAGTGTATTGGAGAGACCAGTACCATGGAATAATTACTAAGAACAGCAGCCTCTATGGAGTGGATCAATCTGAGCTTAGACTGCTACAGAGGGCAGAGCTAGAGAAATGACACCAGCCATTTGGAGGAGTTTTGAGGGTCATGTATGGATCCCAGACATTGGAACAAGAAGCTGTAATGTTGAAGTTGTCTTGGAGGCCACAAGATGTTTGAGATACTGGAGCCGTGAGATATCTGCTGAGGAAAGCTGCTAATAGGGAGTGGAATCAGCCCAGGAGGAAGAAGTTTATTGTAGTCAACAAAGATGAAAAAGGAATTTGATATCTGAAGACCACTTTGCCATCAGACATGGAATTGTAGAGTTTGGAATTTGTGGGGCTGGTTTCCTGCCTTGCTTTGGGGGTTACAGTTAAGTGATTGGATGAATATCAGAAGAGATTTTGTACTTTGGATTGTTAACATTGTTGAGATTGCTATAGACTAGGTGTGGCTTTGTTGGAGTTGGTGTGTCACTGTGGGTGTGGACTTTAAAACCCTAGTCCTAGCTGCCTGGAACCCAGTATTTTGCTAGCAGCCATCAGCACCTCCTGCACCAAGCCTGCCTAGAGGCTGCCATGCTCCCACCTTGATGATAATGGACTGAACCTCTGAACCTGAAAGCCAGCCCCAGTTAAATGTTGTCCTTTATAAGTATTTCATTGTTCATGGTGTCTGTTCACAGCAGTAAAACCCCAACAAGACATATTTTCTTTGGGTCTGTGAATTGTAGCATGATTATCTTTTACTTTAGTTATAATGTTCACTTAGAAGTGAGAACAGAGTATACATGTCCTTTGGGGTCTGGATTATCTCACTCAGGATATTTTCTAGTTCAATCCATTTGCTTGCAAATTATATAATGTCTTTTTTTTTTTTAGAGACAGGGTTTCTCAGTGTAGCCCTGGCTCTCCTGGAACTCACTCTGTAGACCAGGCTGGCCTTGAACTCAGAAATCCTCCTGCCTCTGCCTCTCAGAGTGCTGGGATTACAGGCGTGCGCCACCACGCCCGGCTATGTCTTTGATTTTAATAGCTGACTAGTATTCCATTGTGAAGATGCACTACATTTTTTTTTTATCCATTCTTCAGCTGAGGGACATCTAGGTTGCTTCTAGTGTCTGGCCATTATGAATAAAGAAAGCTCCTATCAACATAGTTGAGTAGGTGTCCTTGTAGTATAGCGGGCATCTTTTGAGTATATGCCCAAGAGTGGGAGAGCCAGGTCTTAAGGTAGAGTCGTTTCCAGTTTTCTGAGAAACAACTAAATTGATTTCCAAAGTAGTTGTACTAGTTTGGACTCCCACCAGCAATGGAGAAATGTTCCCCTTGCTCTACATCCTTGTCAGTATGTGCTGTCACTTGAGTTTTTGATCTTATCTGTTCTGACAGGTGTAAGATAGAATCTCAGAATTGTTTTGATTTTCTTTTATTCCTTTTTTAAAATTATTTTCTATATCTTTGTTTACATTACAAAGGCTTTCCCCTTTCCAGTTCCCCCCTCACCATATGTCCCATAAGTCCTCTTCCCCCGCCCCCATTCTCTAATCACCACACCTCCCCACCATTTCTCTGTTCTGGTACTCTCCTACAAAACTGGATTTAGTCTTTTCCGGACCAGGGTCCTCTCCATCCTTTTTCTTGGGAATCTTTTGCTTAGCTAATTGTGTCTTGAGTATTCAGAGCTTCTGGGCTCATTAATATCCACTTATCAGTGATTGCCATTCATGTGTATTCTTTTGTGATTGGGTTGACTCTCGTAGGATGATATTTTCCAGATCCAACCATTTGCCTACAAATTGCATGAATTCATTATTTGTAATTACTGAGTAGTATTCCATTGTATAAATATACCACATTTTCTGTATCCATTACTCCGTTGAGCTCTATTTGCAGCTTTTATTCTATAGGGGGCCTGAGAACACTTGGATCAATTTAGGAGAACTATAAAATCATTATCAGGAATTATAACTTTACCAATTCTTCTACACAGCATCTCTGCATGACAGTACATCTTCATATTGATTCTGAAGGAAATCTGCCCAGGGTGAGATGATGCCCAGGAATCATTAGGCCATGTAATAGTGGCAGGAAAGGCATATTAACAGTGAGAAGCAGTCCTGGGATGAAGACTCTGAGAACCCTCCATCTCAGAGTACACCTACTGCAGCCATACAAATGGTGCGCCATCTTCAAAAAACTCTATCCTTTCCCAGATGACTTCTGAACAGGTGAAGTGGCCACTTTTACTATGTTAATTCTACAGATCCATGAGCATGGTTGATCTTTCCATCTTCTGATATCTTCCTCAATTGTTTTCTTCAGAGACTTGAAGTTCATGCCATAAGGGTCTTTCAGTTGCTTGGTTAGAGTTATAAATAATATTTTATATTATTTGTGGCTTTTGTAAAGGGTGCTGTGTCTACAATTTATTTCATAGCCAATTCTCTGTATACAGGAAGGCTACTGATATATTTGAGTTTATTTTGTATCCATCCAGTTTGTTGAAGCTGTTTTTATTAGCTGTAGGAGTTGTCTGGCAGATTTTTTTGAGGTCACTTATGTATTCTATCATATTATTTGTGAATAGTGATACTTTGACTTCTTACCTTCCAATTTGTATCCCCTTGGTAGCCTTTAGTCGTCTTATTGCTCCAGTTTAGAACTTCAAGTTGAATGGATACAGAGAGAATGGGCATTCTTATCTTGTCCCTAATTTTAGTTGAATTACTTTAAGTCTCTCTCCCTTTAATTTGATGTTTGGCTTTTTCTATATTGTATTTAATATGATTAGTTATGAGCCTTGTATTCCTAATGTCTAAAAGCCTTTTAACATGAAGGGGGTGTTGGACTTTATCAAGATTTTTTTTTTCAGCATCTAATGAGTTGATCATGTGTTTTTTTCCTCTTAAGTTTGTTTATATGGTGGATTTCATTAATGGATGCTTCTGTGTATCGAACCACCCCTGCTTCATTCAGTAGAGAGTTGTTTAGTTTTTATGAGCTTGTAGGCTTTCTGCTGTTTCTATTGTTGAGTTCCAGCTTTAATCCATAGTAGTCTGATAAGATACCCAGAGTTATTTCAGTTTTATTGAATATGTTGTGGCTTGCTTTTTGACTGGTCAGTTTTGGAGAAGGGTCCATAAGTTGTTGAGGTGTTTGGGTGAGATATTCTATAGACATCTATTAGATACACTTGATTCATAATGCATGATAGTTTTATTATTTCTTTGTTTAGTTTCTGTCTCTATCACATGTATACTGGTGATAGTGTGGCATTGAAGTTTCCTGCTATTAATGTATGGGGTTTTATTTGTGATTTAAGCTTCAGTAAATTTTCTTTTATGAATGTGGGTGCCCTTGCATTCAGAGCACAGATCTTCAAAACTGAGAGGTCACCTTGGTGGGTTTTTCCTTTGATGAGTATGAAGTGTCCTTCCCCAACCTTTTGTTTAAATTTGGTTGAAAGTCTATTTATTAGATATTTGAATGTCTGCTAGAGGATGCTTTTTTGCTCTGTTTGAATGCAAAATCATTTTCCAGCCCTTTATTATGAGGAAATGTGCATCTTTTTGCTGAGGTGTTTTTCTTGTATGCAACAGAATGAAGGATTCTGTTCCCCATCCATTCTGCTAGCCTGTGTCTTTATATTGGAAACTTGAATTCAATGATATTCAGGGAAGTTAGTGATCATCAATTGTTATTTTATATTACTTTGGCATTAACAGTGACAGTGTGTAGGTGTGTGTGTGTGTGTGTGTGTGTGTGTGTGTGTGTGTGTGTGCACTCCCTTGTTTTTGGTTTGCTGGTGTGGGGTTATTCATTTCCTGTGGCTTTTTGGCTGTAGGTAGCCTCCTTAGATTTTTTTCCTTATAGTATCTTCTATACTATAGATATTAATTAAATTTAGTTTTTTTCATGGAATATCTTGTTTTCTCCATCTCTGGTGATTGAAAGTTTTACTGGGCATAGTAATTTGGGCTGCATCTGTGGTCTCTTAGATTCTGAAAGGTATCTGTCCAAGCTCTCTTTCTTTTGTGGTCTCTATTGAAAAGTGTGGTGCAATTCTGATAGATCTGCATTTATATGTTACTTGGTCTTTTTTCCTTTGCTATTTTTACAATTCTTTGTCCTGTGTTTTACAATTCTTTGGTTTGATTATTATGTGTCAGGATGATTTTCTTTTCTTCTCCAATCTGTTTGGTGTTCTGTAAGCTTCTTGTACCTTTATAGGCAGCTCTTTCTTTAGGTTAGGGCAATTTTTATTCTATGATTTTTGTTGAAGGTGTTTCTGGGCCTTTGATCTTTAAATCTTCTATTTCTAATATTTTTACATTTGGTCTTTTTATATTTTCCCAATTTTCCTGGACTTTTTTGCCATGATATTCTTTGATTTTGCATTTTTTGACTGATGTATTGATTTCTTCAATGGAACCATCTACACTTGAGGTTCTGTCTTTCAATTGGTGATGATTATGTGTGTAGTTTCTGTTCCCTTTCCTATGTTCTTTATCTTCAGAATTGCCTCAGTTTGTGTTTTCTTTATTGCTTTCATTTCCATTTCCATTTCTAGGTCTTGGACAATTTTATTTATACCTTTCACCTGTTTGATTGTATTTTCCTGCATTTTTACATTTATTTGCTTTCTCTTTTAATGCCTCTACTTGTTTGAATGTATTTTCCTATATTTCTTATGGGATTTATTCATGTGTTCTTTAAAGGCCTCTATCATCTTTGTGAGGATTTAAGATCCCCTTCTTGTACTTCAATTTTATTAGGAAATCCAGAGTTTGTTGAGGAATGATAGTTGGGTCCTGGTGGTAACATATTACCCTATGTTTTATTGATTGTGTTCTTAATCTGTCCTTTAGGAATCTGATTTTTCCTGGTGTTGGATGGATGATCCCAATGGCAACAAAACTTCTCAGGAAGGTGGGGGAACAATGGGACAGACAATGGTGATCAGGGTACCCTACTCTGTTGGCTGTGCCCCAGGCAGACTCCATTCTGCAGTTTGTGTCATGGGCAGACCCTATTGTGCAGGGTGTGCCTAGTCAGCCACAGCTGGGGTGGTGGTCAAATACGGCTAGAATGGTTTGGTTGGGCAGGGTTCCAAGCTGGTTGGTTTAGGAGCCCAAAGGATTTCCAATACAAAGCAAGATGCTCATGGGTGGGCGTCCAATAAGGTTCCTGTGAACCAAAGAGCAAAGTCAAAGCTAGAACATGGGGCTTTGAGCTGGGATTCTTTTTTTTTCTATTCCTAGGTTTTTGTTTGATTATTTCATAATGTCCCACATTTCCTGGCTGTTTTATCTCAGAACTTTTTTCTAGATCTAATATTTTCTTTGACTTATATATCAAATTCTTCTTTTGTATTTTCAAACTCTGATATTTTCTCTTCTATCTCTTTTTTTATGTTGTTAAAGCTTCTAGCTGTAGTTTCTGCTTGAATTTGTAAATTTCAAATTTCCAGAATCCCTCAATTTGTATTTACTTCATTGCGTATTCATTTTAAGGTCTCCTGAAGTTTTATTCATTTCTGTCCATAGGGTTTTATTTCTCTCTCTCTCTCTCTCTCTCTCTCTCTCTCTCTCTCTCTCTCTGTTTCCTGGATTTCTTTAAGGGATTCATTTATTTACTCCAACATTTGTTTATTGTATTTCTTAAGAGATTATTTTCACTTTCTCCTTAAGGACTTTTATCATCGGCATACAGGCAGTTGTAAGGTCTATTCCTTATGCTTCAGCTATGTTGGGACATTAAAGACTTGCTGTGTTAGTATAACTGTGCTCTAGTGGAGATATATTCTCCTGGATGTTATTGGTCTTGTTTTCATGCTGGCATCTAGTTTCTGCGATTGGGGTGATTATAGGTCTAGGCGATGCTTTCTGGATTTGTCCTTGTTGATGTTGATGATTTTTTTCTTGAATTTTGCTTCTTTTCTGGATTTTCTGATCATGCAATGGCTGTCTTTTCCTTGTAGGGAACTTTCTTTGGCTCTAAGATTTGTGGTGGTTGGAGGTTCTAGATAAATGTGTTTCTGGGTATTGGAATGTGGAGATAGGCAGAGTTATGAAGGGGCTCATAGGGTGGAGTAGAACAGAGCAGGAAACCAGGATCTGCTTATTTTGTCTCATAGGAATCTGGAAAACATTAAGAGATTTACTCCAGTCTGCAAATTCATATGGCTGTGCTGGCTTGAATGGTCCTCCATGTCCTTCTCTGAGCTCTGCTGTTGGCTGTTGTGAGTGGACCTCAGGGAAGCTCTGAAATCATGACATGATTTCTATTGGGAAGACCATCATATTGAAGAACAATGTCAAACTTCTAGAAGTCAAGAAGTCAGAGTGGAGAGAAACCCTATGAATGTAATCAATGTGGTAAACCCTTTGTAAGACCCAGTGTTCTCCAGTGTCGTAAAAGAACACATACTGGTGAGAAACCTTATGAATGTAATCAGTGTTGTAAAGCCTTTGCCATATCCAGTAATCTTCAATATCATAAAGAACACATACTGAAGAGAAACCGTATGAATGTAATCAACATGATGAAAACTTTTCATGTCATCTTAGTCTTCAATATCATAATAGCACACATACTGGTGAGAAGTCCTATAAATGCAATGAATGTGGACTTTGCAAGACCAAGTGATCTCCAATATCATAAAAGAACTCATACTGGAGAGAAACCTTACGAATGTAATCAATGTGTAAAACCTTTTCATGTCACAGTAGTCTCCAGAGACATAAAATAACACATACTGGAGATAAACCTTTTGAACGTAATCAATGTGGTAAAGCCTTTGCAAGACCCAGTTATCAACAATATCATAAAAGAACACATTCTGGAGAGAAACCTTATGAATGTAATGAATGAGATAAAGCCTTTGCAGGTAACAGTCAGCTACAAAAACATAAAAGACTACATACTGGAGAGAAACCTTATGACTGTAATCAATGTGATAAAGCCTTTGTGGGCCACAGAAGTCTGTGATATAAAAGAACACATACTGGAGAGAAACCTTATGAATGTGATAATGTGATGAATGTGGTAAAGCCTTTACAGGTCACAGTGATCTCCAAAGACATGAAAGAACACATACTGGAGAGAAACCTAATGAATATAATTATGAATTAAGTGGGAGTTAAAAGGCCTTTGGATTAAGAATATTATAGACTATTGTCTCGGCTTGCATTGGAGGCCGCCTTCTTGCCTCAGGTCACTGCAGACGGCTGGCAACAGGGGCCAGGTGCTTGGACAGAGTCCAAGATTAACATTGAATACCCCGTCAGGCTCTTGCCTGCACCTAGAGCCTTATGAGCTCGGTGGGTTGTCTCTGAGCCAACCCGCTCAGGTACAAGCTCGCTCGGCTTGAGTCTCTTGCCTACACCCAGAGTTTGATCAGCTCAGTGGGCTATCTGTACACCAACCTGCCCAGGCACCAACTCACTCAGGGGTCTGTTCCTGGCTTAGAGTGGAGGCTGCCATCTTGCCTTGGGGCACTACAGATAGCTAACCAGACAGAGTCCTATGAACTGAGAGCACCACCATCTAGGCTTCAGCACTCTGGCCAGGGAAGCTCCATTCCTGCAGGAAATCTCTCAGTTAGACAGAGCCCCAAGACCCACCACCATCTTGGAGCTGGTGGCCTAACCAGGTCATCATAGAGAACCAACAGAGGAGCCTAGGTCACCATAGAGATCCAACAGATGAGCCCAGATTGGTGGAAAAAAAGAACCAATTCTTAAGAGGTGGCATCTAGGCAGGCCAGGAGGAGAAGGTGGGAGGCCAGTTGCGCTCCCAGCAGCAAGCCGGGAGGAGACTTGGATCCGGCCCAGCAGAGCTGAGGAGGTAATTTGGATCTCAGTAGTGGAAGCCTTCTGGTATCCACCTCGGGAGCACGGACACCCTCTCCAACAGGAGCACCAAATGCCAGGCTCACAGGAGTTTCAAACACCAACCAGTAACAACAAGACCAACTAACTCCACAGATAAACAGATGGCAAAAGGCAAACGTAAGAATGCTACTAACAGAAATCAAGGCAATATGGCCGCATCTGAACCCAATTCTCCAACCACAGCAAGTCTTGGATACCCCAATACACCAGAAAAACAGGATTTGGATTTAAAAGCACTGGTCATGATGCTGCTAGAGGAACACAAAAAAGACATATACAAATCTCTTAAAGAAATGCAGGGGAACATGAATAGGTTAGAAGCCCTTACACAAAATCATTTAAAGAATTCCAGGAGAATATGGGTCACCAAACAGAAGCCAATAAAAAGGAAGTGAAAAAAATCACTTATAGAAATGCAGGAGAAATTGAGTCAACAGGCAGAAGTCATGAAAGAAGAAACAAAAAAATCTTTTAAAGAATTGTAGGACAATACAAACAAACAAATGAAGGAAGTGAACAAAACCATCCAGGATCTAAACACAGAGGTAGAAACAACTAAGAAATCTCAAAGGGAGACAACTTCAGAGATAGAAAACCTTGGGAAGAAATCTAACAGAATAAGGAGCCATCACTTTGCACTGGATGGAAACAATTTTTACCTATGAAATTCATGTGAATTAAATTCATTGAATTCCAACAATTTTCAAATAGGTGTTCAGACCATTGCTGGAGGAGGATGTACCTAAAACCCTGGAAACAAAATGTAATCAAGGATGGAATACTGATTCTATATTGAAAAGAATATAGAATCACACTCTTCTCCAAATAATACCACACAGTCGATTATGCCTTCACCCAGAACTATTTGTTAATCACCTAAAAATTTACCTCCACAAAACAGAAAGAAACCAGAACTCTGCCTTTTAAATAAAGCTTTATTTTAAAGACATAGAGTTGTGTATTCTTTTTCAATGCTAAACTTAAAATTATTTTTGAGAATTATTAATATAAATGAGTTGAGAGCATGGGTTAAGGCACTGGTCAGGTTTTATTAGTGTGAACACACCTTGGAGTTCATACTACAGTATGGATCTTAAGGGACTTGAGTGTAGGATCCCACATGTTGGGGGCTGGCTACTGAGTTGGGGAAGCTCCTGCTGTTTTGCTTCTCCTTCCCCAAGTTCAGATCTTCTTTTTCACCATCAGGCAGTTCACATGTTGGGGCAGACATCTCTTAGACAATGGCACAGTGACTGTTTCACTCATTGCCTAACTTTATAGTACAGTTCATGTTACTCTGGCTGGAAGGAAAGCACATGTTGCATTAATTAGAAAAACATGTAGCCCAGTGATTTATTATAGTACATCCCCTGGAACTTCTGCCCTTCAAGGACACTAGCCAAGTCTAAAGCTCAGCAAGCAGTACACGTACCATGAGCAAGAAGGAAAGGTAGTCACCTACAACCACATATCAACTCCAGCCGTAATTTATAGAGCAGTGGACTGCATGTTGTCCCACAGCTGATCTAAGTGAGAACCTCAGTTCCTTCTTGGCTTCCCTGTGCAGAGCTGAGGGTGGGAATGTGATAATGTCATACCTGATCCTGTACAGGAATATCATCATCACTCTCTTCCAAATCCTCAAATCCAGATACATAGCCAACTGGCTGTGTTTGCTCCTCTCCAAACGTTGGGTATACAATGTTAGTCATTATTTTCATGAATTCTTCATCAGTCTTTATGGGAAAAGCAAATAAGAGTTGGAAACTAACAGACTAACTGTAAAGACCTGAAGTGAAGAAACAGAGTTAAGCTGTCCAAGACATGCTTACCAGCTGACCAGAGGCACTCATTTCTATGTTGCAGTCATCGTCCTGGTCATTTTCACTATTGTGCAGTTTGACAATAAACTCGTCCCACACTACTCTTTTGAGTCCTTCTTTATCCTAGAAATGAATTTATGTGACAGTATTTCCTTCATATTAACTCTACACTCAAGCTGACCAAGGAGATTTGCTGTGACAGCTGAAGAAGAGCCATTGGGAGGGATCTCAGTACACCATAGCTACCCATACTGTGCACTCTACATTTCAGAAATGCTCGCCACCTTGTGTTCATAGTTCACAGCTTTAAGCAACTCCATGCTTGACCCCTATGACCTCTTTTGTGCCTATATACTCCTTTTATTAGATATATTCTATATTTACATTTCAAATGTTGTTCCCTTTCCTGGTCCCCCCTCCCAGAAAATCACATAAGCCACCTCCCCTCCTCCATTCCTCAATCAACCCACTCCCATTTCCCTGTCCTGGTATTCCTTTACACTGCAGCATCAAGCCTTTCCAGGACCCACGGCCTCTCCTCCCTTTGGTGTCCTACAAGGCCATCCTCTGCTGCTAATGTGTCTGGAGCCATGAGTCCCTCTATGTGTACTCTTTGGTTGGTGGTTTTATCCCTGGGAGCTCTTGGAGTACTGGGTGGCTCATATTTTTGTTCCTCCTATGAAGCTGCAAACCCCTTCAGCTCCTTGGGTCCTTTCTCTAGCATTGGGGCCCCTGTACTCAGTTCAATGGCTGGCTGAGAATGTCTCCCTCTGTATTTGTCATACACTAGAAGAGTCTCCCAGGTGACAGCTATATCCAGCTTTGGTCAGCAAGCACTTGTGGGCATCGATAATAGTGTCTGGGTTTTGTAACTGTATATGGGCCTATATACTCCTAATAGCAAGATATATTCTCTTCGAGATCCCTTTAGACAGTCCCCATGTGACCACCCAGCCTGTCAGTTTTCTCATAGGTTACCTTCTGCTCTTGCAATTCAGCATCCAAACTGGGGTTAGGGATTACAGCAGCTGAGGCCACTCCCAGGCACAGGATAACTAGGAAGACTCTAGGAGTCATGTCTCAAGTTCCTAGAGGCAAAAAGGAGAAATCTCTGTCTAAATATTTCAAACCTACTATTTTTTTTAACTGAGAAATTAAGGCACACATGGTGGATCAAGACTGAACTATTCCAAGTATTTTTCTAAACAATGTGGAAAAGGCTAATTTTACTTGCAGAAAATAGATTGAGGTATTTGTTAGTAGCTGCTCCTGGCTCTAGGAATAGAAATAGTAAGGAGTGTGACCATCAGTTTTCAGATGGATGTTCATATGATCCCAAAAGCTAATGCTGTAACGGCGGACTGAAGGCAGAGCTGGCCTAGTATTTCTAAAGACAAATGAAGCTTCAAGAGCTGAGGGACATTAAACATCACCTTCCTGCCTATTACACAGCAGGAGCTACCCTATGTCTTGGACCCTCCCACCTTAATGATAACAGTTCAGTCTGTCCTTCATGGAGAACCTAGGAATGACAGCATCTGCTGATCCCTCTGACACACCACTGTCACTATGCCTCCTGAGTCTCCACTCACTGCGACAGAAAGGAAGGTGTTCACAAGGTCATGCAGTCAGATAAAAAGAAGACCACTCCAAGAATTCTCAGCTCAAGACTTTCTAGGTCTTCTGTTTAACTCTCCCAGAAGGCACCAAGTCAGGAGCATGCTGCCTGGTATTCCTTCTGCACAGTGGATTTCAATTGTGTTGGTATGGGAAAAATGATCCTAATTGGGAAGTACTGGGTGTGTCTGCCATTGTTCAGGGGTCCAACTGGCACTTCCTGTGACAAGTCTCAGATTTAGACTCACAGGGATCTAGCATAAAGTTGCATGCCTGAGTAGCCTGGTTGGGTTTTTGGATCTTCCACTCATCCTCCTCTGCATCTTTACACCAAGTCTCCTGATGCTAAAATTTTTCTCATTCTGCAGGGAATTTCTTCAGGGTACTCCTCCAGTTCCCAATCTGCTTTGGCAGAGCCATGGCCTTACCTGTGATGTCCAACACTGTGTTGTGCACTCCAATGATTCAGCTCTTCAGATTTTCCCGGAGATCCAGAATCTATCTGAGCTGCACACCATTCAGTCTTTAAATCTCTAATTTCTGGCTACTAAGCACCACCCATAACTCCTAAAGTCTTTTTGATTGGTTGTGTTGATGACACCATTGGGCCCTAGGCTCTAGGATTACAGGCATTTATGAAATTATAGGATGAAGTGTGGATTGCTGCAGTGGACTATAGGGGAGATTTGCCAGAGTCTGTTTTAGAGAAAGGTTGGAAATGAGCACTGAGGTCCTTTGCTTATTTAGTACCCTGATGTTGTGCTTTGTGGGGTGTTTAAGAAAAAGTGGTTCTAGGTAATTTTGAGTGGCTTTTCAGTTGAACCATGACTTTGACTTGGAATAATAACACCCTGGAGCAGTATGAGTCATCATACTCAAGTCAAATATCTGTTGGTGGAAATACAGACCCCAGGATACTTCCTCAGGATCTGAGTTGGACCCAGGTGGGTCTCACAAAATACTTAGGAATAGGTTGGAGGAATGGCTTTGTAGGTAAGAGCACTTACTGATCTTGCCGAAGACCTAAATTTAGTTCCCAGGAACCACTTGGAGCCCCCAATTGTCTTTAAAGTTTCAGGGAATGCAATGTCCTATTGTTTTGCCTCTTTGAGCATGAGGCACACAAATGAAACCAGTAAAACATACATAAACATAAAACAAAGTTAAATAAAAGTTGTTTAGAGAAGGTGGAAACAGCTGAGGAGGAGGGTTGCCACACAAGAAGACCAGCAGTCTCAACTGAGCTGGATGCCTGAGATCTCTCAGACACTGAGCCACCAGACAGCATACATCAACTGATACGAGGCTCTTGGCACATATACAGCAGAGGACTGCCTGGTCTGGCCTCAGTGAGGGAAGATGGACCTAGCCCTCAAGAGACTTGAGGCCCCAGGGTGTGGGGAGTTCTGGTAGTGTGGGGGTGGCATGGTGGGGACACCCTCTTGGAGATGGGAGGGGAAGAGGTATAGATTGGGGAGTGAGTGGTCAGGGGCAGACCAGGAAGGTCATGAAGACTAGACTATGAAAAGGATTTAATAATAATAATAATAATAATAATAATAATAATAATAATAATGAGAATAGTTAGGGTAAGACTATCTTGAAACAAAGACTAGATAGTCAAGGGCAAATCCTTGGTTGGGACAGGGGATGAAAGGGGTAGATGAAGGCCTCCTAAAATGCTTCTACTGCTGATGCTTCCTCTCCATCTCCTTGCTCAGAAATACTTTATCCTCTCATGCCTTTAATGATTGATTTGTAAAATATGAGTTATTTACTAAAAGGCTATCCTGATGAATGGATAAGGGAAAATGAGAAATATGGAAATTTCTTCAGTTGCTCTTTCTGGGTTTTGCCTTATGGAAATCCCATGTTCATCTTGAGGATTAAGTTAGGACACTTCTTAAACTTCAATGTTAAAATGTAAACCAAGGAGAATGTACGAGTGTTCCAGATAGAAGAAAACACTGGTCCATAACCACTAATTACTACAATCAAAGACTTGCAAACAGGAGAATATCGCCATCAAATCAATTAAGTAGGGCTCACATGGGCTCACAGAGACTGAAGCAGCAAGCAGAGTATGAGGCCTTCTGTGTATAAGTTATGGCTGCCAGCTTGGTGCTCTTATAAGACTCTTAACAGTGGGAACAAGTGTATCTCTCACTTTTTTGCCTGCTTTGGGGACATTTTTCCTCCTATTGGGCTACCTTGTCCAGCTTCAATATGAAGACGTTTTGGCTTGTCTTACTGTACTGTGTTTTCCTTTCTGGCTGTCATCTCTTGGATGCATGATCTTTTTTGAAGGGAAATGGAGGAGAAGTAGATCTACAGCAGAGGGAAGGTGGAGAAAATCTGGGAGGAGTGAAGAGAAGGGTAACTGTGGTTGAAATTTATTGTAAGAGAGAAGAATCATCTATTTTCTATTTAAAAAGGTTCAGAAATGTTCCAAATCATTGCGATTTTCTCAATAGCATAAACACACACACACACACACACACACACACACACACACACAAACACGTGTGAGCTTGCGTGTGTTTGTGTGTTTGTGTGTGTGTGTGTGTGTGTGTGTGTGTGTATGGAGGAAATATATCACTAAATTTGGCCTTTGAGCATTTAAATGGCATGTACTCATTTCTAGTGTACTCTCTGATTCTTGTTTGTGTTCCACGATTTATGCTCTTAGTCACTGCTCCCGCTGTCATGTCTGCTACCTTCTGCCATGATACTCCCCTTATTAGGAACCCTAAGCCACTGGGATTGTATGCCAAAATAAACCCTTCCTTCTATATGTTGCCTTGGTTATGGTGTTTAATCACATCAACAGAATAGTAACTGATGCACATAGAAATACCATTTTTTTTCCTGTATAATATTTTATGAACATTTGGTTGTTTTCCATGTAAGTGGAGAAAGAAGATATAATGCTCATCTCTCCAACACTACCAAATATACACAAAGTCTAAATTTGATCCAAAGAATTTGTAACACAAGAGAAAACAGTGATGGATGCTTAAGGTAGAGAGAGTAAGACACTATTGTTGTAGTCATTGGGATACCTGCTTATACAAAATCTGTTAAATTATACTTATATCATTGTAATTAAGGCCTCTAAATCTAGTTTGAAGCCTGTCTGCTCAAGTCTTTGTATCATCCTGTTTCAGCCAACAATTGTATTAAGTCAGTTTAGCACAACCTCTGTCCTCACCATCTGCTAATCCTCCCTACGTGATCAAGAGTCTCTTTCTCAACCTATGCCCTAGGTTATGTCTCCTCACATGGCCAACAGCAAGATTCCCGTACGTCTGTTTAGTCATAATCTCCTTCTTAACAATTTTCAATCTACTGAGAAACAGTCTACTTCCTGCCATAAAATTTACATATCCATCTATACGTGACATCAAGCACCTTCTCCTCTTACTGTAGGATCCATACAAATGACTTCTATAGCTATAGCCTACTCTTGAATATAGTTTACTTAGATATTTTAAATAATTATTCAATTTCTATATATATTTTAATAAGAAATCATGACCTAATTTCTCTAAAACAGTTTCGCTTACCTTTTCTTTTGCCTGTAATTCACAAGAGAGGCAGGTACTTTAATAAAAAAAGACCATGTTCTTGGTGATCCTGAATCCTCAATTCCTATAACTCCAAGAGGTTTTGTCTACTTCTGGTCCCTCATGATCAAAGAATTGTGTTTGAAAAGTAAATGATGGAAGGTTGATGGTAAAGACACTAAAATTATATTTCTTATATAAACATATTTCTGAGGCCAGCAGGATCAGTGCCCTGTGCTTTTTCTGTGGACAGGAGGACAAGAGCCTATTATACTTGATGGAGTACCAATGGCAGGTCAAAGAAATGAATACAACTAAGATAAGAATATCAAACTATTGAGTTCATTTGGGTTGATTACTTAAGCTTGGATGAAAGGCTATTTGCCAGAGAATGAGTGACTCTAAGTAGCCATAACATCCAAAAATCCCACAGCATCCTGGGTAATAACCTAAAGAACTGCATCTCTGGAACTTTCTCCAAAACTCAGGGAATAAGAGATATTTACAACCTAAGCTGCGTTCTGCAACCAGCTCGCCGGCCCCTAGACCAGCGGTGTAGCCGGCCCCTAGACCAGCGGTGTTTCAGCGGGCCTCCATATCGCAACCTGGACACAGCTGGAAAGGCCCAGGCTCTGTGGGACATCCCCGCCCTCTGGTGAGCACCTAAGCTGCGTTCTGCAACCAGCTCGCCGGCCCCTAGACCAGAGGTGTAGCGGCGGGCCTCCATATTGCAACCAGGACACAGCTGGAAAGGCCCAGGTAAACACCCCTTCCAGGGCTACACTCACGGGGGTATCTGCTAGGGTCTCGGAGCCAAGCAGTCGGAGTCCCGCCTAGGCTCTGTGGGACATCCCCGAGCCCTCTGGTGAGCACCAAGGCTGCTTCGGCAACCAGCTCGCCGGCCCCTGGACCAGCGGTGTAGCGGCGGGCCTCCATATTGCAACCAGGACACAGCTGGAAAGGCCCAGGCTCTGTGGGACATCCCCGCCCTCTGGTGAGCACCTAGGCTGTGTTCTGCAACCAGCTCGCCGGCCCCTAGACCAGCGGTGTAGCGGCGGGCCTCCATATCACAACCAGGACACAGCTGGAAAGGCCCAGGCTCTGTGGGACAACCCCGCCCTCGGGTGAGCACCTAAGCTGCGTTCTGCAACCAGCTCGCCGGCCCCTAGACCAGCGGTGTAGCGGCGGGCCTCCATACTGCAACCAGGACACAGCTGGAAAGGCCCAGGTAAACACCCCTTCAAGGGCTACCCTCACGGGGGATCTGCTAGGCTCTCGGAGTACCTTGCAACCAGGACACAGCTGGAGAAGCCCAGGTAGACAGACCCCAACAGGGGCTACAATCGCATGGGTGGCAGCCAGCTTATGATCCCTTAAAGCAGCAGTCACACATATTCACCAATAGAGAAACAACAGGTGAGCCCAGCCTCACAGGAGATTCAAACACCAGCCACTGACAACAAGGCCAACTAAAACCAGAAATAACCAGATGGCAAAAGGAAAACGAAGGAACGTTACTAACAAAAATCAAGGCAACATGACAGCATCTGAACCCAGTTCTCCAACAACAGGAATCCCTGGATACCCTAAAACACCAGAAAAACAAGACTTGGATATAAAATCACTGGTCAGGATGCTGGTAGCTGAACACATAGAAAAATCTCGTAAAGAAATAGAGGAGAAAATGGATCAAAAGTTAGAAGCCTTTACGAGGCAAATACAAAAATTACTTCAAGAAATGCAGGAGAAGATGGATCAAAGAGAAGAAGACAATAAGGAAGAAAGACAAAAGTCACTTAAAGAACTACAGAAGAACGTGGGCCAACAAGTAGAAGCTATGAAAGAGGAAGCACAAAAATCTATTAAAGAAATACATGAAAACACAATCAAGCAAGCGAAAGATCTGAGCAAATCCATCCAGATACTAAAAACAGAAGTAGAAACAACTAAGAAATCACAGAGGGAGACAACATTGGAGATAGAAAACCTGGGGAAGAAATCAGGGGCCATAGACGCAAGTATCAACAATAGAATACAAGGGATAGAAGACAGAATCTCAGAAGCCGAAGATAACATAGGAACCATTGATTCAACAGTCAAAGAAAATACTAAATGCAAAAAGGTGGTAACCCAAAACATCCAGGAAATCCAAGACACTATGAGAAGACCAAACCTAAGGATTATAGGTATAGACGAGAGTGAAGATTTACAAGTTAAAGGGCCAGCTAATATCTTCTATAAAATTATGGAAGAAAACTTCCCCAACCTAAGGAGAGAGATGCCCATGAATATACAAGAAGCCTATAGAACCCCAAACAGACTGGACCAGAACAGAAATACATCCCGTCACATAATAATCAAAACTCCAAATGTAATAAACAAAGAAAGAATACTAAAGGCAGCAAGAGAAAAAGGCCAAGTAACATATAAAGGAAAACCTATCAGAATAACACCAGACTTCTCACCTGAGACCATGAAAGCTAGAAGATCCTGGGCAGATATCATGCAAACTCTAAGAGAACACAAACTTCAGCCAAAACTACTTTACCCAGCAAAACTCTCAATTGCCATTGATGGAGACATCAAGGTATTCCATGACAAAACCAAATTTGCAAGATATCTCTCCACAAATCCAGCCCTACAAAGGATAATAGGGGGAAAACACCAAGACAAGGACGGAAACTACACCCGGGAAGAAGCAAGATAGAAACCTCCTCTCATCAAACCCAAAAGAAGATAACCTCTCGAATATAAAAAATAAATAAGATAAATAAATATAATTTCAAAAATGTCTGGAGGTAATAATTACTATTCCTTAATATCTCTTAACGTCAATGGACTCAATTCCCCAATAAAAAGACATAGATTAACAGACTGGATATGGAAACAGGACCCTACATTTTGCTGCATACAGGAAACACATCTCAGTGTTAAAGACAAACACTACCTTAGAGTAAAAGGCTGGAGGACAATTTTACAAGCAAATGGTCTCAGGAAACAAGCTGGAGTAGCCATTCTAATATCAGATAAAATTGACTTTCAACCTAAAATCATCCAAAGAGACTCAGAAGGTCACTTCTTGCTGGCCAAAGGGAAAATCCACCAGGAAGAGCTCTCAATACTGAACATCTATGCTCCAAATGCAAGGGCACCCTCCTTCATAAAAGAAACCTTACTAAAGCTTAAAGCACACATTACACCTAACACAATAATTGTGGGTGACTTCAACACCCCACTCTCCTCAATGGACCGATCAGGAAAGCAGAAACTAAACAGGGACACAGTGAAACTAATTGAAACTCTGGACCAATTGGATTTAACAGATATATATAGAACATTTCATCCTAAAGCTAAAGAATATACCTTTTTCTCAGCACCGCATGGTACCTTCTCCAAAATAGACCATATAATCGGTCACAAGACAGATGTCAACAAATACAAGAAGATCGAGCTAATCCCATGCCTCTTATCAGATCACCATGGAGTAAGAGTGGTCTTCAATAGCAACAAAAACAACAGAAAGCCCACATACACATGGAAACTGAACAATACTCTACTCAATGACACCTTGGTCAAGGAAGAAATAAAAAAAGAAATCAAAGACTTTTTAGAATTCAATGAAAATGAAGGTACAACCTACCCAAATCTATGGGACACAATGAAAGCAGTGCTAAGAGGAAAACTCATAGCTCTAAGTGCATCCAAAAAGAAACTGGAGAGAGCATACACTAGCAGCTTAATGGCACACCTTAAAGCCCTGGAAGAAAAACAAGTTAATTCACCCAGGAGGAGTAGAAGACAAGAAATCATCAAACTCAGGGCTGAAATCAATCAAATAGAAACAAAGAGAACCATACAAAGAATCAACAAGACCAGGAGCTGGTTCTTTGAGAAAATCAACAAGATAGATAAACCCTTAGCCAGACTAACCAAAGGACACAGAGACAGTATACAAATTAACAAAATTAGAAATGAAAAGGGAGACATAACAACAGAAACTGAGGAAATTCAAAAGATCATCAGATCCTACTACAAAGGTCTATACTCAAAACAACTGGAGAATCTGGAGGAAATGGACGATTTCCTAGACAGATATCAAATACCAAAATTAAATCAGCATCAAGTAGACCAGCTAAATAGTCCCATAACCCCTAAAGAAATAGAAGGGGTTATAGAAAGCCTCCCAACCAAAAAAAGTACGGGACCAGATGGTTTTAGTGCAGAATTCTACCAGACCTTCAAAGAAGACTTAACACCAATACTCTCCAAACTATTCCACAAAATAGAGACAGAAGGGACACTGCCCAACTCATTCTTCGAAGCCACAATTACGCTAATACCTAAACCACAAAAAGATCCAACAAAGAAAGAGAACTTCAGGCCAATTTCTCTGATGAATATAGATGCAAAAATACTAAATAAAATTCTTGCTAACCGAATCCAAGAGCACATCAAAACGATCATCCACCATGATCAAGTAGGCTTCATCCCAGGGATGCAGGGATGGTTCAATATACGGAAATCCATCAATGTAATCCACTACATAAACAAACTGAAAGAAAAAAACCACATGGTCATCTCATTAGATGCTGAAAAAGCATTCGACAAAATTCAGCATCCTTTCATGCTAAAAGTCTTGGAAAGAGCAGGAATTCAAGGCCCATACCTAAACATAGTAAAAGCAATCTACAGCAAACCAGTAGCCAACATCAAAATAAATGGAGAGAAACTTGAAGCATTCCCACTAAAATCAGGGACTAGACAAGGCTGCCCTCTCTCTCCATATCTTTTCAATATAGTACTTGAAGTTCTAGCAAGAGCAATTAGACAACATAAGGAAGTCAAAGGGATACAAATTGGAAAGGAAGAAGTGAAACTATCATTATTTGCAGACGATATGATAGTTTACCTAAGCGACCCAAAAAACTCCACCAGAGAACTTCTACAGCTGATAAACAACTTCAGCAAAGTGGCAGGTTATAAAATTAACTCAAGCAAGTCAGTGGCCTTCTTGTACTCAAAGGACAAGCAGGCTGAGAAAGAAATTAGGGAAATAACACCCTTCACAATAGCCACAAACAACATAAAGTATCTTGGCGTAACTCTAACCAAACAAGCGAAAGATCTGTACAACAGGAACTTTAAGTCCTTGAAGAAAGAAATCGAAGAAGACCTCAGAAGATGGAAAAATATTTCTTGCTCCTGGATTGGCAGGATCAATATAGTAAAAATGGCCATCTTGCCAAAAGCAATATACAGATTCAATGCAATCCCCATCAAAATCCCAACTCAATTCTTCATAGATCTAGAAAGAGCAATTCTCAAATTCATCTGGAGCAACAAAAAACCCAGGATAGCTAAAACTATTCTCAACAATAAAAGGACTTCTGGGGGAATCAATATCCCTGACTTCAAGCAGTACTACAGAGCAATTGTGTTAAAAACTGCATGGTATTGGTATAGCAACAGGCAAACAGATCAATGGAACAGGATTGAAGACCCTGAAATTAACCCACAGACTTATGGTCACTTGATCTTTGATAAAGGAGCCACAACCATCCGATGGAATAAAGATAGCCTTTTCAACAAATGGTGCTGGTTCAACTGGAGGTCAACATGCAGAAGACTGCGAATTGACCCACTCTTATCTCTTTGCTCTAAGATCAACTCCAAGTGGATCAAGGACCTCCACATAAAACCAGACACACTGAAACTATTAGAAAAGAAACTTGGGAAGACCCTGGAGGACTTGGGCACAGGGGAAAAGTTCCTGAACAGAACACCAATAGCGTACGCACTAAGATCAAGGATCGACAAATGGGACCTCATAAAATTACAAAGTTTCTGCAAAGCAAAGGACACTGTCAGAAGGACAAAACGGCAACCAACAAAGTGGGAAAAGATCTTCACCAACCCCACATCCGACAGAGGGCTAATATCCAATATATACAAAGAACTCAAGAAGTTAGACCCCAAAGAACCAAATAACCCTATCAAAAAATGGGGCACAGAGCTAAACAAAGAATTTTCACCAGAAGAAATTCGGATGGCCGAGAAACACCTTAAGAGATGTTCAACATCATTAGTCATCAGGGAAATGCAAATCAAAACAACCCTGAGATTCCACCTCACACCAGTCAGAATGGCTAAGATTAAAAACTCAAGAGACAACAAGTGCTGGCGAGGATGTGGAGAAAGAGGAACACTCCTCCATTGTTGGTGGGATTGCAAAATGGTAAAACCGCTCTGGAAATCAGTTTGGAGGTTCCTCAGAAAATTGGGCATGTCACTCCCAGAGGACCCTGGCATACCACTCCTGGGCATATACCCAGAGGATTCCCCTGCATGCAATAAAGACACATGCTCCACTATGTTTATAGCAGCCTTGTTTATAATAGCCAGAAATTGGAAGGAGCCCAAATATCCCTCAAAGGAGGAATGGATACAGAAAATGTGGTATATTTATACAATGGAATACTACTCAGCAATTAAAAATAATGAATTCATGCAATTTGTAGGTAAATGGTTAGACCTGGAAAATATCATCCTGAGTGAGCTAACCCAATCACAAAAGAATGCACATGAAATGCAATCACTGATAAGTGGATATTAATGAGCCCAGAAGCACTAAATACTCAAGACACGAATAGCAAGTCAAATGGTTCCCAAGAAGAAGAAAGGAGAGGACCCTGGGCATGTAAAGATTGCATCCAGTTTAGTAAAGAAACTGAGGGGGGAGGGGGAATGATTGGGGAATAGTTGGGGGGGAGAAGAACTATGGGAACTATGGTGGGTGGGAACTGGGAAAGGGGAAAGCCTTTGAAATGTAAACATAGAATATAGAAAATAAAAATAACTAAAAAAAAAAAAGAATGTTGTTCAGAGGACAAACGCTCTTGTCCTAGCCTGCTGTAACTGAACCTCAGGCGAACATCTTGTCATATCTGTCACCACTGGTGTATATCAGCACTTTGGAGAGAACACCCATGACTCAAGCTTTTGGCATGGAAGAGAAGATGTATCTATCAGTCTGGCGGGGACCCACTAATAGCACCCTGCTTTGACTTTCCCAGCAGGAATTTGGGTCCCATATGTACCCCTTAGGGATTCGGTCTGTTAATAGATCTATCCCCTCTTTTAGCCTCTCTGTTAAGGAGTTGAAATAAACATTATATCCCATATGGTAAAAAAAAAAAAAGAGATATTTACAAGGTTCAGAAAGCTTCTAAAATTTACAGGATTCACAAGACCCATCCCCAGGGTTTTAAAAGAATTATCAGCTCAAGTTACAAGTTCATTCTATAATTTACTAAAATAAATGGAGTAATCATAATGAGGTCTTCTTATACTGGAGGATATAGAATCCCAACAGGCCAACTCTCATCACCAAATTAGGTTTCTAGTACTGGAACTGGGTTGCATTTAGTTGAGATGTTGGCTAATGATGTCCTATGGAAATCACTAAAAAACTCAGGGTGTTGTCAAGACAGTTCTTTAGTCTCTACAAACTGACAGCAGGGTCCCATTGCTGAGGGTAACACTCATATAACTTACTGAATATATAGAAGTCAAACTGGCGTCCACATGGAGCCTTCACTCCTATTTTTTAGTATTCTTGTTGATGGAAGGTATTCTGTAGGCTAACAAAAGAGGCACAGAAACACCACCCAGGCCACAAAACCTTTGATCTACAGTCTTTTCTGCCTGCAAAATATTCTAGGGCAATCATGACACAGAATTTGAGGGAGTAGCCAACCAATGTTCCACTCCATGAGATGAAACCCATATCCAATACTTCTTGGTAGAACACCAACAACAGATTAGATAGTACAGAGCCCTAGGGCAAAATAAAAAATTACTGGTCTTAAAAAGTATCAACAAAATGACTTCTAAAGGTATTGTGTTATAATCATAGATCAGCACCTTATTCAGTCATCACCAGGGAAGCTCCAGATTGCAGCAGATAGAAATTAATGTAGACCCCTGGTCAGACATTACATGCAGAGCATTTTGGAAAGAAAACCCAGCCGTAAATGAGACATCTCTATGAAATTCCCCGCCCCCCCTTAGAGCTCTGGGAATCACACAGAAAAGGAGGTAAAAAGAGTGCAAGATCCAGGAGAGATGGAGATACCAGGAGAACAAGTCCCTCTGAACATAATGGAGTACTACTCAGCTATTAAAAACAATGAATTCATGAAATTCTTAGGCAAATGTGTGGAGCTAGAAAATATCATCCTGAGTGAAGTAACCTAATCACAAAAGAACACACACAGTATGCACTCCCTGATATGTGGATATTAGCCCGAAAGTTCAGAACACCCAAGATACAACTCAGACCACATGAATCTCAAGATGAAGGAAGACCAAAGTGTGGATACTTTTACCCTTATTGGAAAGTGAATCAAAATACCCATGGCTCTCAGCCAACCTAAAGAATGAGTGTAGGGTCCCCAATGAAGCAGCTAGAGAAAAGGACCCAAGAAGTTGAAGAGGTTTGCAGCTGTGCAGGAGGAACAATAATATGTACCAACCAGTACCCCCAGAGCTCCCAGAGACTAAGCCACCAACTAAAGAGTACACATGGAGGGATCCATGGCTCCAGCTACATATGTAGCAGAAGATGCCCATTTTAGACATCAATGAGAGGAGAAACCATGGGTGCTGTGAAGGCTCAATTCCCCAGAATAAGGGAATACAAATCAGGAAATTGTGTGGGGGGTGTTGAAGAGGAGCAGGGGTGAGTGGATAGGGAATTTTTGGAAAGGTAAAGCAGAAAGTGGACACCATTTAAAATGTAAATAAAACAAATATCTAACAACAACAACAACAACAACAACAAGACCTACTCAAAAGGAGAGAAATCATGCCTGGTACTGGAAGTCTAGGCAACTTCTTGAGGGTGGTATGGTCATGGCCCTAAGAAAACAATGTACTGGGCTGGAGAGATGCTTCAGCTGTTAAAGGCTAGGTGACAACCAAAGAACAACATAATTCCTTCTCATATTTCAAATATTATCCTTATACCCAACGATATGTGCAGTTACTAATCCTCACCAAAGAAGTCTCTCATTACAGCAAATGGAGACGATCACAGACAACCACAACTGGACACAATGCAGAGATCAGTAGATTATGGGAAGCCCAGCCACAAAAGATACATATGCATCACAGCTTCTGCACCTATAGCCCAGGCGACAATACAGAAGAGGAGACAGAAAGATTAAAAGATCCAGACTACCACGAAGTCTGCTGTGAACCTGTCTCCCCTAGACATTTCTCAATAAACAAGAGTGAAAAAATAGCAATATCAATGGGCATGTTAATGTAGAAGGGAAATTTTTCACAGGGTATCCTTACAGATGAAGATCTACAGGCAATCAATGGCTGCTTGGAGAATGAGAATTAACCCATTCTAGAGATGAACTTCCTTATTGTATGTCCAATGCAAAGTGATCAGCCTTGAAACCATACACACACTAACAACAGAAAATGACAGCAGTATGTGTATATGTGTGTATATGTATGTATGTATTCAATATAAGCACAAATATACATATACATACACATGTATGTGCACTCACATATACATATCAATTATAATCAAAGAAAAATAGGCTATCAAGTTGAGGGAAGATGGGAGTTACCTTCTATGAGAGGTAACTGGGTGGAGCTGATATAAGGAAACAGGTATGATGGAGAAAGTGATGCAATTCTATTTCAATTAACAATACTTTTTAAAAAGATAGAGCCTAGCCCTAGTGGAGAAGGTGGGGGTGAGTCAGCCCTGTGGGCATAAGGACAGGAGAGATTTATGGTGTGGCTACTGGAGAGCTGGCAGGTTTATCAACTCAGCTACCACTTAGACACAGGTCAGATATAGAGAGCTTTGAGTAGGCCCACACTGCAACATCTATAGCATGGGAAAGGGCTGGTCCTGCAGGTGCAAACCTGGAGGATTTCTGTGACACAGGGCAACAATAAGATATTCAAGAAGAGTCGTATAGAAGATCCAATATTGATGGTATGCAGAAGCCAGAGGCCTCACCAGACCAGTGACTCACTGCAATGAACATTTGCAAGATGTGTGGACCAAAGGCTACACTGTATGACTGTGGCACACTACAGCAGCTTCCAAGGTAAAACCTGAAACTGGATCTTACCAAAGAGACAAGTATGGGTGAAAGGACAGACACAACAAATCACAAGGAATGTGAAGGCAGGATACAGTCTACACATCAAATATGGTCCTGATGTGAGATTATTATGCAGAGATTGTGTTGACTGGAAATGACTTCTTATTTTCTGGCCATCACTCAACACATCACTGAAATGAGGTATTTGCTGGCAGGTCATAGTAGTCAATAAATAACTCCTGCTGTTTTCTGCAGCTTGCCTAAGATTTTGTACAAAGTCCACTAAGAAAATTTTACTCTCTTAAGATCCCTCACTTATTCCTTAGGTGAGCATTTTGCTCTATACAATACAATAAAGCATCTCTTAATTTAAAAATGTATATTCTTTGACTTTATTTATTTATTTATTTATTTATTTATTTATTTATTTATTTATTTTCTCTTTGTATGCTGGGATTTTATTTGGCTTGTGCTTGCACAGGTCTTGCGTTTGCTATCACATCTTCCTTGAGTGTGCTGATGCCCTGTTGTTTCAGGAAAAACCTTGTAGTCGGCTACCCTGTCTGGCATTTACAGTATTTCATTTGACTGTTCATTTGTTTTACTGTTGTTCTTGTTTTTTTGTTTGTTTGTTTTTGTTTGTTTTAACCTACTCTTCTACAATGATTCCTGAGTCTTGAGTGGAGGAGACATAATATGGATTGTCATTTAGAGGGCTGATCACTTCATACTCTACTTATTCTCTGTGCCTTGAATAAGTTGTGGGTCTTGGTGTTCAGTGCCTCTTACTGACAAAGGAAGTATCTCTGATGAGGTATAAAGGTGTAGGTATGAGGTATGAGTATTAATAAAAGTCATTAGGAGTGGGTTTGATATTAGCAGTATAATGGTAGGAGGTTCTCTCACAGGGCTGATGATCTCTCTAGCTATATAGCTATAGGGTCTCAAGCCCCAGATGGTGCCGGCATGGGTTTCATCTTAAAAATGTATATTCTTTGACTTTATTTATTTATTTATTTATTTATTTATTTATTTATTTATTTATTTTTGAGACAGGGTTTCTCTATGTAGCCCTGGCTGTCCTGGAACTCACTCGGTGGACCAGGCTGGCCTTGAACTCAGAAATCTGCCTACCTCTGCCTCCCAAGTGCTGGGATAAAAGGCGTGCGCCACCACCGCCCGGCTAATTCTTTGACTTTTTAAAATAAATTTATATACTTTTTTTCTGATTACTTTTAACTTTCCATTACTCTTTTTTATTTACCTCTTGGTTTTACTGAAATTCAAATCCTTCTTATCAACAAGCTTTACCAATCATATATTTTTAATTTGTTACATATATTTGTATGTGTGTATGTGTGTGTGTGTGTTTGTGTGTGTGTGTGTGTGTGTGTGTGTGTGTGTGAGAGTCTAGGTATGGAGATCAGAGAAAAACCTGTGGGAATTGTTTCTCTTCTATCAAACAATTTCCAGGGAACAATCCAGATGGTCAGACTCAGCAGTAAGTCATTTTATCTACTGAGCAATGTAACCAATTCTATTGTTATTATTTATTAATATTAATATTAATATTAAACTCATTGGGTTTAAATAAAGCTTCTTGCATAAGCATGAGTGAGGAAAGTTATTTACTAGGGCCCAGACAACTCAGCCTTTCCTTAATCTCTTTTGAAATTACCTCCTCAGTACAAGCTCCCAGTGATTGTTCTAGTCCATGTGTTCTGTTCTATTCTATTCTATTCTATTCTATTCTATTCTATTCTATTCTATTCTATTCTATTCTATTCTATTCTATTCTATTCTTTCTATTCTATCCTATCCTATCCTATCCTATCCTATCCTATCCTATCCTATCCTATCCTATCCTATCCTAGTCCATTGATCTATGCATCTTGTTTTGATTCCAGTACCACACACTTTTTATTACTATGGCTATGTAGTATAACTTTGAATCAGGGATGGTGATACCTCCAGCAGCAATTTCCCCCCTCTGGATTTCTTTGGTGTTTCAATATTCACTTTAATATTTTTATGTCTATGGAGAACTGCACTGGGATTTTAATTGGTACACCCCTGAAGTAATATAATTGCTTTTAGTAGGGTGGGGTGATGATTTGTATATATTTAGTCTAGAGAGTGTCACTGTCAGAAGGTGTTGGAGTAGGTGTGGCCTTGTTGGAGTAGGTGTGTCACTGTGATTGTGGGCTTTAAGACCCTTCTCTTGGCTGCCTGGAAGCCAGTATTCTGCTAGCAGCCTTCAAATGAAGATGTAGAACTCAGCTCCTCCTGTACCATGCCTGCCTGGATGTTGCCATGTTCCTGCCTTGATGATAATGGACTGACCCTCTGAACGTGTAAGCCAGACCCAATTAAATGTCTTTTATAAGACTTGCATTGAACATGGTGTCTGTTCACAACAGTAAAACCCTAACTAAGACAAGTGGTGATTTTTTGCAGTTAATCTCAGCAATCCATGAGCATGGGGAGTCTTTCTATCTTTCAGAGTCTTCAATTTGTTTCTCCAGTAACTCAGAGATTTCTTTTCCTTCCTTGATTAGCTTGTTTCATTATGTTTGTTTTTGAACTCACCGTGAATTGGAGAATTAAAACCTCTTTCTCTGATTTCTTTCTCAGTCTGCTTCCATTATTATAAAGACAGGTTACTGATAAGAGTTTGTTCATTTGTTTCCTGTAGATGTTTGTCATCTATGACTTTTCTGGTGAATATATTTCTGCAAATAGAGAAACTTTGATTCCTTGGTTTTTCTTTTTATATCCCCCATTTTTGTCATTCTCTCATTATGTACATTGGGCAAGACTTCATGTACCATACTGAATAGGAGTGAAGGCAGTGGGAATCTGTGCCTTGTAACAGGGATGGTGCCAGTTTTTCTATATATGTAGGTATTTTATATATAGCTATTTTAACGTTGAGTTATATTCCCATCATTCTGTTCCCATTGGGTCTTTAACACAAAATGATGTCAGATTTTGTCAAAGACTTTCTCTATGTCAGTTGAAATGATCAAATCATTCCAATCTTTAGCTTTCTTTCTTTCTTTCTTTCTTTCTTTCTTTCTTTCTTTCTTTCTTTCTTTCTTTCTTTCTCTATATATATATATATATATATATATATATATATATTTGTATATTTTAGCAACTTCTGCGTCACTAAAGTGAAGCCAACTTAGTCATGATTAATGTTTATTGTATTCATTTTGTAATTATTTTATTGAGAACTTTTGTGCATATTCATCAGAGATATTACTCTACAATGTGTGTGTGTGTGTGTGTGTGTGTGTGTGTGTGTTTGGTTGGATTCATTATCTATGTGATATTATAATACTGGGTTTATAAAATATTTGGACACATTCTTCCCTTTTATATTTCATGGAATAATTTCATTTTAATTATATTTTTATTTATTCGCTGAGAATTTTATACATGTATATAGTGTATTTTGATCATTCACTCTACACTCCCCTAATTCAGTGCCTTTCCGGACCCCACCACTTCGTTCCTCCTCCCAGTTTTATGTCTTCATACCTTGGTACCCTTCATACTTCCCATCCTCAAACTCTTTACTCTTGATTCTTCCTAAATTTTTCTCAAGAACCTGGAAGCACTGAGTAGGTGAATATCTCTATGTGCCCTGCTATCTCTTAGATTACCATCCCTCCAGCTACCAAGCCAATGGAAGATCTAGAGCCAATAGATCATAAGAGATTGGTGAGGATCTTGAAATTTTAATCCACCCTTTTATGTGGTTAATTCCATTCATCACAATTCTGTGAATATAAGTATACCAGCTAAATTTTACTACATCACTCACCAGCTCTCACACTCCAATGAATAAGAAAGTAGGGTCACTGAGCATGATAGAATAATAAGTTCTGATCTCTTGCTCACCATAAAACAATGTCTATATGATGAGCTAGGCACACTGTATCTCTACTCACACACCCTCCATGTAGCTCCTCTCATATGACTAAGTTCGTATTCTATTCTCCCATCTCTTTCTCATCCCTGAATGTAAAAGTTCTTTATGTTGCTGTCTTCCCAATGTAGACATACAGTCTTTAGCTCCAACAGACAACCACCAGATTCCACTCCATATGGAACTATGAGTAACTCCTCAAGTTATTAGGAGAAACTGGTCAGAATACAACAGAAGTATTGGTCTGGGTACTGACAAAGAACACTAATCTTCAGAGGTCTATACATTACCATCTGCCACTCGGATTTTTCATGACCCATGAGACTGTACCCAGAGGGAAAGAACTCTGTGTGGCCAAAGTGAAGAATCTTATCAACCGGAAATGGCATAGTCCCCTAAAAGAAACCCTGTGGTAAGAACACACCTGTCCTGTTGAGTCAGAACAACCCAGGTGTGCTTGGACAGAGATGAAGAGTTTTTGAGCCTTCTTTAAGAGCTATCATCTGCCTATACAGTTTTTTTGTTTCTTTCTTTCTTCCTTTCTTTGTACTGAATCACTACTTTTATTTAATACCCACTTCATCAGTTTTGCCAGTTATCCCAACATTGTCCTTTATTGAAGTTTTTCTTCTTTCGATTTTATTAATTATTCTAACTATTTACATTTCAAATGTTATTCCCCTTCCCAGTACCCCCCTCTACAAACGTCCCACCCCAGACCCCCTCTATTTTGCCCTTAAGAGGGTGCATCCCCCACCACTCCCACTTCTATCATCCCCCTTCTCTGGGGCATCAAGCCTCCACAAGACCAAGTTCATCCCCTCCTACTGAGGCCAGACAAGGCCAATATGTAGCAGAAGCCACAGACTAGCCGATGTATGCTCTTTGGTTGGTAGCTTAGTCTCTGGGATTTCTGAGGGGTTTGGTTAGTTGATACTGTTGTTCTTCCTGGGGTTTCAATCCCTTTCATCTCCTTCAAGCCATCCCCTAACTCTTCCATAGGGGTCCCCAAGCACAGTTCAATAGTTTGCTGTATCTATATCTGTCTTAGTCAGATGATAGTAGAGCCTCTCAGAAGACAGGGTCCTGTCTGCAAGCACAACATGGCATCAGCAATAGTGTTGGGATTTGGTATCTGCAGATGGAATAGATTCCAAGTTGGAGTGGTAGATCCCAATGCCCAATAGATCCCAGGCTGGATAGCCTTCCATTCAGTCTCTGCTCCATTTTTGTCCCGGCATTTTCTTTAGATAGGAATAATTCTAGGACAAAAAATTTGAGATGGGTGGGTGACCCATCCCTCAACTGGGAGCCATGTCTACCTACTTGAGGTGGTCTCTTCAGATTCTATCACCTGACTGTTGTGCATTTCCTATACATTTTAACTTATATGTTCTGCTTTTCTTCCAGCATACCACCATCACCCACCAATTACAGGGAGTGAATAAATAACTCACTAGTTATATGCCCCAATGTATACTTCTTTTTTGTGCTAAGCCAGATGTAATATTCATCACATTCTAAAACTCTGAGAAGGATAAATAGGTGCTTAAGAACACTGGGATATCATTGACACTCTAAATACCTGGCCAGGCAAGAGACATTTCTGCAAGACTGAAGAGGCTGTTCCTGACATCAAGAGGTTCTCTATAGGGTATGATTCTTCAGATGATGGAGGTTTCCATACGGGAAAAATATCTATAATTTCTTAATTTTAAAAGATTTGGGTTTTCTGTCTTCTTTCCTTTGTGTGGACTTTACCTCACATTAAAAATGTTCCACAGTTAGGAATGGGAACACTTCTTCCTTGGTGGTGGGAATGCAAACTTGAACAACCACTTTGGGAATGAATGTGGATTTTCTTAGAATATTGGGAATAGTTCTACCTCAAGACACAGCTATACTTCTGCTGGGCATATACCCAAAAGACACTACAACATCTCACAAAGATACTTGCTCAAATATGTTCACAGCACCTTTATTCATAGTAGCCAGAAACTGGAAACAACCTGGATGTCCCTCAACTGAAAAGTGGATAAAGAAAATGTGGTATATCTATACAATGGAATACTATTCAGCTGTTAAAAACAAATCACCAATTTTGAAGGCAAATGAATAGAACTTGAGTGAGGTAGCCTAGTCCCTCAAGGACATGCATGATATGTACTCACTTATCAGTGGATATTAGCCATAAAATACAGGCACCTTGCTACACTTCCCAGTCTGAAAGAAGCCAAACAAGAAAGAAGGCCTAAGCAAGGAAGCTGGAGTCTCACTTAGAATGGGGGAATAAAATAGTCATAAGAGGCAGATGGAGGGAGGGAAGTGGGAGTGGTTCGGAATGTGGGTCCTAAACAGCTTGAAATGGGGGCTATCCCAAAAGCTGTTGCCTGTATTTTGGATATATTTTACTGCTTGGCTGCCTTGTCTGGCCTCAGTGGGAGTGGAAGCACTAAGCCTTGAAGAGACTTGAAGGCCAGGGTGTGTGTGTGTGTGTGTGTGTGTGTGTGTGTGTGTGTGTGTGTGTGTAAATATCCAGGGAGCCTCCACCCACTCATAGGAGAAAGGGAGTGTTAAGGGGGTAGGATTGTGGGAGGAGACTGGGAAGGGGAGCAGTGAATTAAGAAAGACTGCAGAAGGCTGCCAAAGGCAAACACATCAGAATAACAGTGGGTTCTTCAGTAGAAATACTTAGAACCGGAAATGAGAAAAGATGCATGGCTGATGGGAGAAGAACTTTTGAGAGTGTGGATGGCAGAACACATGCTACAAAAGAAGAAGGGCAACATCAGAGTGACAAATCGCCAGCAGGAGTAGGATAACTGGAGTATAAGGTGCTGTGGTGTAGGGAAAGGGTCAACTAAAACCAGATGTTTAAAGGGACATGGAAATCCACTACATCATAAACACATTTAAAAACAATTTTTAAAATTTTGTATTGGTTATTTTATTTATTTACATTTTAAATTTAAAATGTTTTCTCCCTTCCTGGTATCCTCTCCTCAACCCTTCTATCCTTTCCCCGCTCCCCTGCTTTTATGAGGATACTTCCCCAATCACTCACCCACCCACTCCTGCCTTACTGCCCTAGCATTCCTCTATATTGGGGCATTGAGCCTTCACAGGACAAAGGGCCTCCTCTCCTACTGATGCAAGATAAGGCCATCCTCTTCTGTATATTCAGCTGGAGCCATGGATCCTTCCATGTGTACTCTTTGGTTGGTGGTTTAGTCCCTGGGAGCTCTAGGTGGGGGTGGGGTAGATCTGGCTGGCTGATACTAGTGTTCTTATTGTGGGGGTGCAAACCCTTTCAGCTCCTTCAGTCCTTCCCTTAACTACTCCTTTGGGGTCACCATGCTCAGTCCAATGGTTGGTTGATCCATATGGTCCAAGCATCTGATCCATATTTGTCAGGATCTGACAGAACCTCTCAGGAGATAGCTATACCAGGTTCCTGTCAGCCACTACTACTTGGCATTAGCAATAGTGTCTGAGTTTGGTGTCTGTAGGTGGGATGGATCCCTAGGTGGGGCAGTCTCTGGATGGTTTTTCCTTCAGTCTCTGCTCCAATCTTTGTTCCTGTATTTTCTTTAGGCAGGAGCAATTTTGTATTGAATTTTTTGAGATGGATGGGTGGCTCTATCCCTCAACTGGAGGCTGTGCCTAACCTCTGGATATGGTCTCTTCAGGTTCTCTCTTCCCTTTGTTGGGTATTTCAGCTAATGTCATCCCTGTTCAGTCCTGGGAGGCTCTTGCTTTCCTAGCATCTCAGACTTTCTGTCGGATATCCCCAGTTCCCGATCCCCCATTGCTACACACCTCTGTTCAATTTCCCCATACCCTCCCATCTCCTTCCCACCCTCTGTATATCTCCCCATCTCCTCCCATACCTAATCCTGTCCCTCTTTTATCCCCTTCCCTTCTACCCTTCCCCCCAAATCTCTACTACCCTCTACCTTCCTTGATTTTTTTGTTCTCCCTTCTAAGTAGGACTTTGATCATCTTTGTTCTTGAGTTTCATATGCTCTGTGAGTCGTATTATAGGTTTAAAAAGGCATTGGATAGAAGTTGTAGGGCTGAGTAGCCCTTATGCTACTGTTCCTAGATGACAGAGGTGGTGCAGCACCCTTGGAGTTCTGGGTAAAAACCTGGCAAAGGTATAAAAGTTATAGTCATGGCCAGTGGTTGGCCACTGGAACCTGAAGGTTAGACTATTCTTCAGGAGAACACACACTTGGTTTTCGAATATACAGAAACTATCCTACAAATGTCCTCACGGCTGACATAGGACCAAAAGTTTCTGTGGAAGCAGCTGGTAAGTAAAAAGCAACAATGGCCTTCCAGCTTTGGACCTTGCATACTCCATTCCTCCTTTCCAGGTAGCATGTGCTGCTGGAACAACAGTGTGAGCCTTGGTGGGAGAAGCAATGGTTGATGGCATTATAGGGGTATGTGTGAGAGAATGTACTACCTTCATGTGCAAAATTGTGGAGAGGGCTGATGAAGAGGAGGGAGGTATGACTAAAATGCTCTATGTTCATGTATATCATGGAGAGGAGGTTTGTTAAAGGAAATGAAGGCTGAGTAAGACACAGAGAACCATGCACCTGTATAAAATTGTCAAATAATAAAATAACTGCAAAAGAGATTAAAAAAACCATGAAATACTTCATCACGAAGTTTTTTTTCCCTCAGAAATGAAGAAGTGCACGTGAAGTTGACAAAAATACCTGGCCAATGGTCAGGAAGAAAATAGGACATTTGTCCTCCAACTGGAAGGAACTAAATCTTGCCAAGGACAATGAACTGAGATGTGAGTCCTTTCCTGGAGGCTGCAGATGAAACTCAGCATCATGGGAGACTATGAGTTGAATCTCTAGAGTTCTGTGGTAGGGGCAGGAGATGAAGCCCTGTGACATAAGGAGTATGTGTTGTTGTAGTGTCTAAAAACAGAAGTTTATTTTAAAAGTCTCTTTGGCTATTATAAATAAGGCTGCTATGAACACAGGGGAGCATGGGTCCTTATTACATGTTGGAGCATCTTCTGGGTATATTCCCAGGAGTGGTATAGTTGGATCCTCAGGTAGTGCTGTTCAATTTTCTGAGAAACCAGCAAACTGATTTCCAGAGTGTTTTTACCAGCTTGCAATCCCACTAGCAATGGAGGAATGTTCTTCTTTCTCTATGTTCTCTCCAGCATTTGCTGTCCCCTCTGTTTTTGATCTTGGCCATTCTGACTGGTATGAAGTAGAATCTCAGGGTTGTTTTGATTTGCATTTCCCTGATGATTAAGGATGTTGAACATTTCTTTAGGTGTTTCTCAGCCATTTGGTATTCCTCAATCGAGAATTCTTTGTTTAGCTCTGAACCCCATTTTTAATAGGGTTATTTGGTTCTCTGGAGTCTAACTTCTTGAGTTCTTAAGCTGGAAAGAGCTCAGATGTCCCTCAACAGAGGAATGTATACAGAAAATGTGGTACATTTACATAATGGAGTACTACTAATCAGCTATTAAAAACAATGAATTCATGAAATTCTTAGGGAAATGGATGGAGCTAGAAAATATCCTGAGTTAGGTAACCCAATTACAAAAGAACACACACAGAATGCACTCACTCATAAGTGAATATTAGCCCAAAAGCTGGGAATACCGCAGATACAACTCACAGACCACATGAATCTTAAGAAGAAGGAAGGCCAAAGTGTGGATACTTTGATTCTTATTGGAAAGTGGATCAAAATAAGGACTCACGAAGTTGAAGAGGTTTGCAGCCTTGCAGGAGGAACAATAATAGGTACCAACCAGTTCCTCCAGAGCTCCCAGGGACTAAACCACCAACCACAGAGTATACGTGGAGGGATCCATGGCTCCAGCTACATATGTAGCAGAAGATGACCATTTCAGACATCCGTGAGGAGGAGAGGCCATTGGTGCTGTGAAGGCTCGATTTCCCAGAATAGTGGAATGCAAGTCAGGAAATTGGGACAGGGGTAAGCAGGGGGAGAGGGATGGGATAAGGGATTTTTGGAGGGGTAACTCAGAAAGGGGATACCATTTGAAATGTAAATAAAGCAAATATCTAATAAAAAATAAAAATGTAAACAAATAAATGATTAATAATAAAAATAAAATTGTTAAAAATAAAGGCTCTTTGGTAGGCATGTAAATTTACCATTTTAAAAGATTTATGCAAATTTGCACACTAATGAGCTAGATGTGCTTACATGTTTTCATATTAGAATTAATCAGGGCTTTTTATACAGTGCCTGAGTGCATCAGGATGTGGCCAAGCCTGATGATCTGAGGTTATCTCAGAGCCCACATGCTAGAAAGAGAAAACCAACTCTTGCAAATTGATTTGACTTTCACACACATGCTATGGATAAATGTATGACTAATACACACAGGCAAATGCCCACACATATGCACAATAAATATCATAAAATTAACTTTGAGAAAAGGCTGACTTTAGGATGTAGACCGGCTTCAACATTCTGCCCTAATGTCAAGCCATGAAGCAAGGAAGGTTTTTCTTTTTTCTTTTGGTTTCTTTCTTTCTTTCTTTCTTTCTTTCTTTCTTTCTTTCTTTCTTTCTTTCTATCTTCCTTCCTTCCTTCCTTTCTCTTTCTTTCTTTCTCTCTCTCTCTCTCTCTCTCTCTCTCTCTCTCTCTCTTTCTTTCTTTCTTTCTTTCTTTTGTGAAACTAAAGACCACTACTCAAACAGAAGACTTAAAATTACATATTCTAGTGCAGCCAATCTGAAAACCAAGAGTAGAACGCTTCCTTGTTGAGGTAGGATGGTAGGACTAGCTGGAAATTGTTTTGCTTTCTGTAATTAAATCATGTTTCCATAAGCTAAGAAATATGTTCACTTTCAGTGATGGCCAGCCCCGATGCTCATGAGACAAACAGCTCCACCCTGAGCACAGAGATGTGTTCCTCCTGGCCACATTCCCAAATCATGTGCTCATACTCCATGCACCACTGGAACAGCACGTAGTGTGTTCAGGACCAAGGGAGGAGTGGATGAAATTCAACAACAGTAAACTTTGCCAGGAACACTTGGTGCTGATTTATATGTCATCAGTTTGTATTTGTTTAGGCCATTTTACAGCCAGAAGACTTCAATGTTGAGAAATTTCTCATGTGATGAACCAAACTTTAAGAACAAAAAGTTTTGGAGAGAAATGACACAGTCAAGACTGCTTTTGCATGAAGGACACAAGAAGGTGAAGGACAGAATTTATAATGATGATGGTGGTGATGCTGCTGCTGCTGCTGCTGCTGCTGATGATGATGATGATTGAACAGGCTTTGTCCCAGTGAGAAACAGAGAGGAGAGAACAAGATTCAGAAATCCAGAATGGAAGGGTATAAGAAAAGAGGAAAAACAGTTGCACAAAATAAGCAAACAGAACTCAGGGTGAACTGCTCTGTCCTTTGATAGGGAGAAAGTGTGTGCCACTTCCACAAGGAAACCAGACAACCACTCAATTCTCTGGGAACCTGTGTAAGAAAGCCTTGAACATATTGTGAACTATGGATGGAAGGAGTGCTTGTCCCACTAGGTGGCCTTCTAAAGAGAATTGCGTAAAGTACAATAAGTGATAGGTGGATGTTCTTAAAAGCCAGGACATGAAAGGAATGTCCTGGCATTTCCATATTATCTTTGTGGGAGAAGAAAATGCTTGGGAGGAATCTCTTTAACATGACCAAAGTTAGTACTCATAAGACATAATACCACACACACTCCCTCATGGTACCTGTGTTCGCTTATGCCATCTGCAGATATCTTTCTCATGTAGTGCTTCAGTCATAAAATGAGGAGTGCTGTTTGTACTGTACCTCCAGCTCCACAGCCACTCCATCATTCAGATCTGCAGCCTTTCCTGTGGTCTGTGGAGGCTTGGTCTCACTGGCTGAGGTGGGTGGACACAGCTGTACCTTCAGAGCAAGCCTGCACCCTCATGAGCCTTGAATCCAATTGCAGATTTTTTCCCAGACTGTGATACTTCAAATTGTTTTGTCAGGTAGCACACATTTCAGAGTGAATTTATTATTTCTTAGGGTTCTGAGGTCCGGGTACTTTGCTGTGTAAATGGTCTCATTTTGCCCTGCCACAGTCCCTGGGTGCATGAAGTTCTGGAGCAGTGATTCTCAGTACATGAGAATCACAATTGACCCTTTTGAGGATCAAACGACCCTTTCCCAGGAGTCACATAAGACCATGGGAAACACAGGTTTTAAATTATGGTTCTGCTAGCCTGTGTCTTTATATTGGAAAATTGAATTCAATGATATTCAGGGAAGTTAGTGATCATCAATTGTTATTTTATATTACTTTGGCATTAGCAGTGACAGTGTGTAGGTGTTTGTGTGTGTGTGTGTGTGAGTGTGTGTGTGTGTGTGTGTGTGTGTGCATGTGTGCACTCCCTTGTTTTTGGTTTGTTGGTGTGGGGTTATTCATTTCCTGTGGCTTTTTGGCTGTAGGTAGCCTCCTTAGATTTTTTCCTTATAGTATCTTCTATACTATAGATATTAATTAAATTTAGTTTTGTCATGGAATATCTTGTTTTCTCCATCTCTGGTGATTGAAAGTTTTACTGGGCATAGTAGTTTGGGCTGCATCTGTGGTCTCTAAGATTCTGAAAGGTATCTGTCCAAGCTCTCTTTCTTTTGTGGTCTCTATCGAAAAGTGTGGTGCAATTCTGATAGATCTGCATTCATATGTTACTTGGTCTTTTTTCCTTTGCTATTTTTACAATTCTTTGTCCTGTGTTTTACAATTCTTTGTTTTGATTATTATGTGTCAGGATGATTTTCTTTTCTTCTCCAATCTGTTTGGTGTTCTGTAAGCTTCTTGTGCCTTTATAGGCAGCTCTTTCTTTAGGTTAGGGCAATTTTTATTCTATGATTTTTGTTGAAGGTGTTTCTGGGCCTTTGATCTTTAAATCTTCTATTTCTAATATTTTTACATTTGGTCTTTTTATATTTTCCCAATTTTCCTGGACTTTTTTGCCATGATATTCTTAGATTTTGCATTTTTTGACTGATGTATTGATTTCTTCAATGGAACCATCTACACTTGAGGTTCTGTCTTTCAATTGGTGATGATTATGTGTGTAGTTTCTGTTCCCTTTCCTATGTTCTTTATCTCCAGAATTGCCTCAGTTTGTGTTTTCTTTATTGCTTTCATTTCCATTTCCATTTCTAGGTCTTGGACAATTTTATTTATACCTTTCACCTGTTTGATTGTATTTTCCTGCATTTTTACATTTATTTGCTTTCTCTTTTAATGCCTCTACTTGTTTGAATGTATTTTCCTATATTTCTTAAGGGATTTATTCATGTGTTCTTTAAAGGCCTCTATCATCTTTGTGAGGATTTAAGTTCCCCTTCTTGTACTTCAATTTTATTAGGAAATCCAGAGTTTGTTGAGGAATGATAGTGGGGTCCTGGTGGTGACATATTACCCTATGTTTTATTGATTGTGTTCTTAATCTGTCCTTTAGGAATCTGATTTTTCCTGGTGTTGGATGGATGATCCCAATGGCAACAAAACTTCTCAGGAAGGTTGGGGAGCAGTGGGACAGACAATGGTGATCAGGGTACCCTACTATGTTGGCTGTGCCTCAGGCAGACTCCATTCTGCAGGTTGTGTCATGGGCAGACCCTATTGTGCAGGCTGTGCCCAGTCAGCCCCAATTGGGGTGGTGGTCAAATACAGCTAGAATGGTTTGGTTGGGCAGGGTTCCAAGCTGGTTGGTTTAGGAGCCCAAAGGATATCCAATACAAAGCAAGATGCTCTTGGGTGGGGGTCCAATAAGGTTCCTGTGAACCAAAGAGCAAAGTCAGAGCTAGAACATGGGGTTTTGAGCTGGGATTCTTTTTTTTCTATTCCTAGGATTTTGTTTGATTATTTCATAATGTCCCACATTTCCTGGCTGTTTTGTCTCAGAACTTTTTTCTAGATCTAATATTTTCTTTGACTTATATATCAAATTCTTCTTTTGTATTTTCAAACTCTGATATTTTCTCTTCTATCTCTTTTTTTATGTTGTTAAAGCTTGCAGCTGTAGTTTCTGCTTGAATTTGTAAATTTCTAATTTCCAGAATCCCTCAAATTGTATTTACTTCATTGCGTATTCATTTTAAGGTCTCCTGAAGTTTTATTCATTTCTGTCCATAGGGTTTTATTTCTCTCTCTCTCTCTCTCTCTCTCTCTCTCTCTCTCTCTCTCTCTCTCTCTTCTCTCTCTCTTTCTCTCTCTCTCTCTCTTCTCTCTCTCTCTCTCTCTCTCTCTCTCTCTCTCTCTCTCTCTCACACTATCTCTCTCTCTCTGTGTTTCCTGGATTTCTTTAAGGGATTCATTTATTTACTCCAACATTTGTTTATTGCATTTCTTAAGAGATTTTTTTCACTTTATCCTTAAAGACTTTTATCTTCGGCATTCAGGCAGTTGTAAGGTCTATTTTTTATGCTTTAGCTATGTTGGGACATTAAAGACTTGCTGTGTTAGCATAACTGTGCTCTAGTGGAGATATATTCTCCTGGATGTTATTGGTCTTGTTTTTATGCTGGCATCTAGTCTCTGGGATTGGGGTGATTATAGGTCTAGGCGATGCTTTCTGGATTTGTCCTTGTTGATGTTGATGATTTTTTCTTGAATTTCGCTTCTTTTCTGGATTTTCTGACCATGCAATGGCTGTCTTTTCCTTGTAGGAAACTTTCTTTGGCTCTGAGATTTGTGGTGGTTGGAGGTTCTAGATACATGTGTTTCTGGGTATTGGAATGTGGAGATAGGCAGAGTTCTGAAGGGACTCATAGGGTGGAGTAGAACAGAGCAGGAAACCAGGATCTGCTTATTTTGTCTCATAGGAATCTGGGAAACATTAAGAGATTTACTCCAGTCTGCAAATTCATATTGCTGTGCTGGCTTGAATGGTCCTCCATGTCCTTCTCTGAGCTCTGCTGTTGGCTGTTGTGAGTGGACCTCAGGGAAGCTCTGAAATCATGACATGATTTCTATTGGGAAGACCATCATATTGAAGAACAATGTCAAACTTCTAGAAGTCAAGAAGTCAGAGTGGAGAGAATCCCTATGAATGTAATCAATGTGGTAAACTCTTTGTAAGACCCAGTGTTCTCCAGTGTCGTAAAACAACAAATACTGGTGAGAAACCTTATGAATGTAATCAGTGTTGTAAAGCCTTTGCCATATCCAGTAATCTTCAATATCATAAAAGAACACATACTGAAGAGAAACCATATGAATGTAATCAACATGATGAAAACTTTTCATGTCATCTTAGTCTTCAATATCATAATAGCACACATACTGGTGAGAAGTCCTACAAATGCAGTGAATGTGGACTTTGCAAGACCAAGTGATCTCCAATATCATAAAAGAACTCATACTGGAGAGAAACCTTACGAATGTAATCAATGTGTAAAACCTTTTCATGTCACAGTAGTCTCCAGAGACATAAAATAACACATTCTGGAGATAAACCTTTTGAACATAATCAATGTGGTAAATCCTTTGCAAGACCCAGTTATCAACAATATCATAAAAGAACACATTCTGGAGAGAAACCTTATGAATGTAATGAATTAGATAAAACCTTTGCAGGTAACAGTCAGCTACAAAAACATAAAAGACTACATAATGGAGAGAAACCTTATGAATGTAATCAATGTGATAAAGCCTTTGTGGGCCACAGAAGTCTGTGATATAAAAGAACACATACTGGAGAGAAACCTTATGAATGTGATAATGTGATGAATGTGGTAAAGCCTTTACAGGTCACAGTGATCTCCAAAGACATGAAAGAACACATACTGGAGAGAAACCTAATGAATATAATTATGAATTAAGTGGGAGTTAAAAGGCTTTGGGTTAAGAATATTAGACTATTGCCTCGGCTTGCATTGGAGGCTGCCTTCTTGCCTCAGGTCACTGCAGATGGCTGGCAACAGGGGCCAGGTGCTTGGACAGAGTCCAAGATTAACATTGAATACCCCGTCAGGCTCTTGCCTGCACCTAGAGCCTTATGAGCTCAGTGGGTTTTCTCTGAGCCGACCCTCTCAGGTACAAGCTCGCTTGGCTTGAGGCTCTTGCCTGCACCCAGAGCTTGATCAGCTCAGTGGGATATCTGTACACCAACCTGCTCAGGCACCAACTCACTCAGGGGTCTGTACCTGGCTTAGAGTGGAGGCTGCCATCTTGCCTTGGGGCACCACAGATAGCTAACCAGACAGAGTCCTGTGAACTGAGAGCACCACCATCTAGGCTTCAGCACTCTGGCCAGGGAAGCTCCATTCCTGCAGGAAATCCCACAGTTAGACAGAGCCCCAAGACCCACCACCATCTTGGAGCTGGTGGCCTAACCAGGTCATCATAGAAAACCAACAGTGGAGCCTAGGTCACCATAGAGATCCAACAGATGAGCCCAGATTGGTGGAAAAAAAAGAACCAATTCTTAAGAGCTGGCATCTAGGCAGGCCAGGAGGAGAAGGTGGGAGGCCAGTTGCGCTCCCAGCAGCAAGCAGGGAGGAGACTTGGATCCGGCCCAGCAGAGCTGAGGAGGTAATTTGGATCTCAGTAGTGGAAGCCTTCTGGTATCCACCTCGGGAGCACGGAAACCCTCTCCAACAGGAGCACCAAATGCCAGGCTCACAGGAGCTTCAAACACCAATCAGTAACAACAAGACCAACTTACTCCACAGATAAACAGATTGCAAAAGGCAAACGTAAGAATGCTACTAACAGAAATCAAGGCAATATGGCAGCATCTGAACCCAATTCTCCAACCACAGCAAGTCTTGGATACCCCAATACACCAGAAAAACAGGATTTGGATTTAAAAGCACTGGTCATGATGCTGCTAGAGGAACACAAAAAAGACATAAACAAATCTCTTAAAGAAATGCAGGGGAACATGAATAGGTTAGAAGCCCTTACACAAAATCATTTAAAGAATTCCAGGAGAATATGGGTCACCAAACAGAAGCCAATAAAAAGGAAATGAAAAAAATCACTTATAGAAATGCAGGAGAAATTGAGTCAACAGGCAGAAGTCATGAAAGAAGAAACACAAAATTCTTTTAAAGAATTGCAGGACAATATAAACAAACAAATGAAGGAAGTGAACAAAACCATCCAGGATCCAAACACAGAGGTAGAAACAACTAAGAAATCTCAAAGTGAGACAACTTTGGAGATAGAAAACCTTGGGAGGAAATCAGGGGTTGTAGATGCAATTATCAACAACAGAATACAAGAGAAAGAAGTAAGAATCTCAGATGCTCAAGATAGCATAGAAACCATTGACTCCACAAAGAAAATGCAAAATGCAAAATGCTTGCAACCCAAAACATCCAGGAAATCCAGGACACAATGAGAAGACCAAATCTAAGGATTATAGGGATAGATGAGAGTGAAAATTTACAATTTAAAGGGCCAGCAAATATCTTCAACAACATTATGGAAGAAAACTTTCCTAAACTAAAGAGAGAGATGCCCATGAATATACAAGAAGCCTACAGAACTCCAAACAGACTGGACCAGAACAGAAATACCTTCCATCACATAATAATCAAACCCCCAAATGTACTAAACAAAGAAAGAATATTAAAGGCAGTAAGAGGAAAACGCCAAGTAACATATAAAGGAAGACCTATCTGAATCACACCAGACTTCTTACCTGAGACCATTAAAGCTAGACGATCCTGGGCAGATCTCATGTAGACTCTAAGAGAACACAAATGTCAGCCAAGACTACTATACCCAGCAAAACTCTCAATCAACATAGATGGATAAATCAAAATATTCCATGACAAGTCCAAATTTACACAATATCTTTCCACTAACCCAGCCCTACAAAGGATAATAAGAGGAAAACTCCAATACAAGGAGGGAAACTACACCCTGGAAAAAGCAAGATAGTATCCTTTTTTTTTCATCAAACTCGAAAGAAGATAACCACTCAAAAACAAAAATAACATAAAAAATGACAGGAAGAAATAATCACTATTACTGAATATCTCTTAACATCAATGGACTAAATTCCCCAATAAAAAGACAGACTAACACACTGGATACGGAAACGGGACCCTACATTTTGCTGCTTACAGGAAACACACCTCAGGGTCAAAGACAAACACTACCTTAGAGTCAAAGGCTGGAAGAAAATTTTACAAGCAAATGGTCTCAGGAAACGAGCTGGAATAGCCATTCTAATATTAGATAAAATGGACTTTCAACCGAAAGTCTTCAATAGAGACACAGAAGGTCACTTCTTGCTGGTCAAAGGAAAAATACACCAAGAAGAACTCACAATTCTGGTCATCTATGCTCCGAATGCAAGGGCACCCTCATTTGTAAAAGAAACTTTACTAAAACTCAAAGCACACATTGCACTTAACACAATAATTCTGGGGGACCTCAACACTGCGCTATGCTCAGTGGACTGATCAGGAAAACAGAAAATAAACAGGGACACAGGTAAACTTATTGATCCTTTGGACCAACTGGATTTACCATATATGTATGTATGTATGTATGTATGTATATAGAACATTTCATCCTAAAGCAAAATAATATACCTTTTTCTCAGCACCTCATGGTACCTTCTCCAAAATCGACCATATATTTGGTCACAAGACATTCCTCAACAAGTATAAGATCGAACTAATCCTATGCCTCTTATTGGATCACCATGGAGTAAGAGTGGTCTTCAATAGCAACAAATACAAAAGAAAGTCCAAATACACATGGAGCTGAACAGTATTCTACTCAATGATACCTTAGTCAAGGAAGAAATAAAGAAAGAAATCGAAGACTTTTTAGAATTTAATGAAAGTGAAGGCACAACATACACAAATATATGAGACACAATGAAAGCAGTGCTAAGAGGAAAATTCGTAGCCCTGAGTGCATCCAAAAAGAAACAGGTGAGAGCATATACTACCAACTTAATGGCACACCTGAAAGCTCTGGAGCAAAAAGAAGCTACTTCATCCAGGAGGAGTAGAAGGCAGGAAATCATCAAACTCAGGGCTGAAATCAATCAAGAGGAAAGAGAACCATACAAAGAATAAAAAATCAAAACAAAACAAAACAAAACAAAACAAAACAAAAAAACCAGGAGCTGGTTCTTTGAGAAAATCAACAAGATACATAAACCCTTAGCCAGACTAACCAAAGGGCACAGAGACAGTATCCAAATTAACAAAATTAGAAATGAAAAGGGAGATATAGCAACAGAAACTGAGGAAATTAAAAAAAACCATCAGATCCTACTACAAAAGCCTGTACTCAACACAACTGGAGAATCTGGAGGAAATGGACAATTTCCTAGACAGATACCAAATACCAAAATTAAATCAGGGTCAAATAGATCAACTAAACAGTCCCATAACCCGCAACGAAATAGAGGAGGTCATAGAAAGTTTTCCAACCAAAAAGGCACAGGGCCTGATGGGTTTAGTGCAGAATTCTATCAGACCTTCAAAGAAGACCTAACACGAATACTCTTCAAACTATTCCACAAAATAGAAACAGAAGGAACACTATCCAACTCATTCTACGAAGCCACAATACCAAAACTACACAAAGATCCAACCAAGAAAGAGAACTTCAGACTAATTTCCTTTATAGCATCGATGCAAAAATACTCAATAAAATTCTTGCCAACCGAATCCAAGAACACATCAAAATGATCATTCAGTATGATCAAGTTGGCTTCATCCCAGGGATGCAGGGGTGGTACAATATACACAATTCCATCAATGTAATCCACTACATAAACAATCTCAAAGAAAAAAAAAAACCACATGGTCATCTCATTCGATGCCGAAAAAGCATTTGACAAAATTCAGCATCTTTTCATGCTAAAAGTCTTGGAAAGAACAGGAATTCAAGGCCCATTCCTAAACATAGTAAAAGCAATTTACAGCAGTCCAGTAGCCAACATCAAAATAAATGGTTAGAAACTTGAAGTAATCCCACTAAAATCAGGGACTAGACAAGGCTGGCCCCTCTCATTATATCTTTTCAATATAGTATTTGAGTTACTAGCTAGAGCAATTAGACAACATAAGGAAGTCAAAGGGATACAAATTGGAAAGGAAGAAGTCAAACTATCACTATTTGCAGATGATATGATAGTATACTTAAGTGACCCAAAAAACTCTGCCAGAGAACTCCTACAGCTGATAAACAACTTCAGCAAAGTGGCTGGTTATAAAATCAACTCAAGCAAATCAGTAGCCTTCCTATATTCAAAGGATAAGCAGGCTGAGAAAGAAATTAGGAAAATGACACCCTTAACAATAGCCACAAATAATATAAAGTACCTTGGTGTGACTCTAATCAAACAAGTGAAAGATTTATATGACAAGAACTTCAGGTCTCTGAAGAACGAAATGGAAGAAGACCTCAGAAAATGGAAAAATCTTCCATGCTTGTGGGTTGGCAGGATTAATATAGTTAAAATGGCAATATTGATTTTGAAATCTGTGCTGGCATGATCCGACACTATCCTGGGGAGAACAGCTCAACCAGATGAAGCTCTGCCAACTGGGAGAGCCTCTGCATATGCCTCAGCAGTCCAGCCAGGGAGCCCCGGGCCTGCAGGGAATCCTGCTGTTAGACAGAGCCCTGAGACTGGCCACCATCTTGGAGCGGGTAACTGAGCAAGGAGGTCCCGTAGATAGAAGGAGACCCAAGGACCGGGATCCACACCATCTTGGACCCTGAAGCCCACGTGGGGGGGAGGCGGGGGGGGGAGCTCTGGATCCAGAGAGTCCGCAGTGAGACAGAGCTCCACGGTCCGACACTATCGTGGGGAGAACAGCTCAACCAGATGGAGCCCTGCCAATTGGGAGAGCCACTGCCTAGGCTTCAGCAGCCCAGCCAGGAAGCCCCAGGCCTGCAGGGAATCCTGCAGTTAGACAGAGCCCTGAGACCAACCACCATCTTGGAGCTGGTAGACTAACCAGGCAAACCAGGAGGAGACCACTGGAGGCCAGTTAATTATCCAGAGACAAGCAGGGAGGAGACTTGAATCCAGCCCAGCAGAGCTGAGGAGGTAATTCAGAGTTCAGTGGTGGAAACCTTCCAGTTTCCACCTCGGGAGCACAGACATTCTCTGAGACAGCAGCACCAAATGCCAGGCTCTCAGGAGCTTTAAACACCAATCAGTAATAACAAGACCAACTAAGTCCAGAAATAAACAAATGGCAAAAGGCAAAGGTAGGAACGTTACTAGCAGAAATCAAGACAATATGGCAGTATCCGAACCCAGTTCCCTGACAGCAGAAAGCCCTGGATACCCCAGCACACCGGAAAATCAAGATACAGATATAAAATCATTGGTGATGATTCTGATAGCAGAAAACATGGATAAATCTCTTAAAGAAATACAGGAGAAAATTGATCAAAAGTTAGAAGCCTTTACAAGGCAAACGCAAAAATCACTTAAAGAAATTCAGGAGAATATGGATCAAAAAGCAGAAGCCAATAATGGGGAAATACAAAAATCACTTAAAGAAATACAGGAGAACGTGGGTCAACAAGTAGTAGTCATGAAAGAGGAAACACAAAAATCTCTTAAAGAATTACATGAAATCAAAAACAAGCAAGCGAAACATCTGAGTAAAACCATCCAGGATCTAAAAACAGAAGTAGTAAAAACTAAGAAATCTCAAAGGGAGACAACTTTGGAGATAGAAAACCTTGGGAAGAAATCAGGGGCCATAGATGCAAGTATCAACAATAGAATACAAGAGATAGAAGAAAGAATCTCAGATGCCAAAGATACCATAGGAACCATGGACTCAACAATTAAAGATAATGCAAAATGCAAAAATCTTGTAACCCAAAACATCCATGAAATCCAGGACACAATGAGAAGACCAAACCTAAGGATTATAGGTATAGATGAGAGGGAAGATTTACAACTTAAAGGGTCAGCAAATATCTTCTACAAAATTATGGAAGAAAACTTCCCTAACCTAAACAGAGAGATGCCCATGAATATACAAGAAGCCTACAGAACTGCAAACAGACTGGAGCAGAACAGAAATACCTCCCGTCACATAATAATCAAAGCCTCAAATGTACTAAACAAAGAAAGAATATTAAAGGCACTAAGAGAAAAAGGCCAAGTAACATATAAAGGAAGACTTATCAGAATTACACCAGACTTCTCACCAGAGACCATGAAAGCTAGAAGATCCTGGGCAGATATCATGCAGACTCTAAGAGAACACAAATTTCAGCCAAAACTACTATACCCAGCAAAACTCTCAATCTCCATAGATGGAGAAACCAAGGTAATCCACGACAAAACTAAATTTGCATGATATCATTCCACAAACCCAGCCCTACAAAGGATAATAGGGGAAAAATACCAACACAAGGAGGAAAACTACACCCCAGAAGAAGCAAGATAGAAACCTTCTCTAATCAAACACAAAAGAAGATAGCCACCCAAATATAAAAAGTAATTTCAAAAATGTCAGGTAGGAATAGTTACTATTCCTTAATATCTCTTAACATCAATGGACACAATTCCCCAATAAAAAGACATAGACTAACAGACTGGATACAGAAACAGGACCCTACATTTTGCTGCATACAGGAAACACATCTCAGTGTCAAAGACAAACACTACCTTAGAGTAAAAGGCTAGAAGACAGTTTTCCAAGCAAATGGTCTCAGGAAACAAGCCGGAGTAGCCCCTCTAATATTGGATAAAATTGACTTTCAACCTAAATCATCAAAAGAGACACTGAAGGTCACTACTTGCTGGTCAAAGGGAAAATCCACCAAGAAGAACTCACAATACTGAACATCTTGATCTAAATGCAAGGGCACCCTCATTCTTGAAAGAAACTTTACTAAAGCTTAAAGCACACATTGCACCTAACACAATAATTGTGGGTGACTTCAACACTCCACTATCCTCAATAGACCGATCAGGAAACCAGAAATTAAACAGGGATACAGTGAAACTAATTGAAGCTTTGGACCAATTGGATTTAACACACACACACACACACACACACACACACACACACATATATGTATATACATATATATACATGTATATATACATGTATATATATGTTTTATATATATACATGTATTTATATATATATACACATATATGTATGTGTGTGTGTATGTATATATATATATATATATATATATATATATAAAACATTTCATCCTAAAGCAAAAGAATATACCTTTTTCTTAGCACGACCTTCTCCAAAATCGATCATATAAATGGTCACAAGACAGATGTCAACAAATACAAGAAAATCGAACTAATCCCTTGCCTCATATCAGATCACTATGGAGTAAAAGTGGTCTTCAACAGCAAGAAAAACGACAGAAAGCCCACATACACATGGAAACTGAACAATACTCTACTCAATGACACCTTGGTCAAGGAAGAAATAAAGAAAGAAATCAAAGACTTTTTAGAATTCAATGAAAGTGAAGGTACAACCTACCCAAATCTTTGGGACACAATGAAAGCAGTGCTAAGAGGAAAACTCATAGCCCTGAGTGCCTCCAAAAAGAAATAGGAGAGAGCATACACTAGCAGATTAACGGCATACCTGAAAGCCCTGGAAGAAAAAGAAGCCAATTCACCCAGGAGAAGTAGAAGACAGGAAATTATCAAACTAAGGGCTGAAATTAATCAAATATAAACAAAGAGAACCATAAAAAGAATCAACAAAACCAGGAGCTGGTTCTTTGAGAAAATCAACAAGATAGATAAACCCTTAGCCAGACTAACAAAAGGGCACAGAGACAGTATTTAAATTAATAAAATTAGAAATGAAAAGGGGAATATAACAACAGAGACTGAGGAAATTCAAAAGATCATCAGATCCTACTACAAAATTCTATACTCAACACAACTGAAGAATCTGGAGGAAATGGACAATTTCCTAGACAGATACCAAATACCAAAATTAAATCAGGATCAATTAGATCAGCTAAACAGTTCCATAACACCTAGGGAAATAGAAGGCTTTATAGAAAGCCTCCCAATCAAAAAAAGTACGGAACCAGTTGGTTTTAGTACAGAAGTCTATCAGGCCTTCAAAGAAGACCTAATACAAATACTCTTCAAACTATTCCACAAAATAGAAACAGAAGGTACACTGCCCAACTCATTCTATGAAGCCACAACTACGCTGATACCAAAACCTCACAAAGATCCAACAAAGAAAGAACTACAGGCCAATTTCCCTTATGAATATCGATGCAAACATACTCAATAAAATTCTTGCCAACTGAGTCCAAGAGCCCATCAAAACTATCATTTATCATGATCAAGTAGGCTTCATTCCAGTGATGCAGGGATGGTTCAATATTCAGAAATCCATCAATGTAATCCACTACTTAAACAAACTAAAAGAAAAGAACCATATGGTCATCTCATTAGATGCAGAAAAAGCATTTGATACAATTCAGCATCCTTTCATGATGATTGGGGAATAGTTGGGGGGGGGAGAGAAATTATGGGACATATGGTGGGGGGGACTGGGAAAGGGGAAAGCCTTTGGAATGTAAAAAAAGAATATAGAAAATAAAAATTTAAAAAAATCCATAACCAATTCTGGAGGGCAATTAGTTTAAAAAATGAATCTAGCCAATGCAGCAAAAAGTCCTGGAAATAACAGGAATTCAAGACCCATACCTAAACATAGTAAACTCAATATACAGCAAACCAGTAGCCAACATCAAAATAAATGGAGAGAAACTTGAAGCAATCCCACTAAAAACAGGGACTAGACAAGGCTGCCCTCTCTCTCCATATCTTTTCAATATAGTACTTGAAGTTCTAGTGAGAGCAATTAGACAACATAAGGAAGTCAACGGGATACAAATTGGAAAGGAAGAAGTCAAACTATCTTTATTTGCAGATGATATGATAGTATATGTAAGTGATCCAAAAAACTCCACCAGAGAACTCCTACAGCTGATAAACAACTTCAGCAAAGTGGCTGGTTATAAAATCAACTCAAGCAAATCAGTAGCCCTCTTGTACTCAAAGGACAAGCAGGCTGAGGAAAAAGTTAGGGAAATGACACCCTTCACAATAGCCACAAACAATGTAAAGTATCTTGGCGTGAATCTAACCAAACAAGTGAAAGATCTGTATGACAGGATCTTCAAGTTCTTGAAGAATGAAATCGAAAAAGACCTCAGGAAATGGAAAAATATTTCATTCTCTTGGATTGGCAGGATCAATATAGTAAAAATGGCCATCTTGCCAAAAGCAATTTACAGATTCAATCAATGCAATCCCCATCAAAACCCCAAATCAATTCTTCATAGATCTAGAACAAGCAATTCTCAAATTCATTTGGAGTTACAAAAAACCCAGGATAGCTAAAACTATTCTCAACAATAAAAGGCCTTCTGGGGGAATCAATATCCCTGACCTCAAGCAGTACTACAGAGCAATTGTGTTAAAAACTGCATGGTATTGGTACAGTGACAGGCAAGTAGATCAATGGAATAGAATTGAAGATCCAGAAATGAACCCACAGAGTTATGGTCACTTGATCTTTGATAAAGGAGCTACAACCATCTAGTGGAAAAAAGATAGCCTTTTCAACAAATGGTGCTGGTTCAACTGGAGGTCAACATGCAGAAGAATGTGAATTGACCCACTCTTATCTCCTTGCACTAAGATCAACTCCAAGTGGATCAAGGACCTCCACATAAAACCAGACACTCTGAAACTAATAGAAAAGAACCCGAGGAAGACCCTGGAGGACATGGGCACAGGGGGAAAGTTCTTGAACAGAACACCAATAGCTTATGCTCTAAGATCAAGAATTGACAAATGAGACCTCTTAAAATTACAAAGTTTCTGTAAGACAAAAAACACTGTCAGAAAGACAAAACAACAACCAACAAATTGGGAAAAGATCTTCATCCGACAAAAGGCTAATATCCAATATATACAAAGAACTCAAGAAGTTAGACCCCAAAGAACCAAATAACCCTATCAAAAATGGGGTACAGAGCTAACCAAGGAATTTTCACCAGAAGAAATTTGGATGGCTGAGAAGCACCTTAAGAGATGTTCAACATCCTTAGTCATCAGGAAATTGCAAATAAAAACAGCCCTGAGATTCAACCTCACACCAGTCAGAATGGGTAAGATTAAAAACTCAAGAGACAACAGGTGCTGGTGAGGATGTGGAGAAAGAGGATCACTCCTCCATTGTTGGTGGGATTGCAAGATGGTACAACCGCTCTGGAAATCAGTCTGGCAGTTCCTCAGAAAATTGGGCATGACACTACCTGAGGACCCTGTCATACCACTCCTGGGCATTTCCCCAGAGGATTCCCCTGCATACAATAAAGACACATGCTCCACTATGTTCACAGCAGCCTTATTTATAATACCCAGAAGCTCAAAAGAACCCAGATGTCCCTCAAGGGAGGAATAGATACAGAGAATGTGGTATATTTATACAATGGAATACTACTCAGCAATTAAAAATAATGAATTCATGTAATTTGTAGGCAAATGGTTGGATCTGGAAAATATCATCCTAAGCGAGTCAACCCAATCACAAAAGAATACACACGAATTGCAATCACTGATAAGTGGATATTAATGAGCCCAGAAGCTCTGAATATTCAAGACACAATTAGCTAAGCCAAACATTCCCAAGAAAAGGGATGGAGAGGACCCTGGTCCGGAAAAGACTAAATCCGCTTTTGTAGGAGAGTAACAGAACAGAGAAATGGTGGGGAGGGGGGTGATTGGGGAATGGGGGGGAAGAGATCTTATGGGACATATGGTGAGGGGGGGAACTGGAAAGGGGAAAGCCTTTGGAATGTAAACAAAGAATATAGAAAATAATAAAAAAGGATAAAATGGCAATCTTGCCAAAAGAGATTCAACTCAATCCCCATCAATATCCCAACTAAGTTCTTCATAGAGTTAGAAAGAGAAATTCTCAAATTCATCTGGAATAACAAAAAACCCAGGATAGCTAAAACTATTGTCAACAGTAAAAGTACTTCTTGGGTATCAGTATCCCGGACCTCAAGCAATACTATAGAACAGTAGTGTTAAAAACTGCATGGTATTAGTACAGTGACAGGGAGGTGGATCAATGGAATAGGATTGAAGACCTAGAATTGAACCTACTCATCTATGGCTGATTGATCTTCGACAAAGGAACTGAAGACATCCAGTGGAAAAAAGATAGTCTTTTCAACAAATGGTCCTGGCTCAACTGGAAGTCAGCATGCAGAAGAATGAGAATTGCTCCATTCTTATCTCCTTGCACTCAGCTCAACTCCAAGTGGATCAAGGACCTCCATATAAAACCAGACACTCTAAAACTAATAGAAAAGAAACTGGGGAAGACCCTTGAGGACATTGGTTCAGGGGGAAAGTTCCTGTACAGAACACCAATAGCTTATGCTCTAAGATCAAGAATAGACAAATGGGACCTCATAAAATTATAGAGTTTCTGTAAGGCAAAAGACACTGTCAAAAGGACAAATCAGCAACCAACAAATTGGGAAAAGATATTCACCATCCCTACATCTGACAGAGTGCTAATATCCAACTTATACAAAGAACTCAAGAATTTAGGCCCCAGATAACCAAATAACCTTATCAAAAATGGGGTACAGAGCTAAACAAAGACTTTTCACCTGAAGAACTTTGGATGGCTGAGAAGCACCTTAAAAATGTTCAACTTCATTAGTCATTAGGGAAATACAAATCAAAACAACCCTGATATTCCACCTCACACCAGTCAGAATGGATAAGATTAAAAACTCAGGAAACAGCAGGTGTTGGGGGAGGATGTGGAGAAAGAGGAACACTCCTCCACTGCTGGTGGGATTGCCAGCTGGTACAACCACTCTGGAAATCAGTCTGGCATTTTCTCAGAAAACTAGACACAATACTTCCAGAGGACCCTGCTATACTTCTCCTGGGCATATACCCAGAAGATTCCCCAGAATGCATAAGGATACATGCTCCACTATGTTCATACCAGGCTTTTTTATAATTGCCAGAAGCTGGAAAGAACCCAGATGTCACTCAACCGAGGAATGGATACAAAAAATGTGGTATATATACACAATGGAGTACTTACTATTCAGCCATTAGAAACAATGAATTCATGAAATTCTTAGAGAAATGGATGGAGCTGGAGAACATCATACTATGTGAGGTAATCCAGTCTCAAAAGAATACCCATGGTATGCACTCACTGATAAGTGGATATTTGCCTAGAATCTTGGAACACCAAAGACACAATACACATACCAAATGATGTCTGAGAAGAAGGAAGGAGTGGACCCTGGTTCTGGAAAGGCTCAATGCATCAGTGTAGGGGAATACCAGAACAGGGAAGTAGAAAGGCGTGGATGGGGAAACAGGGGGAGGGAAAAGGGCATGTGGGACCTTTGGGGGGCAGGGAACCAGAAAAAGGGAAATGAAATGTAAATAAAGAATATATCCAATAAAAATAAAAAATATGATAGACATGGGTGCTTATGAATATTTAAATTCTGGAGACAGATCTTATCATGTTTTGGCAAAGAATGTTGCTGCCTTTACCCTTGTCTGAAGAGGCTCCTTGTAATTAAGGTAAAGAGTTTTGTATTAATTGCATTGACAAAGGAGTCTCAAAAATTCACACCTAGACTTTGGCATCACAGATTTGATCAAGCATAGCAAATGTAGAAAGAAAAAAATGTACAAACTGTAAGGTTCAAAGAGCAAAGCATTATCAGGAAGTTGAATGAAGCTAAATCTGTAATCGAGGATATTCAAAGGTATTAAAGGAATGGTTACATTAGGGCAGGTTTCCATCCAGCTAAACTTAGGAATATTTAGTTATATGGAAGAGAATTGTATCATGTTGGGAATTATTATTACCTGGTTATTGTTTTCATGTGGAGATACAAAGATACAAGTATGTGTCAAACTGAGAAGGGAAGGATTTTGATTACTATTCCGAGTTTTCAATTCAAGATCTAAAAGGAAAAGCTTAGGTCCAGGCATGGTGTTACATGATCTTTATCCCAGAGTTCAGGAGACAGAGCCCTGCAGATCTCTGAGTTCAAAGTTAATCTACTGAGCAAGTTCCAGACCACCAAGCACAGGCCATGAAGCTTTTGAAAAATACAAAGTGGGTGATAATGTAATGGAAGGGGCCATGTTTCAGCCACATCAAGTGGCAGAACTCAGCAGCTTTGTCTATGTGGGTCTGGATTTAGAGGCAAGAATAGAAGGGACTACTGAGACAATAAATGCTGGACATCTGCAGTTAAAAAAATAGAAGTGATGGAGAAGAAATCAGCATAACTGAGGTAAAATCATCTGGGTAGTGTTTTCAGAGTGAGAAAGGTGTGTTCCAGAGATCACCAAGTTTGAACCTAGTGGTGAAGCTGGACTTGTTCATGTGTAAGAATAACCCAGGTGGTACTGATTTCGTGTGCATGAAGTTGTCATGCAGAACAGCTGAAGCTTGGAACCATTGAGGAAGAATAAGGGAGGATATGGGTCAAGCCTAGTTGCAGCAGAAGAACCCAGCATACCTAAGATACTAGTACCATGGCAAGAGTAGTAAGAACAGCAGGAGCAGGAGCTTGGAACCAACCAGAGCATAGAGTTATACAGAAGACAGAACTGAAGAAGTGACCCAGTCTCTTCGGAGGAGCAGAGATGATCATGTGTGGATCCTGGACATTGAAATAAGAATCTGTGATATTGAAATTATCTTGGAGACCCTAAGATCTTGAGATGTTAGAACTGTGTGATACCTGCCCAGGAATGGAATAAAACCTGTCAAAGAAAAATAATTGTGCTTCACTAAACAAAGCAGAAAGGAGTTGGAGATCTGAAGAACACTTTGACATCAGACATGGAGATGCAGAGTTTGGAGATTGCTCAGCTGGCTTGGTCTTCTTTAGGTCCAGTATTTCCTCATGATTACCTCTAGGAATGATGAAGTATATCTTGTGAATTATAAGGTATATGATGTGCTTTTTGTTTTTGAAAGTATAGGGGATTACTCTTGTATGATAGGATTAATCACAGAAGAGACTTTGACCTTTGGACTTTTAACATTTTTGAGACTTCGATAGATGATGGTGCCCTTTGAAGTTGGAGCTCATGTGTTTTGCATTATGCTTTGTTTAAGTATGGTCCCCATGCACTCTTGTGTTTCGACAATCATATGGGGCCAGGCAGTGGAATATGGTAGTTAGGATTTATTTGGTTGAGAGAGTGATGCTATTAGAACATGTGGCTTTTTGCAGAAAGTTTATTACTGTTGGGGTGGGCTTTGGGGTTCCTTCCAGTGTGGAAGAAACTCTCCTATGAGCTCCCTGGAAGATGTCTCTTCCTAATTTTCTTAGGATCAAGATGCAAAATTCTCATATCCTTCTCCAACATTATGTTTGCAAGCATGTATATCATGTTTTCTGCTCTGAGGAAAATGTACTAAACTTCCGAAACTGTAAGGTGGCCCCAATTAAATGTTTGCTTTTATAAAAAAGAGATTTACTCCAGGGCTCTTCTATAGCACCAGGGATGAGACTGGGAATCTGGATCTGAAGAAACAGAAGAAAGGGGAGAGAGATTCAGTCAGCCTACCTGCTTCCTTGTGAGGAGTGTTTTCCGAGTTATCAGAGAATTTTTGAAGTGGTTAGGGATTGAGATAAAACAGAAAGTAGGGAGAAGGATCTTAAGTGAGGATGGTCTGTGGGATCCACAGGAAATAACGCATTGGAGAGGGAAGGCTGCAGCTGGTGTTCTGCCCCAGCACTAGGGATGAGACTTGGCGTACTGGATCTGAAGAAGTAGAAGGAGAGGTGGGGATATGCCTTCAGCCTACTTCTTGTCCATATTCTATTGTCAGCATATTATTTCAGACATCTCTACATGAGTGTAAGGATAACATCCTGTACTCCTATCATTGTAACTCATTTCATGTTTTATTGCAAGGCAAAGAATGTACACCAGGGGGCAGCAAACCGTTCTGCAAAGGGCCATATTATTCCTGACTCCTTTCCTCCTTCCTTCCTTCCTTGATTGCTTCCTTCCTTCCTTCTTCCCTCTCTCCCCTCCCTTCCTCCCTTTTTATCTTTCTCTCTCTCTCTCTCTCCCCCTCCCACAATATTTCTAAAGTCTTAGATATGTGAGTATGTTTTAGATGTTTCCATTGGGACTAGACTCTACAACTCTGTATTCTCATTGGTTGTGGTTTTATGAATGGTTGCAGAGACATTTTTCTTGATGATGGATGATACCTATACTTATCTGTGAGTATAAGAACAATGGTTATAGAGTATTGTCAGGGATTGTGTTGTTTTAGTAGATTATTGCTTGTAGATTTTTCTCCTACAAGTATGATTTTACTAGTATTGAGTAGTTATCCAGGTTTCCAATACCAGACACAGCATCCCTCTTGTTGAGCAAGTCTTATTTCCAATTAAAGTGCCATTGGTTACTACCAAGGTAAACCATTATTACTAAAGACACCATGCACATGGGGCCAAAGACCCATAATCTGAAAGTGATATGAATGTTCCCCTTCCTGGCGGGTAGTTTTCTTGGTTTTAAGTTTGGCATATATTTTGATATTTATTTATTGTAGATTTTATTGACATCTGCTGTAATGTTTTCTTTCTTGTTTCTAATTTTATTAATTTAGGTCATCTTTTAGTCTCTTTTAATTTGGCTAAATATGTCCATGTTTGTTTAGTTTTTCAAAGAACAAACTCTGGTTTCACTGATTTTTTTCATTTTAGAAAATAGTATCTTTAATAGTCATTCATTCATGTAATGTGCTTAATCAAATTCATTCAATATACTTTCTTTTTCAGTTCTCCCCTATCCTCCTTCTCTCCTTTTCCTCCAAACTATATCTGTTATCCTTATTTTTAAAAAGTTTCAATTACCCATTGAGTCCCCTTATTTCCTGTGGAGTGTGGGTAGTCTGCCAGGTTTCACTTCTCTGAACAAATGTGATCCCCACTCTTCAAATAAACCATCAATGTTCAATACTTCTCAGATGGGATGAAACTTCCTTTGTGCCTCTCATATATTTGCTGGGATCTTTTCTGGCTTGCTTTTCTGTAAATCTTATGCATACCAACCGAGACATTATGAAGATTTACTCTTCTCACTGAAGATAAAAAGATGAAATGTATAGAAGTAGAGAAATAAAAAGGAGTAGAAAAATATTAACTGAAAAATTGGAAGGAAAAGGGAAGGAAAGATAAAAATATGGGGGATAATGTTTGGCCAATCCAATTGAGGGGAAATTACTCTAACCATTTCTACTGCTGCAGCCTAACACAAGTAGCTAGAAACTTTCAGATGTCTCCAGAGGATACATCAAAATTCTAATATTTGAATATATTTCAACTGTAGTTACACTGATTGTGTGTGTTTTTGTGTGTGCATTTTTGCACATGTAAACTGAATTAAAATTATTATGCCTCAGTTAAATGAAACGTTTAAATAAAATTCAAAAGCAGAGCAATTTAGATTCCATCTTTTCCCTTACACTTTTTAGTCATGCTTAATACCAATAAAGGAGTATGAAAGACACAGGCTAAGTAAAGTTGGAGTCAAATCTGCATAGGTCAGCTGCATTATTCATTTGAGACATAGGCTAAGAATAACACTAAATGTTTGAGCCCATGTATATAAAGCTGAATATAGATATATGTGAATACATACATACATACTTACATACAATTTTCATACATACATACATGCCCATGGCCTTGTTTAGTGCATCAGGTAATATGCTCAAGGTTTAACAACAGTAATCAATAATACCATGGGACAGTGACTACAAAGAATTAAATTCTTCACTTGTCACCCACGTATGTGCACTCAAGATTCTGGAAGTATCACCTGAACCACATGTGATGACCTTGACATCTTTGACATAGTAATAGGGAAGTTAGTACATAGTTGAGGTGTTAGACAAGGAAGAGGCACAGCTTAGCACAATACTGTGCCATCACAATTCACAGAGAACTTAAAGTTGGTAAATTTGTGATGTTTAAAAAGTGTTAAGCCCAGAAATGTTCATATGATCTTTTAGAGCAAGGTTTCTGGTATATAGAACCCTGTAAGCAGGCCATAACCAAAATGGAATAAACAGCATTATAGACGAGCTACTCACTCCTTCCCAAAGGTCACTACCATGCTCAGTACTGTCTTCAAGATACATTAGATGTTTGACCACACACACACACACACACACACACACACAGTCACTTTGCAAAACAGAAAGAAGCTACAAACTATATTTCAATTTAACCTTTTAAAAGACACCATCTGCGCACAAACATTAAAACTGAAAATCAAATGACTACAGGAATCATGGAGGCACATAAGAACAGAATTTAATTACAGAAGTTGCCATGTTGTTGTAGAGCAAGTGGATTCCAGATCCTATACCACAAGGTGGCTTTTTAGCTACTCAACTGTTGAAAGCACTCAGGAGAGACTGGTTACTGTGAAGTGGAAGGCGCTCTTTCCACCATGTCCTCCTTTCTGACCAAGAGACAGCTCAGAATATATTGGGGAAGCTGGCAAGTGAAGCAATTCCACAGTGGTTGTTGCGGTCTTTGGCAATCTTCATGTAGCCATTCATGCCCCATTCTTCACCCCAGCTAAAAGGAAATGTGTATTTCGTTTATTATAAAGAACATGAACTTATTGCAACAGTCAGCAAGAAGTCAACTTAAGAGAAGGAGAAAGAGTTGAAGGCCTTCTCCTGAGTACCACAAGGCACCTCACACATGACTGTGAAGGCCACAGTAGAGAAAGGGTGGTTCAGTGCTAATACCTGTGGGAGATTCTTAAAAAGCAATGGCCCAAAATGACACTGACATCTAAGAAACCAGTGACAGAATTGGAAGGTTATGATCACACTTATGTGAGTAGGTTCTCAAAGGTATAGGAGGGCTCAGAGGTTAAGGACTGGGTATCAATGTAAGGAGCTGTTGAAAAGCCAGATAAACATAGTAGTGTCCCTACAGTCCAAGTCCTCCAGATATAGAGACAGACATACCTGGAGGAAGCTGGCTAACAAGTCTAGACAGTTAACTCCTAGATCAGTGAGAGACACTGCCTCAATATAGCAGATGGAAAAAGACAACTGATGGTAACATCAGGTCTCACATGCACATATGGATGTTCGTAGGCATGCAAGCACACATGCATGTACACACACTTATTCATGTACATAAGAAAACAAGAACATACTTTGTTCAATTTACGTGGGACAATGTTATATGCTGTATACTCAAACATTGACTGAAAGAAATAATCCATTTGTGAATCCTCTGGAAGGGCACACAGAGCTCTTAAACACCAAACCATCTCTTCAGCTCCATGGAATTTCAAATATAATTTTTTGGCAGTTATACCTGTTCTTGATCAGCCAGTAGTAATTGCCATCTGTTTCATTTCCCTCAAATCCATAGCCAACCACCAGAACTGCATGATTCACAAAATAACTGCTGCAATTTGGCTCATGATAAATACCTGAAAAATAAAATGGAAGCTGACATGAGATACAAAGGTTACATGATGGTGAGCACTGCCACCATCAATAGGGAGGCATTTTCAAAGATCTCTGAATGATGTAAATCAATCAGATGTAAGAGTAAAATGAATTGTTAGTGAGAATACTAATATATGTATGTGTATGTATATATGGTTTTCAGAAAACTGTAGAAAACAAAAGAAGCATAGATTTGTTGATTAAACATTTGCCTAGGTGTAGGGAGAATCTCTTGTACTGTGTGGAAACATCACTTGTCAAAAAATGCTATTGGCCTATTATTACTTTAAACAGGAAATAGCTGGGCAGTGGTGGCACATGCCTTTAATTCCACCTTGGGAGGCAGAGGCAGGTAGATTTCTGAGTTCAAAGCCAACCTGGTCTACAGAGTGAGTTCCAGGATAGCTAGAGCTATACAGAGAAATCCTGTCTCAAAAACAAAACAAAACAAAAAACAAACAAACAAGCAAAAACTTTAGGCAGGAGACAGGGAGGTGAAGTTTTCGTACAGATAGAATACCTATGGGAAAATTGTCAGGTACAGAAGATTCATCCCATACACAGATGAAGATGATCATATAAAACTGAGGATCAGGTAACCAGCCACATGACAGAAGTTAGAATAAAATAAACAGGTAATTAAGATATGAACTAGTTTATAAGTATATAAACACTTATTTATATATAATTAATTCTCAGAGTCATTATTTTGGGAAAGCTTGACATCAGACCTAGGTACATATAAGAATATTTAATTTTTCACTAGAATCACATGCCAAGTAAAAGTTGATAAATAGAAGTTACTTAATTCAAGAGACTCATTAAATAATTTGATTTCAGATATACAGTCTCCACAAAAAATCTAAAGCATCTAACAAATTGAGGATAGTTTAAAAATAAGATAAACATAAAATTTAAAACTTATGACATACTTACTTTCATGAGAGGGTCATATCACTTAAAAGACAGGACTCAGTATGATTGGGTAAGGAAGGCAATTGAGAAAACCAAACTCACATACAATCTTATAGATAAGAACGTAGCATGGCATGGCATCAGGATGTCACAACATTTTTCCTTTTTTCACATCTAGAGGGAAATATGCTTACCTCCACTGTAGAACCTGAAAGAGTCATGAGAGGCATCAACTGCTGCAGAGACTGGGCCAATAGATGCTACAGCAACCCATAGGTAAACCTCATCTGGTGGGAGGTTCACAAAGTCTGTGATATTGGCACTAGCATTCTCACTATGGTACCTGCAGGGTCCTTCCTTTAAACAGTAAAGAGATAACAGACTCAGTTACTTACACCTGCCTTCTGAGAAATTTGAATTAGAACCAAAGCACAGTTAAGCCCTCTCCCTCTTCCATGTCTGAACTGTTATAAGTCATTCCAGGAAGTGAAACAAATGGAAAGATCTAGAACTGAGAATAAGTTCTCATGCCTTCAATGACACCTCACACATTTTCCTGTCCAAAACAAAACTTTACAAGGGGAAATCTTCATTATATGTGGAAAGGTTTGTATATTTTCCAAGTGCATGGAAGCAGGGACAACTAGCTACATGGAAACCATCACCTCAGAAGTTATTCAGTGTCTGATATGGCAGAAATTATAATGAGAGCAATTTCAGCATATAAAGAATCTACCTTCCAATGGGAGTTCAGAAGACAAAGGATTATTTTTGGAAGTGTCTTCATGCTTAAAGGTGAGATAAAATGACAAAATAGGAAATCTGCTTACTTTTGCTTCATATGGATAGGTTGCCTCAGCCTCGAGACCTTTATTTTCCAAAACATACTTGAATGCTTGGTGTGCAGTACCCGAAAGGCAGCCCTTATTTCCTACAGTTTGAGAACAGTCCAATAGGTTCTGCACACTTAGAGGGGTGAGTTTGCCAGTTTTCGAGAACATCTGACCTTCCATGGCACCAACTGCAGCAAAAGCCCAACAAGAGCCACAACTACCCTGAGTTGGGAAGAAAATATTGTTATACATAAATAAATACCAATGCCAGCAGCAACATAGACAGTACAATAACTTATGGAAATGATGTATTGGCTGTTGCTAGATGCCAAGGGAAGGATGGTACTCTCCTAGAGGTCATGACTTCTAGCAGTTTGCTCATGCTCCAGATAGTGGTCACACACAGGAACTTTTGAGCAGGACCTATTGGTTTGGTGGATTAATAATGACAACAGAAACAACAGAAATGAATTCCAGAGACAGATGTGGAAAGATAATAGCTAGACAGAGGGTGTATGTGGTGGATTGATAGGATAAATATCCATTGTATATATGTATGAAGCTTCTATAAAAGAAAAAAAATGAACTGCACATCTCTCCACACTCAATACCCACACAGAGATATCAAATAATTTATTTTCAAAGTGGTTTACGAAGAAGGACTATGTGCCACTGCCTTACCTGATCCCGTACAGGAGTCACATAGCCTTCCTTTCTCCAATCTTTAAAATTGGGTAAACCGGTAGATACTTGTTTCTGGACACTTGGGTCCGTCAGGGCAGCCGGAATTAGAATATTATTCATCGACTTCCTGAATTCTTCACCAGTCTTCAAGGAAAATAACATTAACAAAAAACAAAGCAAAACACACACACACACACACACACACACACACACACACACCATACCACATTCAAGATTCCATGTAAAGCACTAAAGAGAACCCAGTGTGAAGCAATCTACTTCATACTCACCACATCAGCAAAGCCATTCATTTCCATGGTGAAGCCATTCTTCCCCAGGCCATTCTCCCTGTTGTGCAGTTTGATCATTTTCATGTTTTCTTCCCATATTGCTCTCTTCAGTTTTTCTTCCTCCTGTAAAAGAGCATAATGGGTGCCACTTCTTTCTAAACTCTAGAGAAGCTGACTATGTCAGCAGTTACTGCTGCAGGTGAACAGAGATCAAGAAGAGTAGTCTCAGTATACTATATACTATGCCCACACATTCTCCACATACTGAGTAAAACAGAATATGGTCACCCCATGATCACAATGATCATGATTAGACAATCTAACAGTGATGGTGTGGTGTGGTGTGGTGTGGTGGTGGTGGTGGTGGTGGTGGTGGTGGTGGTGTATGTGTGTGTGTGTGTGTGTGTGTGTGTGTGTGTATGTGTGTAGGTGTTCTATGATCTCTAATGTGCTTAGACATTTGCAACAGCAATGGCAATTCACTCTTAGGCTCTTTTACACAGTTTTCAGTTTACCAACCAGGCTGTATGATTTTGCATATTTCTTCTTCCAGCTTTGCCATTTAGCATCCAATTTGGGATCACGTGCTGGGGCACCCAAGGCCACTCCAAAGCTCAGGATCACCAGGAAGATAGCAGGAGTCATGTCTCAAAAACCTGGAGAGGGATGAGAGATGAAGACATGACTATACCAACATTGTTTAAATGTCTTCTTACTCTTTCCTAAGAAAATAAGCCATACATGGTCAATAAAATTCTTTGAAATATTCTTCCAAATACTTTTTGAAAGAATGTAAAAATAACAGAATTGGGATAAGTTTAAAATAAATTAACCACATGTAGGTATTAGATCCAAAGAAAATGAAGAGCACTTGCTGATAATTCTATCAATGAAAACTTTAGGTGTATTTTAATCTTATTATTTGAGAATGATCTCCCTAAACACGGAGGATCAGAAGCAAAAACAAAACAAAATGCAAAACAAAAACCAAAAACCAAAAAAATTCCAAACCAAGCCACACATAACACACAATACAAAACAAAACAAAACAAAACCCCCAAAACAAAACAAAACAAAACAAAAAACCAAAAGAGAACAAAAACAAACCAAAACCAAAACCAAAACCTAACACACAAAAAAAACCCCACATGAACTTCGGATATCACTGACTCTTCATTTATACCAAGTAAAACCTCTGCTATATGGTATCTGATCTAAATTTCATTGTGAGGTCAAGAGTTAGTGGCATATGACATAATATCCTTTTGTAATATATCAGGTAGTGGGCTTGTCTTGAAACCTCCATTCTTGAATAATGAATGTTGGAAGAATCATAGGTACTATTCTTTCTGTATTGCAGTTGGGACCATGTAACTATGGTATCACATGGACGAGCCATAGAAAGCCAGATTCACAAGTGGAGGTGGCATACAATAGCAATTCTTAAATGGAATTCAGGTTCAGGAATTTCTGGGTCTCTAAAGCATCGCTCCCTAAAGGACCTGGTTGGGGCATGGCTGCTTCTACTGCATCTGTTCAAGTCAATTGAAAACAGACTTACTAAGGGATTATGTGCAAGAAAAATATCTATATTTCCTAGGAGGTAATAATGACAGTTACTAGTATACATGGTTCATTTGCTGCTGACAGATCAAGACTTGCACTTACTGAGAACATATACAAATGGAGACCTGGGGTGAAAGACACCTGGATTCATCTATGCCTTTTCTACTCTGGCCCATCCACCTACACACAGAAGAGCTGCCAATCCTTAGAATATATTCTCCTTTCTGGAGACACCATGGCATCTCTCAAGTCTTCCCACCAAGATAGCTTCCCAGTTTGCCTTGGCACAGGCAGGGCCTCACCTGTGGTGACTGATGCGGCCTTAGTCCACTCCACAGACTCAACTCTTCAGATGTTGCTGTGGTCCCAAAATCTGGTCAGCAACACCTCCTTCAGACTTTAAATCCCAAGTATGTGGACAGATCACCCCACCCCTCAGTCCTGCTCTTCTTTTGATTGGCTGTATTGGTGACTGGATTAGGCCCCCAGGCACTGGAACTTCAGGCTCTTTCTGAGATATGATGTCATCTTGACGCTAGAAGGTTGAGATTGACGCTGGAAGGTTGACCTTGCTGACGGTGGGGAGCTAAATTTGTTGACTGTGTCAAAGAAAGTTAGATAGCAATCCTGTAGGTCTTGGATCACATTCTATCTGGCCTTCTGCTGATTGTATTTACTGGAAGAGCTGTGTGGTCTTGTAGACTTGCAGTTTAGAATGGGAAGATTTAGTTACCATCTCTGGTGTGGAGTCAATATTTTTTGTGTTTAGTCCACAGATATGGTTGGATCCTATGTTCTATTCCCCTGTGTCAGCATGTAACACAGACGAATCTCATGAAAAATTTCAGGAGAAAGTTACTCCCAAAGTAGAAAGTGATGTTTAAGGCTGAATCATAACAGGAACTGAATGAGTTTGCTATGAGGGGGGGTCTCATGAAACTCTCTGTCTCCTCTCTTGAAGATTAAATTGAACTGCTATCTAGAATCACCATTTTACCTATCATTCTTCATTGTGGTAACACACAACTAGAGGCGTCTATATTTACCATTTTCGGCACACATTTTGGTGTTCTTAGGGGCCCAGACATTGTTTTGTAAGCACCACAGAGAGACATTTAGAAGGATTTCCTTTACAAGGTGGTTTTGGGCAGTAATCTAAAAAGTAATCCTCTACTCTAGCCCTCTCCTTCAGCACCGATACTTCCTTGTTCTCTTGGTAGACATTTGGCTACTTCTTTGGGTTAAGTGATTTTCCTTATAAGAGTATGAATGAAATAGTTTCCATTGCAGCAGTATTAAAAGTGGGACCATCAAGAAGCATATTATCCTACAATAATGACTTACATTTTCTCATTTTCTCAGGTTCTATCATATCACATGGCACAGAGACACCATATTTGATTATTGCATTTTTTGGTGTCTTCCTTAGATCAGAGAAGAAATATGTGGTATTTAACTACCCAATACTGCACACTACCTAATAAATGGCTAAATATTGGGGGATATAGTGAAGGATACATTTTTTAGGCTCATATAAGATTTTTAAAGAAATTAGAAAACACCAACGGGAGGCTGCAGCTCTTATTATATTGCACATAGTCCTCAATGCTCTGTTTTCTGCTTGTTTCATGCTTCAGACTTCCAATTTATTTTCAATCCATTCTTTATAAGTATCATATAGTGTAATTTTTATTATATTATTTCCCTTCCCATAATTTATCTTAGATCACTTTTCTCTACCTACCAATGTAATTTCATGTTATTTTTCTCACCTGATAAAAGAAAAAAGCCAGTAAATCATAATGTCTGATTTATGTTGGCCAGCTATGCTTGAGCATGCAGACTGCTATAAACTTAGTGTGATACACCCAGTATCACACCATTGGAGAAATCTGATATTCTTTCTCCAAAAAGCTATTATTTGTGAATAGATTCATGATTAGTGGTAGGGCTTTCCTCCATATTTTCTTTCCTTCATGCTGGGATTTGTCTGGGTGATTGCTGTAGGTCTTTGGCAATGCTGTGGCAGTCACTGAAGTATATTTTAGACCCTAGGACTATCCTGACTCCTAGTGAAGTTTGAAAACTACTGTCATGGAATTGTAAGATGACAGTTATGTAAACTGCTTAGAACAAGACAGGGCATCTCAGTGATACTCATCTTAAGTTTCCTGTGAACACAAAACAACACACAAGGGACAATTTTCACAAATGCTTTGGTTTCCATGGCTGCCAGATCCTCACAAATGGATATGACTTCCTCCTGGAGCAACCCCATGACAGTCCATATGTACCTTCATCTCTCATTACAAATAACATCACCTTATTTTCCATTGATCAGAACAAGACTCCAAGTGTGATTATTTTAAGCATGATTTGAGAACATAACAATACAGATTATGGAAATGAACAAAGGATAACAATGGAGAATACATATGAGATATCTTTAGAATTAATAGAATATTGTCCAACCAGGTATCATCAATGTCTACCAAATATATACTGATTTTAGATAAAAGCCAATTCTTTTTTCTACATAGAGGAAAGGATTTGCTATTTCCATGGGTCTGAGGCACTGGGGATTCTTAACATGGCCATGTGCACTTTGAAAGCACATATTCTGTCAGAATTCTCTTCACTGTCCTCAGAATTTATTCTAGTAAGTATAATTTGAATAGGTTCAGAACCACAGGTATTGGTCCTATGCTTCTCACTCATATGAAAGAATTTAAAAGGCTAACTTGTCTGTGGAGGTCTATGATGTCCTTATTTCCAGTGAAGCATTAAGTACAAAGTCATCTTCATGGGGGTGTTTTGACCGCATTTATAAGGTGTAACCAACTTTAAAAATGATACTAACTATGAATCCCAGAAAAGTAATTTTGTTGCTGGGTCCAAAGCACAACAGTAGTGTAGTGTCTTTCTCAATGAGATAATGGTTCACAACTCAATGGGGACTTTCTCAGCAGGGCTCATCAAAATTTCCCATTAGAGTGCTAATGGTGTCTCTGAACACAGACTATGCTACTCTTGTGCTTACTTCAGAAGACTGAGTTTATACTGTAGTCTAAGTTTGCTTGCTGACCTCTAAAGATGTCTGTTCTTTATTTCTCCAAATTCTCCTTCCAAATTATTGACCCATTCTTCAGTCTCCAACATATACTTCTAAGACCCTCCTTTGGCAGCTTGTGTGATCTTTGGGAGAAAAATGATCAGAATGAATAAAGATACCTGAGTGATTTTGCATTAGGCAATTACAGTGAACTCTAGCTTGAAAGATTTACAGTTGAACTTCCATCACTCTGTGTCCCACTAACCAATGACTCTGGATTTTGCATCAGATACTCTCTGAGCATGAAGAGACAGATACAATCAGCAGGATGGAGCTAGTCAACATGAACAGAAGCCTTGGGCCAAAACAGTTCCCCTTTCCTGTGTCACATTTAACTATGTGCCCTCTGATAGACATAAGGCCCTATATCCTCTTTCGTCTTCTCCCTCAGACTTACAATTCTATATCTTCCTTGTTGAATTGGTATTTACATGTCCAAAACCAAGGAGAGAAAAATAATTCAGCAAATATATGCCCTCAATATGATATTTGTTCATAATAAGGCACAAGGAACATACATCCTAAAGCCCTGTTGAGACTTCATGGACACCTCATGGTATTGAAGGCCTCATTGTTGCTCTGAATTACTGGCTACAAGGAGACTGTCACTTCATCTGTAAGAGCCAATAAGTTGTTCATTGATACTAGGAATGATTCTCAGGCACCAAAATCACCCTACCCTAATGTGAAGTAATTTTCATGAAGTTTTATTATATATGGGCATAAACATTGTAAGGAACTAGGAAATTATGATGTCCACAAAAGATTTATCTTTGGAATATATTCAGTCAGCACATTCACATAAACATTCCTTATAATATTATGCTAATATAAAAGTTAAAAGACATCTCATGAACAAGAAACAGTACTTGTGCAGAAAAGGCTGCTGAGGGGTTCCACTTGGCAATCTTCTCCAAGGAGAATTCTTTGAAAGTTTTCAGGCTTCACCAACATCTACTGTGAAGTACTTCATCTATGACTTGCTGGGAGGATGGCACTGATGGAGTCTCAGGAGGCACTGGTGAGCTTAGCCTATGTTTATGGCTGACAAGAGGCCTGTGTGGGCCTAACTATAATTCTGAAAGTCATTGGTCACTGAGAAAATGCACAGAGTCTTAATCCTCCTGCAAATGCATATCAATATACAGTCTAGAGAACACATTTTTAATCCTTTCATTGGGTAGTATCTTTGTATTATCAGAACTCACTGCTTGGGGCTGAGTTCATAGTACATCAATATGAGCTTGGGTTTAGCTCATTATCATATCATAGGTATGTCTTGGACTAGGGTCATATCTGAGGTGACTGGAGGCTTGTCTGGAGCTTGCTTTTGATTCCTCCTTCTTACCAGAATTCCTGGTGGTGAATTTTTGCCTCACATGTATTACATCATTCATAGTCCACAGCATTGTTTGTAAATTAACCCAAATGATTTTAACTTATCATTCTTACATTTACGGAATGTGGCAGATATATGTGGGGGTAATGTGTGTTTCTTTCTATACACAGTGTTCACACTACTTCATCATATTTTTCCTCATTGCTTCACACAGACAAAACCTATAATTATAGTGGACAACATCAGTTATTTCCTCTGGATTTCCCCATAATTTACAAAACACACTGAGTAGCACATTAAGCTCTGAGCACACAATGGCTTTTACATACAAGCTTCTGAATGCCATCACAATTCTCTTACAAAACAACACAATCAGGTCTATCATAGCAACATCTCATTTATTGTAGAGCCTCGGCCCACCAGTGTAGGGATGATATCATATTTGATATGGAGGCTGGGCCCTCTATATCAAATAGCAGTCAAGAAAATGCCCTAGAGGCATGCTCATAGATCAATCTGCTATTTCTCAAATGTGTTTACCTTTCCCTTGTATGTTCAGGAAACAACCAAGATAAACTAGCAAAGTTGGTTATACAAACACAACTCCATTAGCATGTATCACAGAATTTTTCCTTGTTTCTTTGTCTTTCAACTCTTTCAAGTAAAAATCACTTTGCACAAAGCTCAAGTTTTACTGGATCAAGGACCTCAACATAAAACCCAGATACAACGAATCTAATAGAAGATAAAGTCACAAGTAGCTTTGAATGCATTGACACAGGAGAAAATTTCCTGAACAGAACACCAGTGACTCAGGCTCTAAGATCAACAACTAATATTTGGAACCTCTTGAAATTAAAAAGCTTCTATAAGGCAAAGGACACTGTCAATAGGACAAAATCGCAGCCTACAGATTGGGAAAAGATCTTTACTAACCCTATATCCCACAGAGGGGAAATATAAAAATAATAAGAACTCAATAAGTTTGATTTCACCAATCCAAATAACCCAATTAAAAAATGGGGGCACAGAAGTAAACAGAATTCTCAACAGTAGATTCTTGAATGGTGAAAAGCACCTAAAGAAATCTTCAATATCCTTAGTCATCAGGGAAATGAAAATCAAAACAACCCTAAGATTCCATCTTACACTGGTTAGAATGGCTAAGATCAAAAACTCAGGTGACACCAGATGCTGGTGAAGATGTGGAGAAAGAGAACACTCCTCCATTGTTGGTGGGATTGCCACCTAGTACAACCCCATTGGAAATCAGTCTGGCAGTTCCTCAGAAAATTGAACACAGTATTACCTGAGGACCCAAGTATACCACTCCTTAGCATATACCCAGATGTTTCAATATATAACAAGGACACACGCTCCACTATGTTCATTGCAGCCTTATAATAGCCAGAAGCTGGAAAGAACCCAGATATCCTCCAACAGAGGAATGGATACAGAAAATGTGGTACATTTACACAATGGAGTACTACTCAGTGAAATTCAATGAAAAAGAATGACTTCGTGAAATTCTTAGGCAAATGGATGGAACTAGAAAATATCATCCTGAGTGAGGTAATCAGTCACAAAAGAAGATACATGTCATGCACTCACTGATAAGTAGATATTAGCCCAAAAGTTCAGAATACCCAAGATACAATTCACAGACTACATGAAGCTCAAGAAGAAGGAAGATCAAAGTGTGGATGCTTCAGTACTTCTTAGAAGGGGGGACGATATACTCATAGGAGCAAATATGGAGACACAGTGTGGAGCAGAGACTGAAGGAAAGGCCATCCAGAGACTGCCCCTACCTGAGGATCCATCCCATATACAGACACTATGGCAAATGCCAAGAAGTGCTTGCTGACAGGAGTCTGATATAGCTGTCTCCTGAGAGGCTCTGCCAGAGCCTGACAAATACAGAGGCAGATGCTTGCAGCCACCATTGTACTGAGTATGGATCCCCAATGAAGGAGTTAGAGAAAGGACTGAAGGAGCTGAAGGGGTTTGCTGCCCTATAGGAAGAACAATGGTATCAAATAACCAGACCCCCCCAGAGCTCCCAGGGGCGAAACCACCAACAAAAGAGTACACATGGAGCAACCCATGGCTCTACCTCCATATGTAGAGGAGGATGGCCTTTTCTGGCATCAAGGGGAGGAGAAGTCCTTGGTCCTGTGAAGGCTCAATGCCCTGGTGTAAGGGAATATTAGTGCGGGGATGCAAGAGTGGGTGGGTGGGGTAGAACCCTTATAGAAACAGAGGAAGGGATAATGGGATAAGGTGTTTCCAGAGGGCAAACCAGAAAAGGGGATAACATTTGAAATGTAACTAAATAAAATATTCAATAAAAACATGAAGTGTTCAACATCCTTAGTCAGCAGGGAAATGCAAATCAAATGACCCTGAGATTCTACCTTATGCCAATCAGAATGGCTAAGCTAAGAAACTCAAGGGACAGCACATGCTGGCAAGTATATGGAGAAAGGAGAACATTCCTCCATAGCTGGTGGGATTGCAAACGTGTACAACCAGTCTGAAAATCTATTTTTTTAAAAATATATAATGTGTCATGGTTATGTTTTCTCCTTCATTAACTCCTCCTAGTTTTCCCCTCTATCCACTGACATCCTGGAGTTTCCCCTTTCTATCCTTTGTAGGAAAATAAACAGGCATTTAAGGGGAAATAATAGAATAAAACACAAAACAATGTAGGATAAAACAAAAACAAATCAAAGAAAAGAAAAGTAACGCACAAAAGGAAATGAGACCAAGAAAGGTCACAGGAAACAGATATAGACACAAAGGCACAGTCCTCTGTTATATCTCTTACTTGTTGATTTCATTTTGATGTCCATCATATATGTATATATTTTCTGAAGTTTCTACAGTATTAGGTTCCCACAGTACATTTCGAATGGCCTTTATATTTACCTCTCTTTCCTTTTATTCTCTTCCCCAATCAGGTCTCACTTGACAGTCCTATTTGCTGCTGCTGCTGCTGTCTATTATTATCTATTATATTTTTCCTTCCTGGGAAGATTGATCATCACCTCCACAAGTACATTATTTATACCTAACCTCCATGTTTTATAAATGATAGCTTGCTTATCATTTACTTCATAGCTAATATCCCCACAGAAGAGAAATTATACCATATTTGTATTTATAGGTCTTGGATACCTCAATTGAGATCATTGGTTTCTATTTCCATCAATTTACCTGCAAATTTAATTTTTAACACCTCAGTAATACTTCTTTTTTTACCCTTTCATCCACTGACAGATATCTGTGTGGTCTTAAAGTTCTGATATTGTGAATAAACCAGAAATGACCATGATTGATCAAGTGTCTCTGGTAGGATGAAGCATGCTTTAGTTATATGCCCAATAGTGGTAGCTGAATCATGAGGAAGATTGATTCCCATATTCCTGAGGTATCCTCATACAGATTTCCATAGTGGCTCTATGAGTTTGCAAAATATGACTGGTCTCCTTAGTCCACATTCCGACTGCATTATTTATCTTAGCCATGTTGACAGATGTAAAGTAAAATCTCAAAGTAGCTTTGATTTGCATTTCCCCAAAGGAAAATGATGCTAAACATTTCTTTAAGTGTTTTTCAGCCATCCGAGTTTGCTCTTTTAAGAATCCTCTGTTTAGACCTGCACCCCATTTTAAAGCTGGTGTGTTTATTTTCTTGATAAGCAGGTTTTTAGTTCCTTAAATATTTTGGATATTAGCCCACTATTGCATGGATAGGAGGTAACAATCTTTTCTTGTTCAGAGGCTGAGGCTTTGTCTGCATAATGTGCAGATTGACCATGGAGAATTCTTTTAGTCCTTTGGGTCTGGTTTATGCAATTTTAATTAATTAATTAATTAATTAATTAATTAAATTAATTAATTCACTTTTCAGCCTAATCATAGAGCTGCTCTCTCCTCTCATTCCATTTCTACCCACATGCCCCCTTCTTCTTATCCCCTCCAGCTCTCTCCTCAGAGAAGATGTGCCCCCACGTGGGTAACATCCCGCCCTGGCACACCAAGTAATAGTGGGGCTAAGTACATCTTCTCTTACTGAAGACAGGCAAGGCAGCCCAGCTAGCTTCCTGTCTGCAATCATAGCAGAGTATTGTTAATACTATCAGATGTTGGCTTTCTCTGGTGGTATGGGTATCAAGTCGGGCTAGTCATTGGTTGGCCATTCTCTTCAATCTCTGCTTCGTTTTTATCCTTGCACTTCTTGTAAGCAGGACATATTTTTGGATCGAAGGTTTTGTGGATAGGTTGCTGTCCTCCTCCTTCCAGTGGAAGTTCCACTTGGCTATAGGCTTTTCATCCCCTGCTGCTGGGAGTCTTAGGTAGGGTCACCTCCACTCCACTCCAGGGAGCCTCCACTGTCCCAGAGATGACCCACCAATTTCCATTCTCTCTCCCTGTCTGTAACTATCCCCACACCAAATTCCACTCCAGTAGAGTATTGAAGCCACCCACTATCAGTGTATAAGTGTCAGTATGTTATTTAAGCTGTAGTAACATTTCACGAACTTCTCTTTTCCTGACTTCAAGGTTTGGTGCATAGATATTGATAGTTGCAATGTCTTCTTGATGGATCTTTCCTTTGATGAGTATGAAGTATTTATCTCTACCACTTTTATGAGTTTTATTAGACTTTAATTAAGGTTTATTTTGTCAGAGATTAACTGGCTCCACCAGCTTGCTGCATAGGTCCATTTTCTTGGAATATTATTCCATCCTTAGGTGATCATTTGATGTTTTGTGTATGTGTGTGTGTGTGTGTGTGTGTGTGTGTGTGGTGTGTTAGGGGATGTGGAATGATGGATTCTATTTTTTAATTTATTCTTTTATTTGTGTGTTTATATTGGATGCTGACTGTTTCTTGGATAGTCCACTGCTGGACCCTACCTGCTCTTGGGGGTTGGAGGTGAGGTGGCACAGAATCAGTGGCACAGATTCCAGGAGCAAGTGAGAAAGCTGCAGCAAGCTTGTATGAACAGTGCTTCAAGATCCCTTATTATCCTCCACTCCACATCCCATTTGTCTCAAGAAAACATCTCTACCAAAAAGCAGTTCCTGATTGGCTGGCATTTTCTGCTTTAGCAATCCTTGGTCTCTCAGGCAGTTTTCAATTAGGTTATCCTGCAGGAGTTGCCTTTGATGCTGCACAGCCCCTGGCATTTATGCAGTCATTTCTCCTACAGTTGGGGAACTGCAACCACTAATGTTGAGATCAGGACGCCCAGGAGATTTTCCTTCTGTTTATCTACTAATAACCACCGAAAATCCAATGGTGAGTACTGTAATTCCAGCACAGTTAAGTCCTGTAAATCTCATTAGGGTGATTCAGAAGTAACAGAATGACAGAAACTGATGAAACAACAACCACACCTACAAAAATATCTATAGTCTGGTACGCTGTGCTCACCCTGCTGGAATCTACCTAGAAAATTGGCTTGGCCATCAGTCCATCACCTCTCCTCCTTTACTGATATCTAAAGGAATTTGCTGTTTATTTTGATGCTTTCCAATGGTATAAACTAATTCTTCAAACTCTAACATATACCACTAAGAGCCATCTTTAGCAGGCTATGTGAGCTGTAGGGACAATGTGGTCAAAATGCATGTAGATACTTGAGTGACCTTGCATCTGGCAAACACAGTGACCCCTGCCTTGCTCATCTGTGTTTGTAATTCTCTGTCCTAGTGACCAATGATTCTGGATCTTAAGTCAGGTACTCTATGAGTCCCAAGAGATAGAAAAAAATCAGGAGAAAAGGGCTAGTCAACAGGAAGAGAAGCCTTAGGCCAAAACATTCCACCACTCCTGAGTCACATTTACCCAAGTGCTCCTCTACCTTTCCTATACACTTTAATTTATATATTTTCCTCATTGGAATAGCCTCTATCTTTAAAAAAGCATTGAAAAATAGGCAGCAGATATATGCCCTTAATATAATATTTGCTAATAAATAAGTCACAAGAAACATCCTGAACATTCTAAAACTATAACTATGCTTCATGGGTGTTGTGATCATAGAAAGAGAAAGAGGTTAAGGGAATATGTTCTGTGGCAGTGTGGGGGAAGGGGGTGCCTCAGCAGGACCATGCGGAGGCATCCCTTCCTCCTGAGGGACCAGACATCACACATCGGCATAGTATAGAATTGAGTTTATTCAGGGCATGGGAAGGGGAGTTAAGAGGGTAGGAGAGAGAGAGAGAGAGAGAGAGAGAGAGAGAGAGAGAGAGAAGAAGAGGAGGAGGAGGAGGAGGAGGAGGAGGAGGAGAGAAGAGAAGAGAAGAGAAGAGAAGAGAAGAGAAGAGAAGAGAAGAGAAGAGAAGAGAAGAGAAGAGAAGAGAAGAGAAGAGAAGAGAAGCAGGCCATGACCATGTGGAGAGAGGGGGGAGGAGAGGAGAGTTGCCCAAGAGGGAGAAAAAGAGAAACTGGGAGGATAAGAGAAGAGATGCAAGAGAAGTAAGAGGTGTAAGAGAGAGAGGAAGGGCTGAGCAGCCCTCTTTATAGTAGGCCAGACCTACCTGGCTATTGCCAGGTAACTGTGGGGTGAAGATTAGACAGAATCCAGCAATGGGAACCTTACTGCCTTTGATGCCTTACTGTTGCTCTGACTCCTTGGACACAAAAAGGTACTTCACCTGTGGTAGCCAGTAAGCTCTAGTTTTGGACCAAGGGTGATGGCCAGGACTTAAACGACCCCACCTTTATTGCAGAGTGCTCTGACATATGGGCTTGAAGGCACTAGGCAGTTAGGATATTCATACAAGATTTGTCTTTTGTATTTGTAGAAGAATTTTAATACAGCATCGTGCATACTCTGGCATGGGATAATATCCAAAGACCTTTCAGGTCTATGTAATTCAATTGGAATGGATTCATAGTCTGGGTTAAAGTATGATATGGCCAGAATACATGTACAGCTTTAGTACATACCATTAATCCCTAAAAATGAAGGTAAGGTTAGTTTGTAAAAGGATTCAGCCATGTTTGCAAGTGATGTCTAATTGAGTGGCAGACAAATCAGAGAAAGATTTGATAGGAAGAGTCCAAGACAGAATACTCCTAGAATTACTCTCACAGAAACAGACAGGAGGAAACACAGTTCAGTTGAACTCAAGCAATGGAGTAGAGTTCAGCTGAGTTCAACAGATGAATATGATTGAGTTCAGTTCAGAAACAGTTTTTACTGGGATAGATTTACGGAGATAGGCTAGACACAGATAAAGACAGTATAAGCCAGAAAAGGAGAAGGAGCCGGGAGATTAGAACATATTGGCAAAGTTATAATGAAGTCTGGCAGAACAATTCAGTCAGAATCCTAGAGAAGCCAATTTGAATCTATCAACTTGAAGAGGACTTTGAATCAGAACAGCTGAGTTGAACCATTCATTCAGTGTTCAGAAAGAACTAGAAAGGGTGATCTTATTCAGCAGTAAACCTCTAAGATGACATCTGCTGAATAAAAGTTACTTTTTACAGTATGCACTTGGTTCATTTTAACATTCCTCATAATATTATGCTAATATAAAAGTTTTTGAACATCTCAGCAAGTGGGGAGCAGTTTTGTAGGTATGCTGCTGCAGGTTCCAATGGCAAAATAGTCTCCAGTAAAGACACTTTAGAAACTTGCAGGCTTGAATCATGTCTGCCATGAAGTCCTTCAGCCATGGTAGGCTGGAATGACGGCACATCTTGATAACTAGAAGGTTTTTTGAGCTTTGGCTATGGATGATAGGTAGTTCCTGTAGTCCCATCTACATTGCTCAAAGTTTAATAGTCACTAAGGCCATGCACAAAGGTTCAAGTCCTGTTGCTGGTGGGTATTAAACATAGAGACTAGAAAAGCCATGTCTCAGAGTATGGCGGTGCTATCTTACAAACTATTCCCAAAGTTCCAATCCTTTTGCCATTTAAGTGGGCAGTAGCTTTGAACTACCACAACTCACAGCTTGGAGCTGGTTCACTAGCACATGAGTACCAGTGTGGGTTTAGTTCATTAGCATATCATACATATGTTCTGGCCTAGGCTAATATCTGTGCCTCATGGTGATATTCCTGGAACTTGCTTCAGAAGGGGCCTGGTAGAAATCTCTATTTCACATGCATTTCATTATTCCTTTTCACACAAAATCATTTCTATCTTAACCAAATTTATATTATGTTCTTTAAACATAAGCAATCAGAATGCCCTGTTTTATACTAGGGCAATATATATTTCTTCCTTGACATAATATTCATACTCTGCTATCATTTCTTTTCTCACTGTTTTACACACAAAAGATAGGAGACTTACAACCATGAACAACAAACAACCTTTTTTACACATATTCTTCCCCATAGTTTCCAGAATACACTGAATGTCATATTAAGCTTGGAACACTCATCTGCCTTTTATAGCCCAAGCTTCAAATGCCACCCTAATATTCCTCCAAAACAACATAGTCAAGTCTAACAAACAAGCACATTTTCCTAAAACCAATTGCAGTTCTGGCCTTGGATCTTGGCTCTGTGTACTCCCTGTATCTACCTGTATGGGTAAATGTTTTCTTAGCTTGAAAATTTTTCTTCATTTATTCTGTTGAAAATATTTTCTATGCCATTAACCTAGAATTCTTCTAATTTTATGTCTATAGTTCATAGATGCTATCTTTTAAGATCTCCCAAAGTTCTACATATTCCTCATATTCAGTTTTTTATATTTTTTGTTATTGTTGTTGTCTGTTTGGTGGTTGGTTTTGGTAAGTTTTTATTTTTATTTTTATTTTTATTTTGAGACAGTATCTCTCTGCATAGCCTTGGCTGTTCTGCAACTCGACATGTAGAATAGGCTGGCCTTGAGCTCATAGAGATCCTCCAGCCTCTGCTTCATGAATACTAAAATTAAAGACCACAACTACCAGTACATTAATTTTTATCATTGTTTTCCATTGATGGTCTTAGTCTCCTACTTTGCCTTTAGCCTGGTATTTTGTCTCTTATTGACCCATTTTACTGGTAAGACTTTCCATATGAGTGCAATGATGGTATCTGCTACTCTAATCATGAATATCTTATTTCATGTTTAATGTAAGGCAAAGTACATACACCAGGGACAGCGTATCTCTCTGTAAAGGCCATGTTTTCCCTGGTGCATCTCTCTAACAATTTCCTGTATTCAAACTAGCCAAATACTAGAGTTAAAACAGTCATACCTTGATGAAAATACATTTTGTTTATAAAACCAAAAGCAGAAGCATTTATTTTTAGACTTTCATTTGTCAGCTTCTGGCTTTCCACACTACTGGTATTTTCATATTTCTCCACTGACTGTGACTGGCCCATTCAGATAGTTGTATCTGCATTGTGTCCATGGGAAAAGCTTATCTAAATTATACACTGGAGTATCTTCTAAATCAGTTGTTTTTAAGCTTCCTAATTGTGCAATCCTTTAATACATTCGTCCACCATAAAATTATTTTCAAGAAAATATCACCCTGAGTGAGGTAACTCAGACCCAAAAGGACATGCATGGTATCTACTCACTAAGTGGATATTAGCCAACCACTCAAAAAAAAAAAACACCAACCAACCAACCAACCAACCAACCAACCAAACAAACAAACAAACAAACATACAGAATACTCAAGATACAGTCCAGAGAACTCAAAAAGGTCAACAAGCTGAAGGGCCCTAGTGAGGACACCTCAGTCCCACTTGGGAGGGAGAAGAAAGCAACCACAAGAGGGAAAAAGAGGGAGGAACCTGGGAGAGAAAGGGGATGGGTTGGGGGAGTGGAGGAAGAGGGAAACATGATCTGGTATTGGGTGGGGGAAAGGACTGATGTCCTGAGGGCTAGTAGAAAAAATGGAAAGAGGTAACCTCAGGAGGTAGGAGGTTGGGCATACCCTCCACAATGTGCCAGAGACCTGGGAGGAGAGAGACTCTCAAGACTCAAAGGTGGGGACCCTAGATGAAATACCCTACAGGGGTTAGAGGGAACTTACAGAGCCCATCTCAAGCAGAAAGACAGGGCATCAAGTGAAAGATGGGGTAGCTATGGTACAGTTCTGATCCACAATTGTTCCTGTCTGAAAGAACTGCAGGTATAGAAATGGAGAACTGCCTGAGGAAAAGAAGGCCCAGTGACAGGTCCAAAATAGGATCCAGCTCAAGGGGAGGCCCCAAGGCCTGACACTGTTATTGAGGTTATGGAGCACTCACAAAGAGGGACCTATCTTGACTGCCCTCTGAGAGACCCAACAAGCAGCTGAAAGCATCAGATGCAGATATTTGCACCCAACTAATGGACTGAAGCTGCTGAACCCTGTAGTTGACTTGGGGAAAATTGGGAGATGCTGAGGAGGAGGGCAACCCTGTAGAAGGACCAGCAGTCTCAATTAACTTGAACCCCCGAGATTTCTCAGACACTCAGGCAGCATACACCAGCCGATATGAGGCCCCCAACACATATACAAGAGAGTACTGCTCTATCTGGGTTCGGTCAGAGAAGATGCACTTAACCCTTGAGAGACTTGAGGCCCCAGGGAGTTTAGTGGTCTGATGGGGTGGGGGTGGGGTGGAGACATCATCTTGGAGACAGGGGTTTGGGGAGTGAGGAGGTGTGGGATATAGAACAGTCAGAGGGTGGACCAGGATGGGGATAAAGTCTGGACTGTAAAACAAGATTAAATAATAGAAATTAAAAATTAAAATGAAAAAGTAAGCTAAAAAGTGTTCAACCTCCTTTGTCAGCAGGGAAATGCAAGTCAAAATGACCCTGAGATTCCACCTTACACCAATCAGAATCGCTAAGCTAAAACCAGGGGGGTAATAAAATCTGGAGTTTAAAGAAAAAAGATAAAAATAATAAAAAATAAATAAAACAGTAAAAATGAAAACGCAAACAATTATTTTCATTGTTACTAACTATAATTTTGCTATTATTATGAATCATATTGTAAATATATGATATGCAGTATATCTGACATATGACCCTCGTGCAAAGGTCTTTGACTCTCCCCCACCCCAATGGATTGCAATGTTCAGACTGAGAAACACTGCTTTATGTGTTTGTGTAAATGAATGTTGTCAGGGGTGGCACTGCTGTTTTAATTCCTGCTGGGTGTCTGGGTTTCTACTTCCCTTTTACATAGGAGATTAACCTTGCCCAGGCTGCCTTGGAAGTCTGTCCAAATCTGGAGGAGTCAGATAAGCACACTCAGTGGAGTTGTGACATAATTGCAACAGTGTGTGAGGGCTCCTTTCTCTATTTCACTATAAGAATTTGTTGTCATGTGCATTACTAACAGTGGTTATATTGATCTGAGATGGAATTATCTGTAGTTTTAATCTTAATTTCCCAAGTAAATAAGGATTTCAAAAAGCTTCAAAAATGTTTATCAGCCATTTATATATTTATTTTTTCTGAGAACTTTGTCTCCAGTTCCAAGGCCCATCCTTCTAATTGATTTGTTTTATTGCTAGTATTTTTCTGTCCATATTTAAGACATTAATCCTCTGTTGGACGTAGAGTCAGTGAGTATTTTCTACCACTATGCAGGCTAGCTCTTCACTCCACTGACACTATTTTTACTGCATAGAAACTGTCATTTAATCAAGTTCTATAGTAAGTACTTGGTTGTAGTTTCTGTGCTACACAGTCCTACCAGAATGACATTCCCTTTGTTGCTAGGTTGAAATATATACCCTACTTTTCTGTGGAATTTTCCACTTCTGAGGTCTCTGGCTGAGATATTTAATCCATTTGGAACTGTATTATGTTCCAGGTGAAATATAAATGTCCTGTTTCATTTTCTCTCAGAAAATGTTTTCCATCATCATTTGTTGAGATTGCTGTACTTTCTAATATGTATTAATATATATTATACATTTATTATATTTAAGTATAATATAACATAATATAATAAATATAATATAATATATACTACATTTGGCATCATTGTAAAAGTCAGGTTGGTGTACCTCCTGTATTTATATCTGGCTCCTCTCTTTTTTCCCATTGATTATTTAATGTGCCACTTCCATGCTGTTTCTATTATTATGACTCTGCACTCTAATTTGAAATCAGGTAGGGTGATATCGCATACAGTATTCTTTTTCTTAAGGATACTCTTGGCCATCTTCATCCCTTGTGCATAATCTAAGCTTTTAAGTATTAGTATGTCTGACATAAATAATCTTGAAATTTTGTTGGGATTGCATTGAATGTGCAGAGTACTTCTGAAGTGATGGCCATTTTCACACAATTAATTTTTCGAATTCACAAGCATTGTGGGTCTGCCCATCCTCATTTGTTTTTCTGCTGTGTCTTAAAATTTTGCTGTGCAGGTCTTTCATTTGTTAGTTAGATTTATTCCTAAGTATTATGTATTTTATCATATGAGTAGGATTATTACACTTCTTTTCTATAGATACATGAGATTTGTGTGTGTTAATTTTGTATCTCACCACTTTGCAAGGTGGTGCTACCTGCCCCAATGATTTCTGAACCCGAATCAAAGACACACACACACACACACACACACACACACACACAAAGAGAAAGAGAGAGAGAGAGAGAGAGAGAGAGAGAGAGAAAGGAGAGCCTATATATATATATATATATATATATATATATATATATATATAATCCCCTATTCCATTCCTGCTCCCCCTGCTCATCCACTGACCCCCTCCAAATTTTCTGACTTGCATTCCCTATTCTGGGGGAATTGAGCCTTCACAGCACCAATGGTCTCTCCTCTCACTGATGTCTGAAATGGTCATCTTCTGCTACATATGTAGTTGGAGCCATGGGTCCCTCCATGTGTACTCTTTAATTGGTGGCTTAGCCCCTGGGAGCTCTGGGGTTACTGGTTGGTACATACTATTGTTCCTCCTGCAGGGTTGCAAAACTCAGCCCCTTGGGTCCTCTCTCTAGCTGCTCCTTTGGGGACCCTATGTTCATTCTATTGGTTGGCTGCGAGCCATGGCTATTTTGAACCACTTTCCAATAAGGATCAAAGTATCCACACTTTGGTCTTCCTTCTTCTTGAGCTTCATGTGGTCTGTGAGTAGTATCTTGGGTGTTCTAAGATTTTGGGCTAATATCCACGTATGAGCGAGTGCACACCATGTATGTTCTTTTGTGATTGGGTTACCTCATTCAGGATGATATTTTTCTAGCTCCATCCATTTACCTAAGAATTTCATGAATTCATTGTTTTTAATAGCTCAGTAGTATTCCATTTTGTAAATGTACCACATTTTCTGTATCTATTCCACTGTTGAGGAACATCTGGGGTTCTTCCAGCTATTATAAATAAGGCTGCTGTGAACATAGTGGAGCATGTGTCCTTATTACATGCTGAAACACCTTATTACATGCATACGCCCAAGATTAGTACAGCTGGGTCCTCAGGAAGTGCTATGTCTAATTTTCTGAGACACCACCAAACTGATTTTCAGAGTGGTTTTACCAGCTTGCAACCCTACCAGCAATGGAGTGTTCTTCTTTCTCCACACCCTCTTCAGCATTTGCTGTCCCTTGAGTTTTTGATCTTGGCCATTCTGACTGGTGTGTGGTGGAATCTCAGTGTTGTTTTGATTTGCATTTCTCTGATGATTAAGGATGTTGAACATTTCTTTAGGTTTTTCTCAGCCATCCACTATTTCTCAGTTGAGAATTCTTTGTTTATCTCTGTGCCCCATTTTTTAATAGGGTTATTTGGTTCTCTGGAGTCTAACTTCTTGAGTTCTTCTTATATATTGGATATTAGTCCTTTATCAGATGTAGGATTGGTAAAGATCTTCTCCCAATCTGTTGGTTGCCAATTTGTCCTATTGACAGTGTCCTTTGTCTTACTCAATCTTTGCAATTTTATGAGGTCCCATTTGTCACTTCTTGACTTTAGATCATAAGCTATTGGTGTTCTATTCAGGAAAATTTCCTTTGTGCTCATGTGCTCCAGGTTATTTCCCACTTTCTGTTCTATTAGATTTAGTGTATCTAGTTTTATTTGGAGGTCCTTGATCCACTTGAACTTGAGCTTTGTACAAGGGGATAAGAATGGATCAATTTGCATCCTTCTACATGTTGACTTCCACTTGACCCAGCACCACTTATTGAAAATGCTGTCTTTTATTCACTGGGTGGTTTTAGCTCTTTTGTCAAAGATCAAGTAACCATAGGTGTATGGATTCATCTGGGTCTTCAGTTCTATTCCTCTGATCTTCCTGTACCTGTCTCTGTACCAGTACCATACAGATTTTATCACTATTGCTCTGTAGTATAGCTTGAAGTCAGGGATGGTGATTCCTCCAGAAGTTCTTTTTTGGTTAAGAATAGTTTTCACTATCTTTTTTGTTATTCCAGATAAATTTGGAAATTGTTCTTACTAACTCTATGAAGAATTGAGTTGGAATTTTGATGGGGATTGCATTGATTCTGTAGATTGCTTTAGGCAAGATGGTCATTTTTACTATATTAACCCTGCCAATCCATGAGCATTGGAGATATTTCCATCATCTGAGATATTCTTCAATTTCTTTCTTCAGTGACTTGAAGTTCTTGTCATACAGATCTTTCTTTTGCTTGGTTATAGTCACACCAAAGTATTTTATATTATTTGTGACTATTGTGAAGGGTGTCATTCCCCAAATTTCTTTCTCAGCCTCTTTATCCTTTGAGTGTAGGAAGGTTACTGATTTGTTTGAGTTATTTTTTATATCCAGCCACTTTGGTGAAGTTGTTTATCAGGTTTAGGAGTTCTCTAGTGGAATTTTTGGGATCACTTAAGTATACTATCATATTATCTGCAAATAGTGAACTTTGATTTCTTCCTTTTCAATGGGAATCCCTTTGTACCCCTTTTGTTGTCTAATTGCTCTGGCTAGGACTTTGAGTACTATATTGAACAGGTAGGGATACAGCCTTGTCTAGTCCCTGATTTCAGTGGGATTGCTTCACGTTTCTCTTCATTTAGTTTAATGTTGGGTACTGGTTTGCCGTATATTGGTTTTTACTATGGTTAGGCAAGGCCCTTGAATTCCTGATCTTTCCAAGACTTTTATCATGAAGAGGTGTTGGATTTTGTCAATGATTTCTCAGCATCTAATGAAATGATCATGTGGTTTTTTTCTTTGAGTTTGTTTATATAGTGGATTAAATTGATGATGGATTTCTATATATTGAACAGCCATCCCCGAATCTTTGGGATAAAGCCTATTTGATTATGGTGAATGATCATTTTGATGTGTTCTTGGATTCGGTTGGCAAGAATTTTTTTTGCATCGATATTCATAAGGGAAATTGGTCTAAAGTTTTCTTTCTTTGTTGGGTCTTTGTGTGGTTTAGGTATGTGTAATTTTGGCTTCATAAAACAAGTTGGGTAATGTTCCTTCTGTTTCTATTTTGTGGAATAGTTTGAAGAGTATTGGTATTAAGTCTTCTTTGAAGGTCTGGTAGCACTCTGCATTGAACCCATCTCATCCTGTTTTTTTTTTTTTTGGTTGGAAAACTATTAATGGCTGCTTCCATTTCTTTAGGGGGTTATGGGATTGCTTAGATCATTTATCTGATCCTGATTTAACTTTGGTACCTGGTATCTGTCTAGAAAATTGTCCATTTCATTTAGATTTTCCACTTTTGTTGAGTATAGGCTTTTGTAGTAGGATCTGATTTTTTTTATTTCCTTAGTATCTATTATGTCTTCCTTTTCATTTCTGATTTTGCTGATTTGGATGCTGTCTCTGTGCCCTTTGGTTAGTTTGGCTAAGGGTTTATCTATCTTGTTGTTTTTTTTTCAAAGAACCAGCTCCTGGTTTGGTTGATTCTTTTTATAGTTCTTTTTGTTTCTATTTGGTTGATTTCAGCCCTCAGTTTGATTATTTCTTGCCATCGACTCCCCTTGGATATATTTGCTTCTTTTTTTCTAGAGCCTTCAGCTGTGATGTTAAGCTGTTAATGTATGCTCTTTCCAGTTTCTTTTGGGAGGCACTCAGAGCTATGAGTTTTCCTGTTAGCACTGCTTTCATTGTGTTCCATAAGTTTGGGTATGTGTGCCTTCATTTTCATTAAATTCTAAAAAGTCTTTGATTTCTTTATTTATTTCTTCCTTGACCAAGTTATTGTTGAGTAGAGTTTTGTTCAATTTCCTTGTGTATGTGGGATTTCTGTTGTTTTTGTTGTTATCAAAGAACAGCCTTAGACCATGTGCCTTTATATTTTAATATGCCTTAAACACCACAATACCTGGGTCTCTGCCTAACCTCCACTGCTCCTAGATCTACCTTCTCCTGGTAATTCTGAGTTACTACTTATTAAATTCTATGTTCTATCTTGACTGCTCTTGACCCAGTGGGCAGCCCTCTGGGCTGCACTCTCCTGGCTCCTTCACATGGCTATGCCTCTCTGTTCTGGACTTTTCTTAGACGTGGTATCTCTGCTCTCCTCCTCACTCTCCTGGCATAGCAAATCACCTTCTTTCCCTCCTCCTCTTTGTCCCAAGCCTAGGAAATCCTAAAATACCACCTCGGTCTGTTCTCCCCAGCATCTTTATTTACCAATTAGAACCAACTGGGGACAGGTTCCCAGAAGCTCCATCCAGATCATCTCATGCAAGCAGTGTTTGGGGAACATAATTAGCATTCATAATACAAGCAGCTATATTTCCTGTTCTTTGTCTAACTAAAAAGATTCCTTTCTCTCTGATACGCACTGAACATTATTATAATAATTATGTAAATTGTGATTCTGTCCCTCAATTATCTTTGGTTTTTAACTTGCAATACCATCTCAAAACCATCCTTTCAAATCTAAAATATCTCCTTTAATGCTAAACAACTTAAGTTCAGTTATGAGACTATAACTAGTTTTCAAATTCCTCAGAGACCTGAGAAGAAATTAAATACTACCTGAATAGGAAGCACAAAGACATAGCTTCTAAAAACTTAAACAATTTGTAGAGATACCTGACTGCCTGGACAATTCCTGATATTTCTTATAATATTGGGGCATCTATCTTCAGCCTTCTTTTCCAGAACCGGCTGACAGAACTTAAGTGAAGCAGGAATTATGAAGCACTATCTTATCCTGCCATGGCAGAGCTTAGCAGTCGACTATCTCACATCCATTTGTTCATTTTTGGACAGCATTTTGCCTGTAGATAAAATTAACATATTTCTTACCCAGTGGCTAGCTTGCCACAATGAGTGCAACTCCACATAGAAATAATGATTCTTAATATCTCATTAAAGTGGGATGAGTGTACTGTCTAGAGAAGCCAAGTTTCCTAGTCAAACAATCCGTTAGTAATGAAATGGTTTTAAATGTCATATTCTGTTGATCTCTGATGCTTTTGAAGACTATCTACATATAGCATAACTGAACAGTTAAACCTTGACTACTCAGGTATTATTTGAATAACATTGAAAACAATTTATTGTAATTAAATCAGAATCCAATATTAGCATGAGTTTACTATATGATATTTAACTTGCCTGATTTAATCATCCCAACTAGTTTCTAATAGCAGCTATTGGAAGGGTTAGGTCTAAGCCTAGAATTCTTGCATGAGTTGGATAGCCACAATGCCTATCTAAGAGTAACAAAATTAATTTTAATCTTTGTATCAATATACAAAGATTCATGCAAATGAGAACCTTAAACATGTATCAATATATAAATTCTGAACCAATAAAAGATATAACTTCAATTCTGCATAAAAATTTAAAAATTTCTATCAATGTAAAATTATGGCTATAAAATGTTTTGTTTAAGAGTAAATTTAGTAATCCATCACCATATGTCTAATTTCATTTACTATTACTCTATTCCCTTTTATCTTATCAACCCCCTTTCCTTTACCTAAGAAAGGATAGTGAAGAAATGAATGATAAAAATCCCCATGTTTAAGTGCTCTATTTACTTTTCTCCCTGCCCCAAATTATGAGCATTTCTGAATCATCCCTCAAAATGATAACATATCTGTAATTTATAAAATAATGATAACCACATACCCAAACCCGAGGAATTGTGATGATAACTATGTACAGCTTCTACCTGCTGAATTGGTACGATGAATATTATTAAGTAGTGGGGAGGGGTAGGAAATTAGAAAAATTTGTTAAACTTAAGAAAGGTAGCTTTAGCATTTGTTATCCATTCTCTGTATACTTGGAAAGTTCAAGGCTTAATTGAAGTCCTGATTGGAACCATCTGAAAGGCTGGATGAACAGAGGTTATCAGGAATCAACAGCTATTCCTGAAGATGTCCTTGGAGCAAGTCTTTGGAAATAGCATCAGGTGAGGCAGCGAGCTGGAACAGCAGGTCATTTTAGAATCCTTCTAAGCTGAATCTTGGCAGAGCTGCATCTTTGTGCTTCATGCAATATATGAATCTTAACAACCAAATTTTTGGTACTGTAAAGATATTTGTATGGATTGTGCAAGGTATACAGATCAATTAAGTATGACTTTTTGCTCTTTGAGTAGGTGAAAGATTTCTTTTTTTATGAATTAGTTTGATCAATAACCAATGGTAATAAATATTCATTCTTGCCATGTGAAGGATGGCATGGCAAATTTTAAGGATTCCATAACCAACAAGATTTATTGACTAACTTTAGCTTAAGTTTTTGGCTAGAGACATTTTTATGTCTAAGCCAGTTTCAGGACTGTTCCCATGTGGAAGGGTCAGCAATTTATTTTATCTATCCTGTTAGGTTTTCTTGAAGTTTTCTTTCCTGTCTGTAGCCAAGATCTTTTGGTGGTTTCCCCTATCATATATGATCTTTATTACTTGGGAAGGGGTTCAAGGCCTTTTCTCCCTTGCTGTTAACACAAATACAGAGCCTTTCTCCTAAATAGCATGTTCTTGGTCTGGCTACCAAAATCATCTGTTTTTCTTAGGGTCTGTTCTACTCTGACCTCTGTCCTAGAAGCCAAGTAATGTTATTAATGCTACCAAAATTATAACCTCCCTCATTTTGACAATTGAAACAACTTAAAGAAATGAAAACAATTTATTACTTAGTAACAAATATTACTATCTGATGAGATATGGTTTCTCTATATCTCCATACTTTATTTTCTACAGTTGAGACCAAAGGCTTGGATTTCTTTATTCTTCCATGTATACTTAAAAACAAACAATTGCCACTATTTCTCCCTTTTATACTTAAAACAATGCCATATCCCTTTAGATCTAGATTCTAAGGAGATTAAAATCTCTTTAAAATCACTTAAAATATTTAATATTATTTACTGAGATATGGTGTTTCTTTATTTCCATGCCTCTGTTTCCTGCATTTGAGATCAAAGACCTGAATTTCTTTATTTTTCAATGTACACTTTTTTTTTGGTTTTTCAAGACAGGGTTTCTCTGTGTAGCTCTGGATGTCCTGGAACTCACTTTGTAGACCAGGCTGGCCTCGAACTCAGAGATACACCTGCTTCTGCCTCCCAAGTGCTGGTATTAAAGGCACACACCACCACCGCCCAGCCTTTCAATGTACACTTAAAAACACTTAAATAATTACCACTCTTTCACCATTCTATCCTTAAACAATGCAACTTTTCTTTATTCCTCCTTTTTAAAGAGATTCGTATCTGTGGCTAGATAATTATATCAACTTTCTCTTTATATAACTTGGATTAACATCCTTTTCCATGTATTTAACTTCAGTTAAATTTTCTTCTAATTTCTGTTTGAGCATATTTTCAGGTTGTTTTATGCATGAGTGCCATGCTCAGCTTTTGCAGAATTCCCACATTTGAAGAATCTGGTTGCTTCTGAAGCATTAACTTCTTAAATTTAACAATTCCCCCATTCCTATCTTATTCCTGCTGTTTGTGGCCTGCCTTATCTCAGCAAAATAAGCCTGCTTTCTGTGGAGCAGGCACTCAGAATACAAGCAGCTACACATCAGCTCCAAGAAATTACGTGCAATTGTTTGAGTCTGTTTTTTATATAGTAATATTGGCTACTACAAAGACTTCTTTAACTTCTTTCTTTGAGATTCATGTTCAAATACCTAAAGTTTTTATTTATAGAATTTCTTTATTTTGATAATTCTTTATTGATTTTATTTCTACTCTTAGGTTTTGAACTATTTTATTCTTTTTTTTTTGCTTTTTCTGTCTTCATTAAGTCTGTCATTACTCCTATAAGGAGCTCTATAACATTTATAGAGGTTATTTTAAAGTCTTTTATGCTTCTGTTCTGCATTTAGCAGTGCCTACTGTAGCAGGTTTGCTGTACTTATTGGATGGAACCTAATGCATTATTGAAGTCATAGAGAAGGGAGAGCCCTAGCCCAACACAAAGCACTAACACATGGTGACCTCTCATTGCATAGAGGGGCCATGAGTTGATACTGGGTGCAGTTGTGTTTGTTAAAAGTGTCCAATTCAGAAACTGTCATATAGTCTTTCAGAAAAGGGTTTCTGACAGATATATAGAAGTTTAACAACAAGAACAACTTGTAATCAAACAACAGCCAATGAAGGATAACATTCATCACAGAGAATCTACCCACACTTTCTCCTAAATACCAAAACAACACTCAATCCCAATTTCAAGATGAATTACATTTCTTACTACAAAAAGTAACTACACAAAAATATATAGAAGCTAGAAATTATACTCAAATTTTTCTTTTTTTTAAAAGGATTTTATTTGCACAAGCAGTAAAAGTGAAAATAAAGTTATTTTAGGAGACATGAGCATTCATTAATGAGAGGAAAAATTACCAAGGTTATGTCAAGTATTTTGTGGGACTCAAGAGTTTAATATATTTATCAAAGACTGTTCATTGAAATGGATGTTATTCCTCTGGAAATGGAGCCTCATGCCATGTGCTTTCTTGTGACCCTTAGGCTGCTCACACTATAGGATATTGGGCAAATGAAGCAATTCCACAGTGGTTGTTCCTGTCTTTGGCAATCTTGATATATCCGCCCAATCCCCATTGTTTACTCCAGCTGAAAGAAATCATATTTTCGATTTAGTAGAAATAACATGATAGACATATTACAATAACTGGCATTAGGCCAACATAGAAGAAGTATCAGAGAAAGAAAAAGGTTTATTCCTGAGTATCAAGAGTTTCCTCAAAAAGGATGTGAAAACTAGAGCAGAGAATGAAAATTTCCTCCCATATGTGTATCAGAACTAAAAACATGTTTTATGAATGGCAAAAGTAATGGCACTGACATGACACTGATATCCTAGAAACTAGAATAAGAATGGAAATTTCACAATAGTATATTGTTAGTATGTTCTTAGAGCTATTGGGTAGCTCAGTGTTTAATGAATGGAGATCAATACCAAGGGCCATTTGAAAGCCAGATTGACATTGTAGTGTGCCTGTAATAAAAGTTTTTGGGTCACAGACACATAGAAAGCTGACTAGCTAGAGTAAATAATTCTTAGATGAGCCAGAAACACTGTCTCAATATGGAAGTTATATAATGATTAAGAAACAATTGATGTTAAAATCAGTGCTTTATACAGAGGCACTTGCACACACACATATGTGCACACAGACATGCAGATAGGCAAAAAGACCTTATGTGTATACATGGAAAAACAAGAATAAACTTTGTTCTACTTAACTGGGTTCAAATTTTCTAGGTTGTGTATCAAATACTGACTGCAACATTTAATTTCTCCATGCATCCCCTATTAGGGTTTCCAGGCCCTTAACCAGTAAACCCTGTCTCTAGCCCTTGGAATTTTAAATACAAACTTTTTTCAGTTTATACCTGTTCCTGGCCAGCCAGTAGTTATTGGGATCTGTTTCATTTCCCTCAAATCCATACCCAACCACCAGAACTGCATGAGTCACAGTACGTTTGCACCTTGGTTCATAATAGATACCTGAGAAATAAAATGGATGCTGATATGAGATGTAAAGGTTACATGACAGTGATCACTGCCACCATCAATAGGGAGGCATTTTCCAAGATTCTGAAATTCAGTGAAGTACAATGGAATAATGTTTTATGAATTGTTCACATCTGTACTGATATATGTATATATATATACACACACACACACACACACACACACACACTTACATATATCTGTGTAAAGTATATGTACTTATACAAACATATACATGTGTGTAATATGCATGTTTATGTACATATATTATATATACACACACACATACATGCACACATACGTGTTTGCTTTCACAGTAAACTGATATATTCAAAATAGTGGGATTTTTTGATAACTATGTTCTACAAGCATGTGAGATTACTTCTTTATATTGTATGTTTGTATTAATAGAACCTCACACACACATTTTAAATTTACAGGACATACAGTACCTAATTAAAAACTTTCTTGTAATTTGATTTCAGATAATCTGTGTCTGTAAAACTATAAAGCATCCATCAAAGTTAGAAGAGTTAGAAAATGTAGCCAACCAATAAATTTTATCATGTGGATGTTCATATCTGGTGAAATTCAGTTCCCAAAACTAATGCATGGGGGAGAGTAAAATCCAAAACCTCAAACATTGACATCATATGTTTTATATAGCAACTGGTCTGTGAGCTTGTCATGACACAGGGATGTCACACATTTTTTCTTTATATCTAGAAGAAAATATACTAACCTTTTTTGTAGAACCTGAAAGAACTGGAGACAACATTAATTCCAGCAGCAATGGGCCCTTTAGTTGCTACAGCATCCATTAGGACATCTTCATTTGGTGGAAGGGCCACAAATCTTATGATTTTAGCAGCTGAATTCTTAGGATTATACCTGCATAGTCCTTCCTTTAAAAGATAAATAAGTAGAAACTCAGTTATTTCTGCCTACTGCCTAGTAGCAAAAGTCAAAACTACAACACTTTGCACTTTGCAAATGAACACATTCAAGTAAGGAGTTTTACAAATAATCCCAGGAAGTAACATGCTACTGGATGGTTAAGAACTAAAAACATGTTCTTTTATCTTCAATAGAAACCAACAGGTCATTCTATTCATAAGAAAATTGGGTGCCACAAAGTTTTGAATTATGTGTACAACTGTACACATGTTCTCCATGTACACAAAGGAAAAATGTCCATACTGATATCATCACAGCAAAATCTTAAACAAAGAATATATCACAACAACACTGATAGTGTGTAAAGAGATTCTAACATGTAATCTGAGCTCTGAAGATAGTGAATTATTTCTACAACTGTCACTACAAGCTGAGCTGAAATGACAATATAAGACCTCCACTTACTTTTTCTTCATATGGATAGGTTGCTTCAGCCTCTAAACCTCCATTGTGCAAAACATACTGGAAGGCATTGTATGTAGTACCCCCATGACAGCCTCTGTTGCCTTGAGGTTTAGAACAGTCCACTAGGTTCTGTACACTCAGTGGGATTAGCTTTCCTGTTTTCTTGAAAATTTGTGCTTCTATGGCACCAGTCACAGGAAAAGCCCAACAAGAATTACAATTTCCCTAAGCAGAGAAGAAAATATGGTCATCCATAAAGAAATACCAACTCAAGAAACAACATAGACAGCCTAATAATTAATAAAATGGAGAGCTGGCAGTAGATAGACCCATAGGAAGGAGTGGTCAGGCTCCTAGAGAACTTGGATGCTGGCAGTATGTACCTGCTTAAGTACACACACACACACACACACACACACACACAGAGAGAGAGAGAGAGAGAGAGAGAGAGAGAGAGAGAGAGAGACAGACAGACACACACACACAGACACACACACATGCATGCACACATGCCCACACACAGACACACACACATGCATGCACTCATGCACACACACAGACACACACAGAGACACATAGGCATCTGAACAGGAGCTATTCGTTTTATGGGTTATTAATGACAATAGAAGCACATGAGTTCTACAGTGAGAGGAGTATCTAATAGTTGGAGAATATGTGTGGCAGAATGCAAAGATCAATATACACTATAAAATTTATAAATATTTCAAAGAAGAAAATGTTATTTAAAGATGAATTGCAAATCCCTTCACATTCAATTTGAATTCATAGACATGTCCTGTTTTGACATGTGGTTTAAGAAATTGGGCATAGCTTGGCATGGTGGTATATGTCTTTTACCTCAGTACTTGGGAACCAGAGGCAGGAAGATCTCTATAGATCCAAGGCCAGCCTGGTCTCCAAAGGAAGAGGTGGAGGAGGATGAGGATGAGGATGAGGAGCAGGAGAAGAAGGGGGAGAAGAAGATGATCAAGAAAGGCTTATGATGCTTCCATACCTGATCCTTCACACGAGTCACATAACCTTCCTTTCGCCAATTAACAAATTTGGGCAAAGCATCTCGCCAAGACCAAGATTTAGGAAAAACACTATCAAGTTCACGTTTCCAGGGACTTTTCACTGTATTATTATTTGGCAAAGTAAAACCATTTATCTTGTCCATGAATTCGTCATCAGTCTTCAAGAAAAAGTATGTAAGTGATTACTAAAAATAGACTCCATGAAAGCACTCAAAAAACAGTTTGAGTCAATCAATGTCACACTCACCATGTCAGCAAATTCATTTGCTTCCATAATGAAGGTATTCCTCCCCAGGGAATTCTCCATGTTGTGCAGTTTAATCCTTTTCACGTTTTCTTCCCATACCGTTCTCTTCAGTACTTCTTCTTGCTGTATGAGAATATAATGGAAGACATTTCATTCTATTTAAGCTCCTGTACAAACTGACCTGAAGGACTTGCTGTTGTAGGTGATTAGAGACCAAGGAAGGGGTCTCAGGATACTATGGTCCCACATTCACATACTGTAGAAAACAGAGTTTGAACATCCTGTGCTCATAATGATTTTTATTAGGTAATCTCTTAGTGGTGGTTGTGGTGGGTTAGCTATGAAATTTTATTCTGGGATCTCTTTGGACATTTTCCTGGATACCAACCGGAGTGTAGAATTTATTATATTTTTCATTCCACTCTTGCCATTCGACATCCAAATTGTGATCAAATGCTGAAACACCTGACACAACTCCTAAGCATAGGAGGGCCAGGAAGACAGTGCAGGTCATTCTCAACCTGCATATGAAAGAGAAATGAAGACATGACTACACCAGTGTTTCAAAAATGTCTTCTTACTCATTCCTGAGACATTAAGCCATCCATGGATAATAAAATAATTTGTGCTATTCCTTTTCAAAATTTGAAAAGATTATAGGAAATCTTGTGGGTGCCTTCTAACCAAGTCACACAGTAGTTGTTATTGTACCCATGGCAAATGAAAACCATGTACTCAGAATACTAGCACCATAAAGTTTAGGTGTACAATATCTTGATTTAGAAAGATCTCCATACACCAGTGTCTTAGGATATCACTTATAATTTGTACAAATCAGAACTTGTTTCATGTGTTATTAGATTTTAATTTCAAGGTGAATTCAATAGTTGGAACCACCTGTAATTATATGCCTTTGTAATATATAGCAAGTGGTGGGATTGTCTTTAACTGTCTCTTCTTTAGTGAAACTTTGTGAAATATCATCTAGAAAGAATGTGGGAAGAATCATTTACTATTATTTCCATCTATCTCATGGGATTATACAAACAAATTCTGCTTGGTACCTATTTAAGAATGGTGTCACATAAAATTCCAGTGGGAAGCCAAAGTCATGAGATAAAGGTGAGTATAACAGCAAGTCAATAATGGGATTTTACATTCTGTACTTGATGGATTTCTAAAGCAATACTCCCCATAGGACCTGATAGGGATATATCACATGCTACTGCATCTGCCCTTGTAAACTGAAAACAGTTAATATTTATGGGTTAGTGTAAGTGATGTCTTCCAAAAAACCAGCTGTAACTCTGTGAACAGAATCAGACTTTCAGTTATCAGAATTCCATACAAACATAGACCCAGAAGAGACTTTGTTTCCTCTTTAAATTCTCTACCCAAGCCAACTCTATGTACAGAGAGGGCTGGTGATGATTGGGATATATTTTTCTTTTTTGTGATATTCTTGATTCTCCCAAAGCACCCCTCCAAGCCCACTTTTTATTATGCCATCCATAGGCAGGACCTTACCTTTTTGTGATGACCCCTAAGGTCTCAGATCACTCCACAGATTCAACTCGTCGGAGGATGGTCAGGTTCAAGGATCTGGCCCAGCTACAAATCCCAAATATCGTTAGGGTTAGACCAGCCCCTCAATCATGCCTCACTTTTGATTGGCTGTGTTGGTGACTAAATTAAGCCTCTAGGCACTGGGACTTCAGGCATCTTCTGAGATATAATCTGATTGTCCCTTTCACATGGTTGTAGGTTACCTCTGTGGAGAGCAGGAAGCTGAATTAGTGAACCTTGTCAAAGAAAGGTAGATAGCCATCCTGTAGGTCTTGGATCACATTATACTGGATATTTTTGCTTCTCTGTGTAATGTATGTTATTGCCCCCTTGAAGGTTAGAATGGGATGTTTTAGTTACCATCTCTTGCATGGGCTTAGTCATTATATTTTATTTCATGTTTAGTTCATATCTATGATTGAATCCTTTGAGAACACAATCTCTGGGAGTAATGGAGTAGCATGGATGTATCTCATGAGAAAAAGCAGAAGTTGGCAGCTTTGTTTACATGGTTTTTTTAGAGTTAATCATACAAGAATGGTGTTGTAGGATCTCATTCTGTGCCCAAGAAAGGCTGCTGATACAAGGTATATCAAAGATGAACCTGTATATAAGCCAAGATAGGCTGTTGTGTGTAGCTGTGAAGATGATGTCTAGATTCCCTAGAAACTCCAAGATGTTTGAGAATTCAATCATGAGATACTTGATGAAGAAAGCTTTTAAAAGGGTGTGGAACGAGAGAGAGAGAGAGAGAGAGAGAGAGAGAGAGAGAGAGAGAGAGACAGAGAGAGACAGAGAGGTATTGGCATTCACAAATATGAAAGGAGTTGGAAGATTTAAAGATACTTTGACATCAGATATGGTGATGTAGAATTTGGAGTTTTCCCTGCTGGTTATCATCCTTGTTTTTGTCAAGTATTTAATCACTATGCCTCCTTTCCTCACTCTTAGAATGGCAATGTTACAGTTAATATATTGCCATGAATATTATAAACTTTTTAAGAATGGACTTTTAATATGCATTCATTTTCATCTTAAATACTACTCTTTCTCTAATACCACCTCCCAAAGTCCCTTCTCACCTGTCCCCTCTCCTTCATCTCTGACAGAGTGCAGGACCTCCCTGGGTATTGCCGTACTAGCACATCAAGATTCTCCCAGATTAAGTGGATCCTCTCCCACTGAGGAAAAACAAGGCAGCCAGTGAAACTGAGCTTCACATCTGTACATATGTGCTGTAATCTTTGTTCCAGCCTGTGCATGTCCTTTGGTTGGTTGTCTCCGTCTGAGAGTTCCCAGGGATCCTGATTAGTCAGCTCTGTTGGTATTTAGATGGTATTCCTATCCTCTCCAGGGCTTTCAATCCTTTTCTCAGCTCTCCACAACAGATCCCAACTTAAATCAGATGATTGGTTGTGGGTATTTCCATATGTTTCAGTCAGTGGCTTGGTAGGACCTCTTAGAGGTCATTTATGCTAGGCACCTGTTTGTATGCTTAACAGTGTATCATTAATAATGTCAGCAATTGGTCCTGGTCCATTGTTGGGTTTCTTGTTGGGCTGGTTATTGGTTGACCAATCTTTAAGTCCTGCTCCATTTTTGTCCCTGCATTTCTTTTATACAGGACACATTTTGGGTCAAAATTTTGTGAGGAGTTTAGTGTCCTTATCCCTCCACTGGGGGTCTTGCCCATCTACAGGAGGTTTCCTCTCCACTATGCTCATAGGAGCTTTATTAGTAATAACCAAACCTGGAAACAATCCAGATTTCCATAGCTGAACAATGGATAAAGAAAATATAGTTGACTTATACAGTGTAATACCATTGAGCTATTAAAAAGGAGGACATCATGAATTTTATAGGCAAATAGTTGGAACTAGATGATATTATCCTTAATGAGGTAACACAGACTCAAAAGACATGCGTGGCATCTTCCCGTGGAGAAGTGAATATTAGCCAGAAAGTAAAGACTATCTAGGATACAACATACAGACCATATGAAGTATAACAAGCAGGAAGGTGCAAATGAGGATGCTTCAATCACACTTAAATGGGGGAACAAAATAATCATGGGACACAGGGGATGATTTCAGTGGGAAAGAGGAAGGAGTGGAAGAAAGGGGAAATCAATAAGGTATGGGGAAGGGGGCATGAGCGAATCCCAGAGGGCTAGGAGAATTAATGGAAATATGCAGCTTCTAAGGTAGGATTTGGGGAAGGGAACCCTCTAGAAACTTCCAGATATTTAGGAGGTGAGAAACTCTCAGGACCTGGTGGGGTGACCCTAGACAAAATCCCCAGTAGTCGGGAGAGGGAATTGGAAGTGGTTGCCTCCAATAGATAGGCAGGACCTCAAGTGGAGTGTAGAGGTTACCAACACACAGTCAAAATGTTTGTCCCACAATAGTTTCTGTTTAAAATTACTGCACTGGCAAAAATGGAGATGAGACTGTTGGAAAGGAGGTCTAGTGACACCCTTGATCCCAACTTGCGATACGTTTCATAGGGGCAATCCAAGGCCTGATACTATTAATGTGCTATGATGTACTTACAGACAGGAGCCTAGCATGGCTATCCTCAGAGAGGCTCTAACAGCAGATGATTGAGGCAAAGGAAGTTACTTACACTCAACCCTTACCCTTGACCTACCTTTATTGGTTGAATTAGGGGAGGGATTGAGGAAGCTGAAGGGGAGGACAACTCCATAGGAAGACCAGCAGTGTCAACTAATCCAGACCCCTGGGAGTTCCCAGGGACTGAACCACCAACCTAGCAGCATACTTGGGTTGTCCACAGCCCTGGGCACATATATAACATAGGAGTGCCTGGTTTAGCCACAGTAGAAGATGCCCCTCATCCTTGAGAGACTTGATGTCCCAGGGAATGTGAATGCCTTGTGCAGGGTTTGGGAAGCATCTTCTCTGGCAAGGTGGAAGATGTATGTTGTGAGAAACTATGGGAAGGAGACTGGGAGGCAGGGAAATAGTTACGAGCTAAATAAAAAAACATTTAAAAATGATAAATAAATAACCAAAGAACTGAAGGAGGAAATAACAGGAACTATCTCCACCTCTTCTGCACTAGAAGTTTTTCACGTAAATATCATATACCATATATATGGCCAAACATAGAAGACTGAATTCACAGTATAAACTTTATTTCCTTGATGATCTCTAGAGGCATCTGTTTTTTTCCTCCCTTACAAATGTATAGACCTATTCTTCAAATTGTAATATATACTGGTAAGTTACTTCCATACTATAACATAGGAAGAAAGTGGTCAGAATACATGTAGACATCTGAGTGATTTTGAATCTGGCAATTACAGCGAACTTTAAGTTGGAGGGTTTAACAGATGAACTATCACTCTGTGTTCCACAGACCAATGATTCTGTACTTTGGGTCAGATACTCTCTGAGCACCAAGAGATAGATACAATCAGCAGGAAAGAGCTAGTCAACAGGGAAAGCCTTAGGCCAAAACATTCCAGCCCTCCTGAGCCACACCTACCCAAGTGACTCAATGTAGACATTTTTATGTCTAGTCCTTTTTCTCTTCAGTGTCTCAACCTTCTTTATATTCTTTTACTTCCATATCTTCCTAATTGACATATCCTTTGCCTGTTTAAGGACAAGCAAAGTTACGCAGCAGAGATATGCCTTCAATATAATATTTATTTGTGAATAAGTAATAAATAATGTCCTCTACGTTCTAAAACAAAGACCAGGAGACATGGGCACCTCACAGCCTTGGATGGTTCACTGCTCCTCTGACTCCCTGAGCCAAAGAGGAGGCACTTTACCTGTAAGGACTAACAAGCTATCCTTGGTACCAAGGTGGTGCTCCAGTATCAAAATGATCTCATCTTTGAGTTTGCTTGGGAATATCTACTAGGCATTTAGAATGGCCATACTAGATTGCTTTTGGCAAGATGGCCATTTTTACTATATTGATCCTCCCAATCCAAGAGCATAAAATATTTTTCCATCTCCTGAGGTCTTCTTTGATTTTTTTCTTCAAGGACTTGAAGTTTCTGTCATACAGATCTTTCACTTGTTTGGTTAGAGTCACACCAAGATACTTAATATTGTTTGTGGCTATTGTGAAGGGTGTTATTTCCCTAACTTCTTTCTCAGCCTGCTTGTCCTTTGAGTACAGGAAGGCTACCGATTTGCTTGAGTTGATTTTATAACCAGCCACTTTGCTGAAGTTGTTTATCAGCTGTAGGAGTTCTCTGGTGGAGGTTTTTTTTTTTTGGTTTTTTTTTTTTTGATCGCTTAAGTAAACTATCATGTCATCTGCAAATAGTGATAATTTGACTTCTTTCTTTCCAATTTGTATCCCTTTGACTTCCTTTTGTTGTCTAATTGCTCTCGCTAGAACTTCAAGTACTATATTGAAAAGATATGGAGAGAGAGGGCAGCCTTGTCTACTCCCTGATTTTAGTGGGATTGCTTCAAGTTTCTCTCCATTTATTTTGATGTTGGCTACTGGTTTGCTGTATATTGCTTTTACTATATTTAGGTATGGGCCTTGAATTCCTGACCTTTCCAGGACTTTTAGTGTGAAAGCATGCTGAATTTTGTCAAATGCTTTTTCAGCATGTAATGAGATGACCATGCAGTTTTTTCTTTTAGTTTGTTTATGTAGTGGATTACATTGATGGATTTCCATATATTGAACCATCCCTGCGTCCCTGGGATGAATCCCCATCAAAATCCCCAATCAATTCTTCACAGATCTAGAAAGAGCAATTCTGAAATTCATTTGGAATAACAAAAAACCCAGGATAGCTAAAACTATTTTCAACAATAGAACGACTCCTTGGGAATTAATATCCCTGACCTCAAGCACTACTACAGAGCAATTGTGTTAAAAACTGCATGGTATTGGTCAGCAACAGGCAAGTAGATCAGTGGAATAGAATTGAAGACCCAGAAATGAAGCCACAGACTTATGGTCACTTGATCTTTGATAAAGGAGCTACAACCATCCAGTGGAATAATGATAGCCTTTTCTTTCTTTCTTTCTTTTCTTCAGATGATTATGAAGTGCTTTATTATTATTATTATTATTATTATTATTATTATTATTGGATATATTCTATATTTACAATTCATTTCCCTTTTTCTGGTTCCCTACCCCCCAAAGGCCCCACACGCCCTTTTCCCTCACCCCTGCTCCCTCATCCACCCCTTCCCACTTCCCTGTTCTTGTATTCCCCTACACTGATGCTTTGGCCCATTACAGTACCAGTGTCCACTCCTTTCTTCTTGTCAGACATCATTTGTTATGTGATTTATATCTTTGGTGTTCCAAGATTCTAGGATAATATCCACTTATCAGTGACTGCATACCATGGGTATTCGTTTGAGACTGGGTCACCTCACTTAGTATGATGTTCTCCAGCTCCATCCATTTCTCCAAGAATTTCATGAATTCATTGTTTCTAATGGCTGAATAGTACTCCATTGTGTATATATACCACATATTTTGTATCCATTCCTCCGTTGAGGAACATCTGGGTCCTTTCCAGCTTCTGACTATTATAAATAAGGCTGCTCTGAACATAGTGGAGCATGTATTCTTATTGGATGCTGGGGAATCTTCTGGGTATAGTCCCAGGAGTGGTATGGCTGGGTCCTCTGGAAGTATCACATCCAGTTTTCTGAGGAACTGCCAGACTGATTTCCAGAGTGGTTGTACCAGCTTGCATTCCCAACAGCAGTGGAGGAGTGTTCCTCTTTCTCCACATCCTCACCAACACCTGATGTCTTCTGAGTTTTTAATCCTAGCCATTCTGACAGGTGTGAGGTGAAATCTCAGGGTTGTTTTGATTTGCATTCTCTAATGACTAATGATGTTGAACATTTTTAAAGGTGTTTCTCAGCCATCCAAATTTCTTCAGGTGAAAAGTCTTTGTTTAGCTCTGTACCCCATTTTTGGATAGGGTTATTTGGTTTTCTGTGGTCTAACTTCTTGAGTTCTTTGTATACATTGAATATTAGCTCTCTGTCGGATGTGGGGTTGGTGAAGATCTTTTCCCAATTTGCTGGTTGCCGGTTTGTCCTTTTGACAGTGTCTTTTGACTTACAGAAACTTTGTAATTTTATGAGGTCCCATTTGTCTATTCTTGATCTTAGAGCATAAGCGATTGGTGTTCTAATCAGGAATTTTCCCCCTGAGCCAATGTCCTCAAGGGTCTTCCCCAGTTTCTTTTCTATTAGTTTTAGTGTGTCTGGTTTTATGTGGAGGTCCTTGATCCACTTGGAGTTGAGCTTAGTGCAAGGAGATAAGAGTGGATCAATTCTCATTCTTCTGCCATGTTGACCTCCAGTTGAGCCAGCACCATTTGTTGAAAGGCTATCTTTTCCCCACTGGATGTTTTCAGCTCCTTTGTTGAATACCAATTGGCCATAGATGTGTGGGTTCAATTCTGGGTCTTCGATCCTATTCCATTGATCCACCTCCCTGTCACTGAACCAATACCATGCAGTTTTTAACACTCCTGCTCTGTAGTATTGCTTGAGGTCCGGGATATTGATTCCCCCAGAAGTTCATTTACTGTTGATGATAGTTTTAGCTATCCTGGGTTTTTTGTTATTCCAGATGAATTTGAGAATTGCTCTTTCTAACTCTATAAAGAACTGAGTTGGGATTTTGATGGGAATTGCGTTGAATCTGTACATTGCTTTTGCAAGATTGCCATTTTAACTATATTAATCCTGCCAACCCATGAGCATGGAAGATTTTTCCATTTTCTGAGGTCTTCTTCAATTTCCTTCTTCAGAGACCTGAGGTTTTTGTCATATAAATCTTTCACTTGTTTGGATAGAGTCACACCAAGATACTTTATATTGTTTGTTGGTATTTTGAAGTGTGTCATTTCCCTAATTTTTTTCTCAGCCTGCTTATCCTTTGTGTATAGGAAGGCTACTGATTTACTTGATTTGACTTTATAACCAGCCACTTTTCTGAAGTTGTTTATCAGCTGTAGTAGCTCTCTGGTGGAGTTTTTTTGTGTCACTTAAGTATACTATCATATCATCTGTGAATAGTGATAGTTTGACTTCTTCCTTTCTAATTTGTATCCTTTTGACTTTCTTATGTTGTCGAATTGCTCTAGCTACTACAAGTACTATATTGAAGAGATATGGTGAGAGGGGGCAGCCTTGTCTTGTCCCTGATTTCAGTGGGATTGCTTCAAGTTTCTCTCCATTTACTTTGATGATGGCTATCAGTCTGCTGTAAATTGCTTTTACTATGTTTAGATATGAGCCTTGAATTCCTGTTCTTTCCAAGACTTTAAGCATGAAAGGATGCTGAACTTTGTCAAATGCTTTTTCAGCATCCAATGAGATGACCATGTGTTTTTTTTCTTTGAGTTTGTTTATGTAGTGGATTACGTTGATGGATTTCCATATATTGAACCATCCCTGCATCCCTGGGATGAAGCCAACTTGATCATGGTGAATGATCGTTTTGATGTGTTCTTGGATTCGGTTGGCAAGTATTTTGTTTAGTATTTTTGCATCAATATTCATAAGGGAGATTGGCCTGTAGTTCTCTTTCTTAGTTGGATCTTTCTGTGGTGTTGGTATCAGGGTAATTGTGGCTTCATAGAATGAGTTGGGTAGTGTTCCTTCTGTTTCTATTTTGTGGAATAGTTTGAAGAGTATTGGTATTAGGACTTCTTTGAAGGTCTGATAGAATTCTGCACTAAAACCATCTGGTCCTGTGCTTTTTTTTTGGTTGTAAGACTTTCTATGACCCCTTCTATTTCTTTGGGGGTTATGGGTCTGTTTAGATGATCTATTTGATCCTGATTTAAATTTGGTATTTGGTTTCTGTCTAGGAAATTATCCATTTCCTCCAGATTCTCCAGTTGTTTTGAGTATAGGCTTTTGTAGTAGGATCTGATGATATTTTGACGTATGCTCTTTTTTTATTTTCTATATTCTTTGTTTACATTCCAAATACTTTCCCCTATCCTGGTTCCCCCTCCCCATAAGTCCCATAAGCCCTCTTGCCTCTGTCCATTCCACAATCACCCCCTCCTACTTCTCTGTCTTGGTACTCCCCTACAATGCTGGATCAAGCCTTTCCAGGGCCAGGACCCCTCCTTCTTCTTGGGAATCATTTGATATGTTAATTGTGTCTTGAATATTCAGAGCTTCTGGGCTAATTAATATCCACTTATCAGTGACTGCATTACATGTGTATTCTTTTGGGACTGGGTTACCTCACTTAGGATGATATTTTCCAGTTCCAACCATTTGCCTACAAGTTTCATGAATTCATTGTTTTTAATTGCTGAGTAATATTCCACTGTGTAAACATACCACATTTTCTGTATCCATTCCTCCATTGAGGGACATCTGGGTTCTTTCCAGCTTCTGGATATTATAAATAAGGCTGCACACATAGTGGAGCATGTGTCCTTATTGCATGCCAGGGAATCCACTGGGTAAATGCCTAGGAATGGTATATCAGGGTCTTCTGGAAGTGTCATGCCTAGTTTTCTGAGGAACCACCAGACTGATTTCCAGAGTGGTTGAACCAGTTTGCAATCCCACTAGCAGTGAAGGAGTGTTCATCTTTCTCCACATCCTTGCCCACACCTGCTGTCTCATGAGTTTTTAATCTTAGCCATTCTGAGTGGTGTTAGTAGAAGCCTCAGGGTTGTTTTGATTCACATTTCCCTATGATTAATGATGTTGAACATTTCTTAAGGTGCTTCTCAGCCCTGTGAAATTTTTCAGGTGAAAATACTTTGTGTAGTTCTGTACCCCATTTTTAATAGGGGTATTTGGCTCTCTGAAGTCTACCTTCTTGAGTTTTTTGTATATATTGTATATTAGCCCTCTGACAGAAGTAGGGTTGGTGAAGATCTTTTCCCAATTTGTTGGTTGCCATTTTGTCCTTTTGACAGTGTCCTTTGCCTTACAGAAACTTTGTAATTTGTTAATTCTTGATCTCAGAGAGTAAGATATGGGTGTTCTGTTCAGGAAATTCCCCACTGTGTTCATGTCCTCAAGAATCTTCCCCAGTTTCTTCTCTATTAGATTCAGTGTGTCTGACCTCCAGTTGAACCAGCACCATTTGTTGAAAAGGCTATCTTTTTTCCATTGGATGGTTTTAGCTCCTTTGTCTAAGATCAAGGTGTGTGGGTTCATTTCAGGGTCTTCAATTCTATTCCATTTATCTATCTGCCTGTTACTGTACCAATACCATGCAGTTTTTAACACTATTTCTCTGTAGTGAGGTCCGGGAAACTGATTCCCCCAGAAGTTCTTTTATTGTTGAGAATAGTTTTAGCTATCCTGTGTTTTTTGTTATTCCAGATGAATTTAAGAATTGCTCTTTCTAACTCTACAAGGAACTGAACTGGGATTTTGATGGGGAATGCATTTGATCTGTCTATTGCTTTTGGCAAGATGGTCATTTTTACTATATCAATCCTGCTAATCCAAGAGCATGGAAGATTTTTCCATTTTCTGAGGTCTTCATCAACTTCCTTCTTCAGAGACCTGAAGTTGTTGTCATATAGATCTTTTACTTGTTTGGTTAGAGTCACACCAAGATACTTTATATTGTTTGTGGCTATTGTGAAAGGTGTCATTTCTCTAATTTCTTTCTCAGCCTACTTATCCTTTGAGTATAGGAAGGCTACTGATTTACTTGAGTTGATTTTATAACCGGCCATGCTGCTGAAGTTGTTTATCAACTGTAGGAGTTCTCTGGTGGAGTTTTTTGGGACACTTAAGTATACTATAATATGGTATATGAATAGTGATAGTTTGACTTCTTCTTTTTGAATTTGTATCTCTTTGACTTCCTTATGTTGTTTAATTGCTCTAGTTAGAACTTCAATTACTATATTGAAAAGATATTGGCCAGGTGGTGGTGGCACATGCTTGTAGTCCCAGCACTCTGGGAGGCAGAGGCAGGCAGATTTCTGAGTTCGAGGCCAGCCTGGTCTACAGAGTGAGTTCCAGGACAGTCAGGGCTACACAGAGAAACCCCGTCTCAAATAAAACAAAAAAAGAAAAAAGAAAAAGAAAAGAAAAGATATGGAGAGAGGGGGCAGCCTTGTCTAGTCCCTGATTTTAGTGGGATTTCTTCAAGCTTCTCTCCTTTGAGTTTGATGTTTATTGGTTTTACTATGTTTAGGTATGGACCTTGAATTCCTATTATTTCCAAGACTCTAAGCATGAAAAAAATGTTGAATTTTGTCAAAAGCTTTTTTAGCATCTAATGAAATGACCATGTAGTTTTTTTCCTTGAGTTTGTTTATGCAGTGGATGGCATTGATGTATTTCTGAATATTGAACCATCCCTGCATCCCTGGGATAAAGCCAACTTGATCATGGTCAATGATTGTTTTGATGTCTCCTTGGATTCGAGTAGCAAAAATTTTATTGAGTATTTTTCATTGATATTCATTCCCCGTGTGAATTTGGTTTTATCATGGAATATCTTGGTTTCTCCATCTATGGTGATTGAGAGTTTTGCTGGGTATAGTAGTCTGGGCTGGCATTTGTGTTCTCTTATGGTCTGTATTATATCTGCCCAGGATCTTCTTGCTTTCATGGTCTGTTTTGAGAAGTCTGGTGTAATTATGATAGGTCTGCCTTTATAAGTTACTTGACCACTTTCTCTTTCTGCTTTTAATAGTCTCTCTTTGTTTAGTGCATTTTGTGTCTTTATTATTATGTGACTGGAGGAATTTATGCTCTGATCCAATCTGTTTGGAGTTTTGTAGGGTTTTTCTATGTTCATGGGCATCTTTTCCTTAAGGTTAGGAAGTTTTCTTCTATAATTTTATTGAAGATATTCACTGGCCCTTTAAGTTGGGAATTTTAGCTCTTTTCTTTTACTTCTCATCTTTTGTGAAGTTTTGTCCTTCTCATCTTTTCCTGGATCTCCAGGATGTTTTGGGTTAGGACCATTTTTTCTGTTGCATTTTCTTTGGTTGTTGTGTCTGTATTTTCTATGGTATCTTCTGAATCTGAGATTCTCTCTTATATCACTTGTTTTCTGTTGGTCATGCTTGCATCTATGACTCCTGATTTCTTTCCTAGGTTTTCTCTACCCAGGGTTGTCTCCTGTTCTGATTTCTTTATTGTTTCTATTTCCATTTTTCAATCTTGGGTGGCTTTGTTCATTTACTTTACCGGTTTGATTATGTTTTCCTATAATTATTTAATGGGTTCTTGTTTTTCCTCTTTACGGGCTTCTAACTGTTGACCCATGTTCTTCTCTATTTCTTTAAGGGAATTATTTGTGTTCTTCTTGATGTCCTCTATCAGTATCATGAGATGGGATTTTAAATCCAACTTTTGCTTTTTTGGTGTGCCAGGGTATCTGGGATTTGCTGTGGTGGGAGAAAGGGTTCTGATACTGCCATGTAGCCTTTGTTTCTGTTGGTAGAGTCCTTGTGTTTGCTTTTTGCCATCCTGTTATCTCTGGTATTTGTTGGTTTTGCTGTCTCTGACTGGAGATGGTCCCTCCGGTGGGCCTGTAAGCCTGTGTAATAATCCTGGGAGACCAATCCTCTTCTGTCAGGGTCTGTGCACCGAAGGCTGTCATGCTGCCAGGCTCCCAAGTACAAATGACAACTGGAAGGCTCCTGCAGCTCCACTGATTATATGCCCTGTGTCATCCTGATGTTCCCCTTCAGAAATATCCTGAAGAGAAAATGGAGATCTCACCTCTGTCCTCAGAAGTAGAGGCACTGCTCAGAGATCACTCTTTCCTGGTGGGCTGTTCACAGAAGACTGTGGATTCATCTGGCTCCCTGGTGCAAATGGCTATTGTAGGGCTCCTGTCCCTGCTACTCCACTGATGATATGCTCTGTGCAGTACTAGATGTTCCCCACCAGAGAGATATTGGAGAGAAAGTGGAGATTTCACCTACATGCTTAGAAGTGGAGGCACTGCTGGGAGATCAGTCTCTCTTGGCAGGCTGTGCACAGAAAGATCTGGAGCTGCATGGCTTCCTGGTGCAAATGGCCATGACCATGGTTTTTAAATGTACTTAGTATATCCTGAGAATTCAAGTCCTCCATGGTTAATAAAATTCTTTGAACTACACTTTAAAATATGTATGCAAATATTGTCGAAAGGACTGAGGACATGTTTACAATAAGTCAGTCATTGGAGGCTATTAGATCCAGTGCCAAATGGAGAGCAAATGTCCACAATCCTAGACAGGAAAGTGAAGCTATATTGTACCTTATTATTTAAGTATCATGACCATACGTATAGATGACCAGAAGTTACAAACAACTATAGAAATAAGAACATCAATGACTCAACATTTATACCAAATAAAAATCAATCATTTGATATCAGGTCCTAATTTTACTGTGAGTCCAGGAGTCTGAACTAATCATATCATGTCTCTTTCTAGAATGAAAACTGTCTAATGTCTTTCTATAAAAAATGTGGTAAGAATCAGTTCTTATTTTTTCTGTCTCATAGTCGAGTCCTTGTGACCAAATTCACCATCAATGATAATTGTTTCATATGGAAACTCCATAGGTATACAGAGCTAGAAATGGAACTCAGTACAGTAGCAAAGTTTCATAAGTTTTCAGGTTCTCAAATAACTGAATTTCTAAACAACACTCCCCATAATAGATTGGTTTTCAACCTGTGTCACACATCATACATACTGCATATTAGACATTAACAGAGCAATTCATAGCAGTAAAAAAATTATAGTTATGTCAGAGCAATGAAATTATATTGTTTGAGGGTTCTCTGCAAGTTGGGGAACATTATTAAAAAGTTGCAGCAATAGGAAGTGTTAGAAGCACTATTCTAGCACCTAGATAAGAATTCCCCTCCTGCTATAACATTAGCATGTGTCAACTGAAAAGAGATGTAGCCAGGGGTTATGTCCAAGAGATGATCTATACTTGAACAGTATGTGATAATGCTAACTAGCTGTGTGGAATGCTTAAATTTTTGTGAACAGACAAAGACTTTCAACTAATGAGGTACTATACAGCCTTGGACACACAGGATCCTGCTTTATTCTCTGTCTTCCCTACTTCTCCCTTCCACCTAAATGTAGCAGGTTTACTGAATTTAAAATACAGTCTCCTTGTAGATCTTCCTAATTATCTATGGAGAGTCTTATATTTCTTCTCCAGGGTCACTTTTCATCTGTATTGGGGTAGACAATGTTTCACCTGTGATGACTATCCCTGTCTCAATGGAATGCAAAGCTTTTCAGAGGCTGCTGAAGTTTAGGATTGGGACCAACTATAACTCATTTAGGCTTAAATCCCAATTATCAGTCAGAACAGAACCCCAATTTTCATAAGGCATCCCCACCACATCCTACAGGGATAGAGATTATATGCAAAAAGAGGATGAACAACCAATTTCTGGAGGCCTAATATAATCACCAACATAGCCAATGAGAATGAGAAGATTGAAAGGCAGGTGTTTTGATATATAAGGCAATTTATCACCTTCAGAATGATTCTTTCCTAGGAGGTCAGTAGTAATTTTGTGTTTGAGAACCAATAGAAAAACCCATTTCTGAAATATATCTCACAATTACTTGAAACATTTACATCAAGACACTGGAGTTTTCTCAAGACTCTAGGATGGTTCTAATAGGCATTGCAGTTTCAGAACCACTGTTATCAAATTTAAAATGATGGGAGATGCATTTGTAAAGTTTTCAAAACAAGGTTTAGCAACTCACAGCTATTCAACCGTATCTCCGTTGTGGAGGGGGATAATTCAGTAGGAATAATTTTCATTAATGATTTGATTTCAGTGATTGCTAGGTACTCAGAAACACATTGTCCTCCATTTGGAACAGTTGAATGTGGCACCTCTTTCCTCTTTTTATTCTTGCCTGTTGGAGGTGCAAGCTCTTCTATGGAAGCAGGAACAACCAGTATTTGTGGACCATATATAAGGACATTCATTATTGCCTAGTCCCCTTGCACAGGGCAATCATAAAACTGATCTATATACTCAACCTCCATTGGTTTCATTGAATTTGTCCACCAATTATAATAAAGCCTTGAATATGCATAATACATTTCATCTTAATGCAAATTCTTTGAAGTTTTATTGTGATATTACTAGAGACAAAGCTGTGCAAATTGTTACTCAATGCCCTCAATGTGCTCAATTCATTTCATCCCCAAATTTGGGAGTGAATCCCCAAGATCTTAAAGCAAATTGATGTGACTCATGTCTCATCATTTGGGAGGTTACAATTTGTTCATGTATCTATAGATACCTTTTCTGGTATGATTTTTGCATCTGCACATTGTGGTGAAAATGTAAAAGATGTAAAAATTCATTGTTTACAAGCTTTTGCTTGCGTGGGAGTCCCAAATCAGTTGAAAACCAATAATAGTCCAGCATATACCAGTGAATTCTTTGAAAAATTTTGCACAGACTTTCATATTATTCATAAAACATGGATTCCATATAATCCTCAAGTGCAAGCTCTAGTGGAGAGAGCTAATCTTGCTGTAAAAATTACCTTGAAAAAACAAAAAAGGGGGAGTTTACCTCTCTGCATGCTAGATTGTCCTTTATTCTTTATAATTTAATTTTTTAATAGATAGAGATAATCTTTCTGCTGCAGACAGACATTGGAAGAGTATGAAGAAGTCAGAGAGTTTAGTGAAATGGAAAGAGTTGCCTTCAGGAGTTTAAGAGGTCCTGAACCTAGAGACAGGTAATGGGAGTTGGACGAAAGTTGACTTAAGACAGATAGATGCTGTTCTATTTTATAAAACAAAAAGAGGGACATGTTGGGCATTGGTAAGCTTAGCTCATAGCTCCTGGCTGAGCTGTTTGCACAGCCATTCTGAGAATGGAACATTCTGAGGCTTAGCTTATTTCTTGTTTTCCTGCCCTGTGTGGTATGGACTTTCCAAATGCCTGACCTATAGTTATGCTGTTTCTTCCTGCTATTTTACCCAGCTTCAAGTATATATATTGCTGATCCCTCAGTAAAGCTTTGGCATTCTTCTCACCAGAATGACCCAAGTCTGTATCTTCTGTTAATCCTTCAGGCATTCGCCCAATACTTGGTACCATGGCTGCATGGGTGCCATCACCAGGGAGGCTTTCAGACTTTAGGGTCAGTTGCCCAGTTGCCCTGCATGCTGCTGAACTCCTGAGAAGTCTTAGACTGTGGTGTTTTTAGAGCAGCAGACAAACTGGCGATCTCCCCTGGCAGAAGGCTCTAGCTGGCCAGGGAATGGAATTTGGGCATTGGGGAAGGGGTTTGTAGTGTGATGAGTCCCAGGTCCACTGGGATCCTCTGGATTGGTCCTGGGATTTATTTATGAGTGGGTGAATAGACTGGTTTTAGTTATACATTTATTATTGCTCCAATCTTATTGTTAATTATGACTGTTTCATGATCTATTTGTTTTTGTCTCAATCTCGGAAAGTCATTTATATTTAAATATCTTTTTCTTATTTTACAATATAATATAATACATAGATATAACATACCATATACAATACAATATAACGACAAATGTTTTATTCACATTTTGGTAATATTAATTTTTCTTTTTTCTTTTCTTTTTTTAATTGGATATTTTATTTATTTACATTTGAAATGTTCCCTTTTCAGTTTTCCCCTCTGCAAGACCCTATCCCATTCCCCTACCACTACTTCTATAGGGGTGTTCCCACACCCACCTACCCACTCCCTAGTCACTGCCCATACACTGATAATTGAGCCTTTCAGGACTAAAGGCCTCTCCTCCCATTGATGCCAGATAAGGCCATCCTCTGCTACATATGCAGCTGGAGCCATGGGTCCCTCCATATGTATTCCTTGGTTGGTGGTTTAGTCTCTGGGAGCTCTGGAGTGTCTGGTTGGTTAATATTGTTCTTCCTATGGGGTTGTAAACCCCTTCATCTCCTTCAGTCCTGTTCCTAACTCCTCCATTGGGGTCCATGTTCTCAGTCCAGTGGTTGGCTGCAAGCATCCACATCTGTATTTGTTAGGATCTGGCAGAGACTCTCAGGATACAGATATATCAGGCTCCTGTCAGCATGCACTTTTTGGCACCATCAATATTAATTGGGTTTGGTGTCTATAAATGGAATGGATCCCCAAGTGGGACAGTCTCTGGATGGCCTTTCCATTAGTCTCTGCTCCACACTTTGTCCCCACATTTCCTTTAGACTGGAGCAATTCTGGATTACAAATTTAGAGATGAGTGGGTAGCCCCATCCCTCAAACAGGTGCCTTGTTTAATCTCTGGATATGGTCTCTACAGTTTCTCCTTCCCCTTTGCAGGGTATTTAAGCTGATGTCATCACTTTTGTGTCCTGGGAACCTCTTGCTTTCCTTGCATCTGGGAATTTCTGGTGGCTTCCCTCAGTTACCCATCCTCCATTGCTACATACCTCTGTTCAATTTCATGACCCTCTTTATCATAACTGATCCTGCTTTCTTCCCCTTTCCTCTATTCCTCCAAAGTCCCTCCCACCATCTACCTCTTGTGAGTATTTTGTTTCCCTTTTTAAGAAGGACTGAAGCATCCACACTTTGCTTATTCTTCTTGAGCTTCATAGGGTCTGTGAATTGTATTGTAGGTATTCTGAGCTTTTTGCCTAATATCTACTTATCAGTGAATACATACCATGTATATTCTTTTGTGAGTGTGTTACCTCATTCAGGATATTTGCTAGTGACATCCATTTGCCTGCAAATTTCATGAAGTCATTGCTTTTAGTAGTTGAGTCATTATCTTTCTTTCATTGAAAATATATTTTTGTTTTCATACAATGTATTCAAATTACAGATTTCTTTTCCTCTTCTCACACTTCCTTGCAATATTCTTTGCAATATGGATCCACCACTTCTATCTCTCATTGAATTTTAAGAGTCTTCTAAGTGATAATTATAAAATTAAATATACTATATAAAATTAAAATCAAATATTACACCCCTGGAGATAGACAAAGCATTGGCTTATTGGTGATGTTGTTCTTATATCAATCAGGGGAAGAACACATAACAGTCTTTTGTTAATACTAGCTTGATGCCTGGCCTGGTGGTGAAAGCTACTTTATACAAGAACACATAGAAACCAGACCAGACCAAACCAAACCAAATCAAACCAAAACCAGACAGTACAATGGAAGAGAAAGAAGACAGACAGAGACTTGTGGACAGTGATGTCTTCCACAGACCTGGCCTTTTGTGTTTAGCACATACAGGGACACAGACATTAGCTTGCTACTACACCATGCATCATGGGCAAAGAAGTGACCCAGGGGCCTTCTAGCTGCATGGTCAGCCTTCAGTAGAAACAAACACAATGTGCAAGCATGTGGTGGTCAGATGGGGATAAAGTAGCTTGAGTATTAGTAACTGAGTTAGAGATGCAGACTTGAAGGTGGACAGGACTAGTCTGTTGTTTGTGCTCAGATCTATCAGACTTCTATTCAGGGGTCTAAGGCTTCTATTACCACTAGAGATTATGGGGATGTTCCTTGTCAGCATAGCTACCAGGGACAATATTGAAGATCAGGAACTGTACAAAACTGACCCTGCCACTCATTGGCTGTGGCACTCTGAAGAGCTGGCTCCCTCTCTCACTAGGCACAGCACTTTGGAGAATAGGTCATTTGTCTCCACCAGGCTGTAGACTGCAGCTTAACCTTGGTAGTGTTTGTGGGTGTATCTGAGGTCACAAGGGTGTGATAGCTGATCCTGCCATTTCTTTGTCATAGTGTGCCATGGATACAGAGATTATGCTCCACCACCAACCCCAGCAGTTGGAAAAACTGTCCACAGGGTTGTAAACACAGTAAAGCTAACCCCGCATTTCATCAGCTGTTATATTTAGTAGAGTGAGCCCTGCACCTTGCCTGCAAATCACAGCAAAGCTATTTCTGGTAGTAGGGGCACAGCTGAACTACCTGAAAGTAAGAGTTCAAGAGAGCTGGTCCCTTCACTCATCCCATGTGTCTGCCTTGAGGTGGTGTGGGGGTGGGGGTGATTCCCCTCCTTACTTCCACCACTTGTGGCAGTCAGTAGAGCAGGCCTGAGAATGGCAAAGCTAGCCATTCACTGGTTGTAGCACTGGGGAGAGTGGTCCATGCACATTGCCTGGGTAACACATTTGAACTGACCCAAGTGTCTAAGGCAGGAGTGATACAGCCTGAGTGTATGAGAGCAGAAAAGCTGTCCAAGCCCTTCCATACTGAAGCTCATGGACAAGTTGGCCTTACTTCTTAATGGGCAGCATAGTGGCTTGGCTATTGAAGGCATTGGTGTGGGTGAGCCTGCCCCAAGTGCATGAGATCAGGATAGTTGACTGATAGTGTTATTAGATGAACTAGCAAGAGCAGTGCTGGAGAACTCACTCTGGAGGTAGATAGGGGAGAGCCACAGCCCTGATCAGCTCAGTTACCATCCATGTCCAGATGCAGTTGCTCTCAGTTGACCAACACTCAAAATCTCTATCATCATAGATGTGTGAAAAGGTCATTCCTGGTGATCCAAAACTGCAGGATCTCCATGACACAGGACAACAGTAAAATTGGGAGGAGTCCTGCTGACGATCCAATATTGATGGTATTACAAAATCCAGAGATGTTGAACCAGACCAATGACTCATTGCAATGAACATTTGAAAATGAAGACAGGGATATACTGTGGGGCACACTGTGACATTAATACAACTGCCATGATGAGATGTTTTCTATGCTACAGTCTTTTTGTTGTTCTGCTTTGTGTTTTTTATTTGTCTGGAGAGTTTGCAAAGGTAAAGGGCAGATATGAGGGGCTGGGAAGATGAGCAGGGCTGGGGACCATTATGTGAAATTCACAAAGATTCAACAAAAAGATTTAAAGAATTGAAATAGGACAAAACAAACAAACTGAAGGAAAAGAGGCCAAGAAAAGGCATAAGAAAAATATATCAACCTAGATCAAGTTGTGTAGTTTTCACTATCATCTGTCCTTTTCCATTTAGATGACTTTCATATATGTATGTATTTGAGGAACATTATACATTATTAGGATTTCACTCTAGCACTTAAATAGACTTTAATTTTAGGTAGTTGTCTGTATTTTCTACCATGTTCCCCTCATCTTTTCTCACCCATTTGACCTGTCCTTCCAGTTCATTCATACCCATCAATAGCTACATATCCTATTTTCCATTTCTATGAATATCTAGACCCACCCCAGTATATTACATTATACTAATCTCTTTTTTCTATGGATAGTAGCTTGAATATCATCTTCTTAAGAGCTAAAATCTACAATAAGCATATGTATACCATAGCTATCTCTATGTTTTGGGGATACTTTACTGAGGATGATTTTCTGTTTCTAACTACCTGCAAATTTCATGATATAACTTTTTTGTTCACTTTATATTTCTCTCATTTCCCCATCTCTCTTGTCATCCCCTCCCACAATCCTTCTCCATTCCCCTCTTCTCCTCTGGGAGGGTATGGGACCCCAGGCTCTCCCAGACCTTTGCACATTACATAATTTATAACAGCTGAGTGATAATCCATTATGTAAATATACCACAGTTTCTTTATCCATTTATCCACTTATGAATATCTCTGTTGTTTCAGACTTCTGGTTATTGTGTATAGAGCAGTAATTAGCATGGTTGTGCAAATGTGTCTGTGATAGGATGAAGCATCCTTTGGAGATATGCCCAATAGAAGTATAGATGCATCTTGAGATAGACTGCCATCTCCCTGAGGAAATGCCACACTAATTTCAATAATAACTGTACAAGTTTGCAGCCCCACCAGTAATGGATTAGCGTTCTCTTCCTCTACCTTATCACAAACATGAGCTATCAGTTGTGTTATTGATCTTAGCCATTCTAACCAGTATAAAATGAAGCCTCAAAGAAGTTTGAGCTGCACTTCCCTGATATCTACAGATGCTGCATTTGCTCTTTGCAGAATTCCTTTTTAGATCTGTACCTCATTTTTAAATTGAGAAGCTTATTTTCTTAAAATCCAGTTTTTTTTGACTTCCTTATATGTTTTAGGTATTAGACCTCTATCAGATGAGGATTTAGAGAAAAATCTTTTCCCGTACTCTATGTTGCTGCTTTGCCTTGCAGAAGCTTTTCAACTTCATGAGGACCCAATTATTAATTATTGATTTTTGTACCTATGCTAATAGTGCTCTGCTCAGAAGGTCTTTTCTAGTACCAATGAGTTCAAGGATATTCCCCAATTTCTCTTCCATCAGGTCAAGTGTGTCTGGTTTCATCTTGAGATCTTAGTTCCATTTGGATTTGTGGTTATTTGCAGCATGAGGAGTATGAATCTATTTAAATTTTTCTACATGCAGCCACCTCATTATACCAACATCATTTGCTGAAGATACTGTTTTTCAGCAAGTATCTGTGGCTTCTTATTAAAATTCACTTGTTTATATGTGTGTGGAATTATGTCTGGCTCTTCAATTCAATTTCATGTTTTTCAAAATAACTGGTGTGTGTGTGTGTGTGTGTGTGTGTGTGTGTGTGCTCATGTGCACACATATGTGCCAAACCATCTAATTTTAACTCTATAGTTTGTAATACAATTTGATGTCTGTAATATTGTTATTTCCAGCAGTTCATTCAACATTCAGGATTTTTTAGCTCTCGTGTGTGTGTGTGTGTGTGGGGGCACATGTGTGTGTGTGTGTGTGTGTGTGTGTGTGTGCATGTGTGTGTTTCCTTATGAAGTTGAAAAAATGTCCTTTCATCTACTGTGAAGAATAAAGTTCAATTTTTTGTGTGGATTACATTGAGTCTATGTGCTGCTTTTGCTGGATGAACATTTTCACCCTATTAATCCTATTAATCCTAGTGATCCATGAGCTAGAGAAATATTTCCATCCTTTCATATCTCTTTTAATTTCTTCTTTGAGTTCTTAAGGTATTTTACCATATAGCTCTTTCACTTGCCTCATTAGAATTCTCCCCATGATATTTTATAATTTTTTGAGGCAGTTGGGGATGGTGTCATTTTCCTGGTTTCATTTTCAGACCATTATTCACTTAGATATAAGAAGATTATTCTGTTTTGTGAGTAAATTTTATATTCTGGTAATTTTCTGAAAATGTTTATTAGCAATGTGAGTTAACCAGGGGTATTTATAAATCATTTATATATCCTATCTTATCATCTGCAAATATAGATCTTTGTCTCTTTTCTCTTCTAGTTCTTATCCACTGATCTTCTTCAGTTGTCTATTGTTCTAGCTTAGACTTCAAGTGATATTTTGAATAGGTGTGGAGAGAGTGAACATCCTTGACTGGTTTTAGTGACATTTCTTTGAATTTCTCTTCTTCAAAGAGATGTTGGCAATGGGTTTGCTGTGAACTGCATTTATATGTTGAAATGATATATGTTGAAATATTTCTTCTATTTTTATATCCCTAATCTACCCAGTACCTACCTTATTCTCCTCCTCCTCCCCCTTCTTTTTCTTCTTCTTCTTCTTCTTCTTCTTCTTCTTCTTCTTCTTCTTCTTCCTCCTCCTCCTCCTCCTCCTCCTCCTTTTTCTTCTTCTACATTTTCTTCTTCATTTAATTAAAATGTGTTATACTATTGTCAAAGTACTTTAATAGTTACATGACTTTTTTTCTTTCAGTTTGTTATATGGTGGATCACACTTATTGATTTACATATGCTGAAACAGCCCTACATCTCATTCTTGGATTTGGTTTGCAAGAGTTTTGTCTCTATGTTCATAAAGGAAATTGGTGTGTCAATTTTTGTTTCTTGAGTTTTTATCGGTATATCTTACAGGGTAATTATGACCTCATAAAATGAACTAGCAATATTCCTTCTGTTTCTATTTTGTAGTATAATTTTGGAGTACTTGCATTAATTCTTGCTTTGAAATCTTGTGAAATATAAGCAAACAAAATGATTTAATATAAAAGATTTTTCTTCCCTCCTTAATTCTTTTATTGATGAGATTTCCTTTGAAGTTCATGTTCAAATACCTAAAGTTTTAATTTCCAGAATTTGTTCAGTTGAGATTTCTTTTCGATTCTATTTGTGCTCTTAAGTGTTGAACTATTTTATTCATTTCCTTTGCTTTTTCTGTCTTCATTTATTCCTTCATTTCTCCTATAAGGGGTTCTATAACATGTATAGAGTATTTTTTTTCAGAATCAATGGTAACTCAATCTCTGGGTGCAACAACTAGAATTCTAATTTTATAAGTCATATAAATCTAAATCCTCTGCTGGTGAATCCTGGCAGATTAACCATCTAAACTGGGAATCACTAAGAGCTACATCTTGTCCTCCTACTGTCCCAATTCAAAAGCCCATCCCTCTCTCTGCCTCTTCTCTTCCACTCTGTGATCTGGAATTCCCACTTACTTGCCCAGTTATTGTCTTTTTTATTCATTAGAAGGGTCACATAAAGTCCTGAGTATGAGATTCACATCTTGTCTCAGGTAGCCCATCTTGGGGGAACTGAATTAGCATCAAAATACAAACATCACCAGGGCTAACTCCAACATTTCCCCATTTCTGTCCAATTAAAAGACTCTTTTTATCAGAAATATTTTCCATGTAAATCTTCAATTCTATAATAAAAGGTTTCCATTCCATATTTCCATTAAATTAGCAGTGTTTTACATGTCTACCACTTTACTCTTTAATTTTCCATGAAAATTGTCAATTTTTAACGTGTTTATCTGAACTATTTTCCATGTAAGTCTTTAATTTTCTCATAAAGTGTTTTTACTCCCCTTTTCAATAAAGAAAAAAATCAACATTCACCTGCAGCAGGTCAAATGTCACTCTTTCTAGTAACTTGAGAGGAAGCAGTATAAAAATCAACCAAAAATATTTTCTTTAATGGAACTTATTTTCTAGTGTGAGGGGGTAGATAATAGCATATCAAAATATAAATAAATAAATGTTCACACATAGTAAATTCAATGAAGAGCAATATAACTCAGGTGAGTGAATGGGATTCACTAAAGAGGATGCTACATATTAAAAGTGTGATGAAGAAACATTTATTGTAAAAGTGGCATTTAGGCACAAATGCAGGAAGAAAATGTGAATTATGCTGCATATACATTTTGGAATATTTTCACTAATTTTCTTTTTTATTTGTATAATTATTTTTATTAAAATTTTTATTTTAATTTTGAGCATTTTATACATGAATATTGTATTTACATAATTTTTACCATTCCCTAACCTCTTTGTAACTGTCCTCATGTCCTTACCTCCCTCTCATATTTTTGACTTCTTTTTTTAATTTAACTATTGCTGTTTAGACACACACACACACACACACACACACATGCACACGCACACACACACACAAACATGAGCATGCAAACATACACACCTCACACAACTTTATGAGTGCATTTAGTCTTGTTCATATGATTATGAGAACTGACAACTTGAGATTATATTACATATCAGGCTGCCTGTCCCTGAAGAAGCCTAGTATTTCCTCTTTCAGTATCCAGTACTTTCCTGTAGGTCTTCAACTAGAACTAGAGTTATGTGTGATTTCCCCAATTCTACCTTGGAAGGTCCACTTGTATTGCCATTATTTAGGCATTGTTCCAGCAACAATGTTGTTGGGATCTCAAGAATGTAGCTTCCTCATTGTATATTGAAGACACAATCTCGCAGTAAATGTCCTGACTTGATTCTTTGACTCTTAAATGTTTTTTTTCTTCTTCTTCCTTGGTGACACCTGGTGTTAATGTATAGGAGTTATGTTGTGTATGTATCAGTTGTTGTTGGGTATCAGTAGTTCACTGTAGATTGGCTAGTTGTGGATATATGTGTTAGCCTTCATCTGATACAAAATTAAATAAATAAATAAATAAATAAATAAATAAATAAACTGACTCTTTTATCTCAGATATAAGTTGGGCACAACTATTACCATCTGTAATTTATAAAGTACAAGATAGACCTAACACCCAGCTCATGATTTCTGTCAACTAAATAGATCACACTGTCATCTATCTTAACTTAAAGGACTTATAAATCTGTACATTATGTCCTGGCTTAACTTGTATACTATCTGAAAACTATCTTCTCAAATATGTTCTCTCAATGTAAATAGCCTGGGCTGGCTATGAGACTACATATAGTCTTTCAACACCATCAGAAAGTCAAGAGTGACCAATACTGTCAGAAAATATAAAGTCTAACACAGCTTCCTGAACTGAGACAAACTGCAGAGACAGCTGCCTACATATACAGCCCCAGTATGTCAGAAAGTTGGAGCATCAGTCTTCAGTCTTTTGCCCCAGAATATTCTGACAGACCTTGACAAACAGGAATTATTAAGACTAGCTTATTCTGTCATGGCAGAACTAAGCTGTGCTAACCTGTAACTAGTGTCCTCTTAAGGACATTACAGGTCTGCAGGAGAGATAATTTCTACCCAGTGGCCACCTAGCCACAATGTCCCATGTCACCTGGAGGTCAAGATGCTCAGCTGATTCTTTGAACCCATGAATGGGGAGCTGTTAGGAGATATGTCTCAACAACAGTGAATAAATACCATCAAATGTCACATTTTATAGATTTCTGACATTTTTGAAAACCAAGTATCTATGTAAAGTAATCTGGACGATTGTCCATTAAATACTCTCAGCTATTTCTAATTAAATATCTTGAAAACACCCTAACAATAAACTCAGAGCCAAGAATTTGCTATATGGCCCTTAATTCACTGGCTTAAGCATCTCAGATTAGTTTGTAATGGCATTAATAGCAGCATTGGCTCCATGCCTTGTACTTTAAATTTTTTTGTATCAATAGAGAAAATTTATACCAAAGAAAACCTTGATTCTGCATCAAAACAACTCCCTACTAAAATAAAAAATGATGACTTCAACTTAGTAACAATTATAATGATTTCTCCCAAATGAGATTATGGCTACACCATCAATTCTACTTATTTCCTTCTTGTTCCAATTATGACCATTTCTAAATTTCCCACAAAGGCAACCTTAGAGTAACCACCTCCATCCCCAATGCTCAGGGACTGGGATGACTAGTCTTTGTAATTTCTTCAAGATGAATATGAGTATTAATATATCTTTGAAGGTGGGAGATAAGGGTAGAGAAAATGGAGTAGTTGGTTGTCCTTAAGAAGACCACTATAATACAATTGTTTTAGTCTCTGATGTCTGTGTCCTGACTGTATCTGGCTGAAAGTTTAAGAGATCGGGATTTCAAAGCAGGTCAGTTCAGCATGTCTGATGATAAGACTCACCAAGGCTGTATATTCTGTAATATACAAATCTCAAAACAAAATTTTTAGTATCATCAAGATAACTTTTTGTTTGATTCTCTGGAATCTAGTTCTCCAGGGGTCTCCCTTTGTCATATCTGATCCATATTACTCTGGAAGTTGTATAGACGCTAATCACCCTTTCTAAAAATGCAAAGTAAATCCTTTCTCCCAAATCAGCATATCCTTGAGCCAGAAACCAGAAAAGCCTTTATTTTTTATCTCTTTCCCAGGGGAATAATAAAACCGCAAAACTCAAAATCATACCCATTTTGAAAATTAAAATGATTCAAAACAAATAAAGTAAACTAAAATACTGTATGTGCCTATTCTTAGTTTTTTTCTATTTTGTCATGTCAGGAAATTAACCCAAATTCCTGTAGAGCCCATGTTCAAAGAATATGAGCTATCCTGCATGACTTCAAGCTTCCCTAAGACAATTGTTTTCATACTTAAAAACCTTAAAAAATCCTCTTGGTTATTGTAAAAACCTATTCTCAGTACTTTTTCCTAATCTGTCATGTCAGGATAATAAACCCTAAATCTCCGTGGAGCCCATGTTCAAAGACTGTGAGTTAGTTATCCCGCAGACTTTCTTATCATCTTTAAAACAATTGATTCACACTTCTATCTATACCTGCCTATAAGCAAGCAGCTTGTCAAACCAAGATTTAACCCCATGGAGCCCACGTTAGACAGAATTTGAACGTATATAAATTAGTCTTACAGGACGTTCAAATTCTGTATAAATTCTGTATGTATGTATATATATAGTTTATTATATATAAGTCTATAATATATAAATCTATATTATTATATATTATAGACTTATATATATATAAGTCTATTATATATAAGTCTATAATAAGTTATCTTTTATGCTCTCTACTTGGAGACACAGACTTCTATTAATTAATACCTGTTTTTAGCAGGCAATTATAACTACCCTCACTATTTGGAGTAAGTGCCTAATTTACCCCATCCTAGCTCTGAACCATGGGCAAAATTCCACATGTGATTTGGACAAAATCTGTAAAAAAAATCTATGCTAAAAGCAAATAATCCCAATTTTATAAATTCACAGTTACATCAACATCTTCCCCCAAGATGTAGGCAGCTTCTATTTTCTGGCTCTCTTTCTCAGAGAAGCCATCTTGTCTCTTTCCCCAGCAGGGAACCTCAGATCCCTCTTTCTTTGCTTCAAGGTTTCAATGCTTGAGTCCTCATGACTAGTCTCAGGGTCACCTTTCTCTCATTTAGAAAGCAAAACTCTAACTCTCTGGTTAATAATATTAAATTTCTAATGGACACTTGCCCAACATGTTGGTTTGCTACTTGTTGTGGGAAATACTAAAACTCAATCCACTCTATACTACTCCAGCAGGCACTGGTAAGTTTGCCAACCAGACACTTATGAACACCAACACCCTGTTCTCATCTCATAGAAACTGACTCAGAGCTCCAAAATTACTACACCCAGCTAGCTGCTAACTTCCCGCTGGAGGTTTGCTACCACCCCAGCCCCATGCTTCAAAATTCCCTTGGCCTTTTGGGGTGAACTTCTGGTAAACCCACACTTTGCCCCTATACCTTTCTCTTTGGAACTCAGTCAAGCTGTCTCATGAAGGAAAACACCACAAAAACTTAGTTCCCATACAATGGTAGCTCAATCACTGGGTGCAACAACTAGAATTATAGTCTTGTAAGCCATATAAATTGAAATCCTCTGGTGACAAATCCTGGTGGATTCACCTTCTGAACTGGAGATCACTAATAGCTACATCTTTTCTTCCCACTATCCCCATTCAAAAGCCTATCCATCTCTCCTGCCTCGTCTCTTCCACCTAGAGGCAATTTTAAAGTCTTTGTCTATGCTTCTGCTTTGATGAATTTAGCAGAGTATACTCTAGTAGGTATGCTGGACTTTTTGGAACCTAACACATAGTAGAAGTCATGGAGAAGGGATAGCCACAGCCCAACATAAAACAATATCACATGGTAACTTCTCATTGCACAGAGGGGCCATAAGTTGATACTGGGTGCCTTTGTGTTAGCTAAAAATGTCCAATTCAGTAATTACCATATAGCATTTCAGAGAAGGACTTTTGGTGGATATATAGAACTTTGTAATCAAACAACTGTCAATGAAGGATAACATCCATCGCAGAGGATCTATCCATCCTTCCTCCTGAATACCAGACTAACACTCAATCCCAACATCAAGATGAATTGTATTTCTTACCACAAAATGTACCTAAGTTTTTTCTTTTTAAAGGTACTTTATTTGTACAAGCTTTAAAACTGAAAGTAAAGTTACTTTAGGAAAATGAGCATTCATTAGTGAAGGTAAAAGTTGCAGTGCTCATGTCAAATATTTGAAATCTCCCAGAATTCACGTTTCAATGTGGATTTTGTAGGACTCAAAGAGTTTAACATACTCATGCATCAAAGACTGTTCATTGGAGTGGATGGCACTTCTTTGGAAATAGTCTCATGCTGCATGCTTCCTTGTAAACATCAGGCTGCTCACACAGTTGGGTATTGGGCATATGAAGCAATTGCACAGTGGTTGTTCTTATCTTTGGCAATCTTCACATAACCACCCAATCCCCATCGTCTACCCCAGCTGAACGAATTCATATGTTCCAATTAGTAGAAATAATAACACATGATAGACATATTACAATTACTGCCAAGAATACAGCATAACAGAAGTATCAGAGAAAGCAAAAGGTCTATTCCTGAGTATCAAGAGGTACCTAAAACAGGATGAGAAAACTACAGCAGGGAATGGGAGTTTCTTCCTATACATGCATCAGAACTAAAAACATGTTTTATGTGTGACATAATTAATGGCATTGACATGACATTTAAACTCTAGAAACCAGGTAGAAGAATGGAAATTTCACAATAATATATTGTCAGTAAGTTCTTAAGAGTTAAAGGGGAGCTCAGAGTTTAATGAGTGGAGATCAACTTCAAGGACAATTTTAAAGTCAAATTGATATTGTTGTATGCCTATTTTAAAAGTTTTTGGGACATGGACACAGGGTATACATGTAGCAAGCTCGATAGCGTAAACAATAAATTCCTAGATCACCCAGAAACACTGCCTCAATATGGAAGTTGTAAAATTATTGAGAAACAGCTGAGGTTAAAATGAGAGCTCTACACATGGGCACTTGCACACAAACATATGTGTACACAGACATGCAGAAAAAAATAGACCTCATACATGTACATGGAAAAATAAGAATAACTTTGTTCTACTTAAATGGGTCAAAAATTTCTAGGCTGTGTATCAAAATACTGACTGCAAAATTTAATCTCTTCATGGATCCCCTATTAGGGTATACAGGCCCTTAACCACTTAACCATCTCTGTAGCCCCTGGCATTTTAAATACAAAAATTTTGTCAGTTTATACCTGTTCTTGATCCTCCAGTAGTTACTGCCATCTGTTTCATTTCCCTCAAATCCATAGCCAACCACCAGAACTGCATGATTCACAGAACTGGTGCAATTTGGCTCATGATAAACATCTGAGAAATAAAATGGAAGCTGACATGAGATGCAAAGGCTACATGATGATGAGTACTGCCACCATCAATAGAGAGTCATTGTCAAATATCCTGAAATTATATAAACTACAATCAAATAATGAGGTTTATGAATTGTTCATAAGAATATATACCTATCAGTAATATATGTATATATATATATATACATTCATATATATTACATGTATATACACATACATACATATATATGTGTATATATATTTGTGTATATATACATATATGCATATATATATGTATACATATATATACATACACACACACACACACACACGGTTTCACAAAAAACTGAAGAAATTCAAAGTAATGATATTTGTTCAAAATCATGGTCAACAAGCATATGTGATAACATTTGTTATTGTCTATTTTTATTACTAGAATCTCCTGTCAAATTAAACTTATAGGATATAAATTGCTTAATTGAAAGGCTGTGTTATAATATGATTTCAGATAATCTGTCTCTGTAAATACATAAAACTTCCCACCAAAATGAGAAGAGTTGAAAACTTAAACAATATTTTTTTTATTAATTATGACATATTAACTTTCATGTGGAGGTTCATATCAGATGAAATTCAGCACTTATAAATATTGCATGGGGATTAATAAAATCCAGAAACTCAAACATTCATATCATATGGTTTATATATCATGTGGTCTGTGAATTTGTCATGGCACAGGAATGTCACACATTTTTTCTACATACATAGACAGAAATATACTAACCTCCATAATAGAACCTAAAACTATGAGGGACAACATGAACTCCAGTGGCAATGGGCCCTTTAGTTGCTACAGCATCCATTAGGACATCTTTACTCTCTGGGAGTGGCACAAATCCTGTGATTTTAGCAACTGAATACTTAGGATTATACCTGCATAGTCCGTCCTTTAAAAGAAAACGAAATAGAAATGCAGTTACTGAACCAATACCATGCAGTTTTTAATACCACTGCTCTGTAATATTGCTTGAGGTCCGGGATATTGATTCCCCCAGAAGTTCTTTTGCTGTTGATGATAGTTTTAGCTATCCTGGGTTTTTTGTTATTCCAGATGAATTTGAGAATTGCTCTTTCTAGCTCTATGAAGAACTGAGCAGTGGTATTAAAAACTGCATGGTACTGGTTCAGTGACAGGGAAGCGGATCAATGGAATAGGATCGAAGACCCAGAATTGAACCCACACATCTATGGCCAATTGATCTTCAACAAAGGAGCTGAAAACATCCAGTGGAAAAAAGATAGCCTTTTCAACAGATGGTGCTGGCTCAACTGGAGGTCAACATGCAGAAGAATGAGAATTGATCCACTCTTATCTCCTTGCACTAAACTCAACTCCAAGTGGATCAAGGATCTCCACATAAAACCAGACAAACTAAAACTAATAGAAAAGAAACTGGGGAAGACCCTTGAAGACATCGGCTCAGGGGAAAAATTCCTGAACAGAACACCAATTGCTTATACTCTAAGAACAAGAATAGACAAATGGGATCTCATAAAACTACAAAGTTTCTGTAAGGCAAAAGACACTGTCAAAAGGATAAATCGGCAACCAACAAATTGGGAAAAAATCTTCACCAACCCCACATCTGACAGAGGGCTAATCTCCAATGCATACAAAGAACTCAAGAGGTTAGACCCCAGAAAACCAAATAACCCTATCCAAAAATGGGGTACAGAGCTAAACAGAGACTTTTCACCTGAAGAAATTTGGATGGCTGAGAAACACCTTAAAAATGTTCAACATCACTAGTCATTAGGGAAATGCAAATCAAAACAACCCTGAGATTTCACCTCACACCAGTCAGAATGGCTAAGATTAAAAACTCAGAAGACATCAGGTGTTGGCGAGGATGTGGAGAAAGAGGAACACTCCTGGGGGAGGGAAAAGGACATGTGGGACCTTTGGGGGTGGGGAACCAGAAAAAGGGAAATGAATTCTAAATATAGAATATATACAATAAAAAAAAAGGAAAAAAAAAAAGAAATGCAGTTACTTCCACCTACTGCCTGGAAATAAGTCAGAATCACAGCACTCTGTACTTTGCAAATGAACATGGTCAAGTAAGGAGTTTTAAAAATCACCCCAGGAAGTAAAATATTGCTGGATGTTTAAGAACTAAAAATAAATTCTTTTATCTTCAGTAACAAGCAATAGGTCCTTCTTTTCTAATTACAAGAAAATTGAGTGCCACAGCGTTCTGAATTATCTGTGAAACTGTGTCCATATTCTTCATATATACAAAAGAAAAAAAGGATATACTGATATCACACCAAAAACTCTTGCAAATAAAACATAAAGACCACACTGATAGTGTACAAAGAGGTTCTAGCATGTAATCTGAGCTTTGAAGATAATGTATAATTTCTACAATGGTCACTCATTACAAGATGAGCTGAAATGACAACTTAGGAAGTCCACTTACTTTCCATTCATAAGGATAGGTTGCTTCAGCCTCCAGACCTCCATTGTGCAAAACATATTGGAATGCATTGTATGTATTACCCCAAAGACAGCCTCTGTTGCCTTGAGGTTTAGAATAGTCCACTAGGTTCTGTACACTCAGTCGGATCAGTTTTCCTGTTTTCTTAAAAATTTGTCCCTCAATGGCATCGGTCACAGGAAAAGCCCAACAAGAATTACATTTCTCCTAAGCAGAGAAGAAAATATGGTCATCTATAAACAAATACTAAGAAATACCTAGACAGCCTAATACTTAATGGAAATGGAAGACTTGCAGTTGATAGATCTACAAGAAGTAGTGCTCAGTCACCTAAGGGATTTGAATGCTCGCAGTATGTATATACTACAGTACACACAATAAAACATACATACACACATGCACACACTCACAGACACACATGAACATCTGAGCAGGAGTTATTTGTTTTATGGGTTATTAATGACAGTAGAATGGGGCATGACTAGAAGCACCTAAAGAAATGTTCAACATCCTTAATCATCAGGGAAATGCAAATCAAAAAACAACCCTGAAATTCAATTTCACACAAATCAGAATGGCTAAGATCAAAAAATTAGGTGACAGCAGATGCTGGTGAGGATGTGGATAAAGAAGAACTCTCCTCCATTTTTGGTGGGATTTCAAGCTGGTAAAACCACTCTGGAAATCAGTAAGGTGTCTCCTCAGAAAACTCGACATAGTACTACCTGAGGACCCAGCTATACCACTCCTGGGCATATACCCAGAAGATGCTCCAACATGCCATAAGGACACATGCTTCACTATGTTCATAGCAGCCTTATTTATAATATTCAGAAGCTGGAAAGGACCCAAACGTCCTTAAACAGAGGAATGGATACAGAAAATATGGTATATTTACAAAATGGAGTACTATTTAACTATTAAGAATGATGAATTCATGAAATTCTTAGGTAAATGCATAGAACTAGAAAATATAATACTGAGTGAGGTAACCCAATCACAAAAGAACACACATTGTATGCACTCACTGATAAGTGGCTATTAGTCCAAAAGCTCTGAATACTCAAGATGCAATTCAAAGACCACATGAAGCTCAAGAAGAAGGAAGATGAACATGCAGATGCTTGGTTTCTTCTGAGAAGGGGAGCAAAATAGTCATAGGAGCAAATTTGTAGATAAAGTGCAAATCAGAGCCTGAAGGAAAGACCATCCAGAGACTGTCTCACCTGGGGATTCATCCCATATATAGTCACCAAACCCCAACACTATTGTGGATGTCAAGAAATGCTTATTGAAAGGAACCTGATATGACTGTCTCCTGAGAGGACATGCCAGAGCTTTTCAAATATAGAGGCAGATGCTCACAGACAACCATTGGGCTGAATGTGGGGTCATCAATGGAGGAGCTAGAGAAAGGACTAAATGAGCTAAAGGGGTTTGTAACCTCATAGACAGAACAGCAATATCAATCAACCAGACCCCCTCCAGAGTTCCAAGGGGCTAAGCCATTAACTAAGTGGTACACATGGCTCCAGCTATGTATGTAGCAGAGAAATGCCTTATCAGGCAGCAATGGAAGGACAGGTCCTTGATCCTAAGAAGGCTTGATAGATGCCCCAGTGTAGGGGAATCGAGGCCAGGGAGATGGGAATATTGTGGGTGGATGAACACCCTTATAGAAATATGAGGAGAGAGGATGGGATAGGGGCTATCTGGGAACAGGGGAACTGGGAAAGCAGATAACATTTGAAATGTAAATAAATAATATATCCAATGAAAAACTCTACAGTGAGGGAGGAGAATCTAGTAGTTGGATAATATATAGATAGGGCAGATTGCTAAGATCAGTATACATTGTAAAATGTATAAAGATTTCAAAGAAGAAAAAAATTCTTTAAAAAACTTGCAATTCCATCCACATTCAATTTGAATACATAGACATGCCCTATTTTGACATTCATGTGGCTTAAGAAGATGGGCATAACCTGGCATGGTGATATATATCTTTAATCCCAGCACTTGGGAGGCAGAGGCAGGCAGATCTCTGTGGATTCAAGGCTAGCCTGGTCTCCAAATGAGCTCCAGGAAACCAAAGTTTCTTAAAACAAGAAAAACTGTCTCAAGCAAGGTAAGCTAGCAAGTAAACAAACAAAAAAGTGGAAAGAGAAGAGATTAATAATAATGATGATAATAATAATAACAATAATAAACAGCAACAATAATAACAATAATAATGATAAGGAGGAGGAGATGGAGAAGGAGAAAAATAAAGGCATTTGACAATGTAATACCTGTTTCCTCACAGGAGTCACATAGTCTTCATTTCACCAATCAACAAATTTGGGCAAAGCATCTCGCCAATTCCAAGAGTTAGGAAAACGACTACCAAGTGCACATTTCCAGAGACTTTTCCCAGTGTTGTATGGCAATGTAAACCCAATTATTGTGTCCGTGAATTCTTCATCAGTCTTCAAGAAAAAGTGCATAAATGATTATTAAAGAAAGATTATATGTAAAGCAATTAAAAAAAAACAATGTGAAGCAATCCATGTTACATTCACCATGTCCTCAAATTCATTTATTTCCATGGTGAAGGTATTCCTCCCCAGGGAGTTCTCCATGTTTTGCAGTTTAATCCTTTTCACATTTTCTTCCCATACTGCTCTCTTCATTGTATCTTCCCCCTGGATGAGAATATATGTAAGAAAATTCATTCTATTTGAAGTCCTACACAGGCTGACCTTTAGGATTTGCTGTTGGGCGGGGGGTAGAGGCCAAGAAAGGGATCTCAGCATACTGTGGTCTCATTTTCACATACCAAGGAAAGGAGAATCTGAACAGTCTGTGCTCACAATGATTTTTATTAGGTAATATCAAAGGTGGTGGTGGTTGTGGTAGGGCACCTGTGATCTCTCATGTACCTAGTCACTTTTACTCTGGGTACCATCTGGCCATTTTCCTAGATACCAACCGAGTGTATTCTTTTCCATATTTCATCTTCCATTCTTTCCACTTGATATCTGAACTGTGATCAAATGCTGATGCACAGACACATCTCCCAAGAACAGGATGGCCAGGAAAACAGAAAGAGTCATGTGTCAACCTGGATGTGATAGAAAAAAATAAAGACATGATTACACCAATGTTTTAAAAATGTCTTCATACTCATTACTGAGAAATTAAGCTGTCCATGGTTAATATAATAGTATGAATTATTCCATCAAATACTTTTTAAAAGATTGTAGAATATACTGAGGATATATTTTAACTGAGTCACAAAGCGCTGGTTATTAGATCCAATGCAAAATGAAAATAATGTACTCGGAATTCTAACACTGTAAACTTTAGGTGTACTCCATCTTGTTTTAGAAAGTCATCCAGGCACAATGAGCAACCAGTGTTTTATGATATCACTTATTATTTCTACCAAGCAAAAGTTCTGTCATGGTATTGGCCTTTAATTTCAAGATGTATGCAAGAGCTGAGACCATACGTCATCATATACCTTTCTCTTAAATAGAAATTGGTGGACATATCTTTAAGCCTCTCTTCTTTAGTAAAACTTTGTGAAATATCATCTAGAAAGGATGTGGGAAGAATAATTTACTATTATTTCCATCTAACCCATGAAATTTAACAACCAAATTTATATAGTCCCACTAGCTACCTATGTAAGAATTATGTCACATAAAAAAACAATAGGAAGCCAAAGCCATGAGAGGAGTATGATAGCAAGTGAATAATGGGATTTTTTATTCTGTAATTGCTGGATTTCCAGATCAACACTTCCCATAGGACCTGATAGGTATATATCACCTGATACTGTGTTTGTGCCTGCAAATTGAAACAGATACATCTATAGGTTGTGTGCAAGTGATGACTTCAAAATAACAGCTGCAACTCTGTGGACAGAATCAGACATTTAGTTAACAGGACCATAAACAAACATAAACCCAGAAGGGACTTGATTTCCTCTTTATCTTCTCTACCTACAAGGAGGGCTGGTGATGCTTAGATTAGATTTTTCTTCTTTGTGTTTCCCAAAGCTCCTTTCCAAGTCCACTTTCTGTTCTGCCATTCACAGGCAGGGTCTTACCTTTCTATGATGACCACTACAACCTCAGATCACTCCACAGGTTCAACTCTTCAGAGGAATGGCCAGTTTCTAGGATCTGGCCCAGGAACTCTTCACTCAAGCTATAAATCTGAAGTATCTATGAGGTTGGACCACCCTTCAATCATGCCTTAATTTTGATTGGCTGTGTTGGTGACAAGATTAAACCTCTCAGAACTAGGACTTCAGGCATCTTCTGAGTTATAATCTGATTGACCTTTTGGCATGGTTGTAGGCTACCTCTGTGGAGAGCAGGAAGCTGAATTTGTGAACCTTGTCAAAAAAAGGAAGATAGTCAGACTGGAACAATGGCTCAGCTGTTAAGAGCACTGACTGCTCTTCCAGATGTCCTGAGTTATTTCCCAGCAAACACATGGTGGCTCACAACAATCTGTAATGGGATCCAATGCCCTCTTTTGGTGTGCCTGAAGACAGTGACAGTGTACTCATATACATAAAATAAGTCTTTAAAAAATGAAAGGTAGATAGTCATCCTGTAGGTGTTGGATCACATTATAATGTATATTTTTGCTTTCGTGATTGTGTTTCTTGTATAAGGTATGTGTTGTTACCCCTTGATGGTTATAATGGGATATTTTAATTGCCATCTCTTGCATGGTCTTATTCATTATATTTTATTTCATGTTTAGTTCATAGCTATGATTGGAAACTTTGAGAATACAGACACTGGGATGCTTTTTTCCTGGTGTCATGGTGTAACATGAATGGATTTCATGAGAATCTTAGGAGACAGTGATACCCAAAGACAAAAATGGTATTTAAGTCTGAGCAATACAACATATGAATGAAGATACTATGAGTGATCTCATTAAATTCACTGGAGAATAAATTCAATCATTACCTAGATGCACCATCTTACCTGTCTTCTTCATTGTGGCTATATTGTGGTAACTAGAAAAACCTGTATTTGCCATTTTCAGGACCTATCCTGGTTACCACAAGAGGGCACACATTGTTTGACAGCACCAGAAAGAAATATTTAGAAGTATTTCCTCTTCAAATTTGCTCTGGACATTGAGCAGTAATCCTCTCCTTCCCATCCTCTTACCTTAGCACCCATCATTTCTCTTTGTTAGTGTAGATATTTGGGTACTGCTTTTGGTTTAGTGGTTTTCCTCACGAGAGTCCTGACGAAATTTAGTTTCCATTGCATCAGTCTGAAAAAGTGGGACCATATATTATATTATTAATTATACCCTACATGACCCATTTGTTACAAAATCTAAGACTGTTTAAGCCATCGATAAATGTTTAAATAGTGTTTTTTTAAGGGTCACATAAGTTATTTTATAGAAATTACAAGCACCAATAACAGACATCAGTTCTTACTGTAAAACCCACAGCTCTCTATGTGCTGTCTGCCTTCTACTTGTTTCTTACTTCAGCCTTTCCATATATTTGTAATTAACTTGTGAATTCCATACAGTGTGTTTTTAACAAATCCATTCCAATTTCTTAATCCCTCCTTGATGCTCTGTTTCTCACTTCCAATACTACCCCATAGTGTTTCCCTAATTTACTAAAAAAGGAAAGAAAAGGCCACTAAATTTGTGCAATGTGTTGATGATAAGTAAACACTGCTGAGCATTCATTCTGTTGTAGACTGGAATATATCTTCTCTCAGTTCACTTCAGAAATATGGCTTTCCCTCTCCAAGAAGTTATCATGTGCAAATAATGTTTTCATTAGTCTTGGGGCCTTTTTCACAGTTCCATCTGCTTCATCTTGGAATTTTTGTCTGATTTTAGCTGTTTATATTTTATGCATGTTGTGACAGTCTCTGTGATTTCACATGTGTATCTGTTGTATGCTGTTTTGTTAATCAGTTTTTAAGTCATCCACCACCTTTCACCTTCCCTCTACCCTCTCTTCTTCATTGATCCCCTAGCCTTGTGGTGATGGGTAGGATAAAGACATCCAATTCATGTAGGTGCTCCAAGTATCCATGGCTCTTCACGTTGTCCAGGTGTAGACCTCTGTGTTAATTGCCATCTATTGCATGAAGAAGCTTCTCTAATGATGACTGATAAACTCATGTATATAGCAATATGCCATAAGAAGTCTATTGTCGCTATGCTCTTTAGCAGAATAATAGTAATAGATTTATTTTCTCCTGGGATTATTAATTCTTGTCTCAGGTTGTCTCATTAACAGTGTCAGGCATATGACTAAGTAGGCTCCTCATTATAGCTCAGAGTTTATAGTTGTGTGGGATGCTTGATTACCTTTCTCATTTCAAAGCATGAATAGCACCATGAGCAGTATCCATTAGGAAGGAAGCTTCCAGTTGATAATCAAATTTACCCATATTCTATGAATTAAGTGTAGTGTCATCAGGAGGAAAGGAACATCTGGATTTGTAATGGAGCTAAATCAGGGTTCAAGAAGATAAGTTTAAAGATCACGGACAGACTAAAAGCAGTGGTGTCCTCAGGAAAAAGCCATATCCATCTACCTTCCAATTTGTGAAAAGGAATTAAAGGAAAGGCTAACTTGTAAAAGATACCACCAAAATCCAGAAAGCTGATGAGAATGTTCTTGAATGAAGGGGACATGTTCTATCCCCAGAAAGCAGAAGAAGTTGGCAACTTAGCCTACATCATTCTTTCTTAGAGTCAACCATACAAAAAGGTGTTGTATGACCTCCTTCTGGCCTACAAGGTATATGTCAGAGATGTCCCTGCATGAAAGCCAAGATAGGCAGTTGTGTATAGCTGTGAAGGTGATGTCTAGATTCCTAAGAAACTCCAAGATGTTGGAGATGGGATACCTGATGAGGACAACTTTGAACACAGTGTGAAACCAGAAGAGAGAGAGAGAGAGAGAGAGAGAGAGAGAGAGAGAGAGAGAGAGAAAGAGAGAGGAGGGGGAAGGGGAGAGGTAGAGTGGGGGAGAGAGAGACAGAGAGGGAGAGGAAAGGAGAGAGAGGGGGAGGGGGGAAGGAGAGGGAGAAAGAGAGGGAGATGAAAGGAGAGAGGGGGAGGGGGAAGGAGAGAGAGAAAGAGAGGGAGAGGAAAGGAGAGAGAGGGGAGGGGGGAAGGAGAGGGAGAAAGAGAGGGAGATGAAAGGAGAGAGGGGGGAGGGGAAGGAGAGGGAGAGGGAGAGATGTGTTGGAGTGAACAAAGCTGAAAGGGGTTAGAGTTTTAAGATACTTTGATATCACACATGGTCGTGTAGAATTTGGCATTTTCCCTGCTGGTTTTATCCTTGTTTTGGTCTAGTATTTCCTCACTATGTTCCTTTTGGTCTCTCTTGGAATGGCAATGTACAATTTGGGCCACTATATGCTATAAGTACGTGGTCTTCCCTCTAATTGATTTTACAATGGTGAATGTTAACAGATTACCATGAGTATTAGAAATTTTTAACAAAGGACTTTCAATTTTTATTACTTATATATCAAATGCTGCTCTTCCTCCAAGGGACCAGAGGCCATTCTACACGTCTCCCTTTCATCTCTGGGAGGGTGCAAGACCTCCCTGGGTATTGCCACAGTACCTCAGGTCTCTGTCAGATTAGGTGAATCCTCTCCCACTGAGGAAAAACAATGCAGCCAGGAAGACTGAGATGTATATCTATAATATATGTGCTGGCAGCTTTGTGTATGTTCTTTGGTTGGTAGCTCAGTCTCTGAGAACTCCCAGGGGTCCAGGATAGTTGACTCTGTTTGTCTTTATATGGGGTGCCTATCCCCTTCAGGACTTTCATTCCTTTCCTTAACTATCCTTAAGAGTTCCCCAAGTTCTGTAAGATGTTTGGATGTGAGTACCTGCATCTGTATCAGCTGCTGAGTAGGACTTCTAAGAGTAGAGTTAAGCTAGGCTACTGTTTGTATACCTAACACTGTATCACTAATAATATAAGGGACTGGTCCATGTCCAAGGGATGGGTTTAATGTTGGGCTGGTTATTGGTTAGCCATTCCTTCAGTCTCTGCTCCATCATGGTCCCTGCATTTCTATTAGACAGGACATATTTTGGGTCAAAAGTTTTGTGTCTTTATCCATCCACTGGGCATCTTGCCTGTCTACAGGAGGTGGCTTCTCCTCTATGTTCATAGCAACTTTATTAGTAATAACCAGAAACAGGAAACAATCCAGATGTCTCTCAACTGAACAATTGATAAAGAAAATGTGGTTGATTTATATAGCAGAATACCATCCAGTTATTAAAAAGGATGGCATCATGAATTTTACAGGCAAATAGATGGAACTAGAAAATATCATCCTGAGTGAGGTAACCCAGACCCAAAAGGACATGAGTGGTATCTTCCCACAGATAAGTAGATAAGTTGAGAATATCCAGGATTCAACCTATACACAGTTTAAAACGTAGGCATGTCCAAATGAAGATGCTTCAATCACACTTACAATGGGGAGCAAAATAATCATGGGACACAGGGGATAATTTGGGTGGGAACAGGGGGGAAAGGGAGGAAGAGATAATTGATTAGTTATGGGGGAGGAGATAGGAAAGAATCCCAGAGGGGACCATCTAGAAACTATTAGAGACTTGGGATGTGAGAGACTCTCAGCACCCAATGGGGGTGACCTTAACCAAAGTCCCCAACAGTGGGAGAGAGAACTCAAAGTGTCTGCCCCCACTTGATAGACAGGCATCAAGTGGAGGGTACAGGTTACCAACACATAGTCAAAATATTTGTCCCACAATAGTTTCTGTTTAAAATAACTGCACTGGCAAAAAATGGAGATGTAACTTACAGAAAGGAGGTCTAGTGACATCCTTGATTCCAACTTGGGATACATTTCATAGAGGGACACCAAGGCCTGATACTATTACCGTGCTATGACGTAGTATTACTGAGCCTAACATGGCTATTCTCCGTGAGACCCTAATAGCAGATGATTGAGACAAAGGCAGTTACTTACACTGAACCATTGAACTGACCTTATGGTTGAATTGGGGAAAGGATTGAGGAAGCTGAAGAGGAGGACAACTCCATAGGAAGACTAGCAGTGTCAACTAATCCGGACCCTCGTGAGTTCCCAGAGACTGAGCCACCAACAATGTAGCATACATGGGCTGTTGCTAGGCCCTGGATACATATATAGCAGAGGACTGCCTATTCTGGCTTCAGTGGGAGAAGATGTGCTTAATCTTGAGTGAAATGAGACCCTAGGGAAGGGGAATAACTTGTGGAGGATTTTAGCAGCACCCTCTTAGAGGCAAGGGGAATGTTATGTGGAACTATGAGAGGGGGACTGGAAAGCAATGGCTGGAATGTAAAAAGGATAATTTAAAAAACAATGATAAATACAGAACAGAAGGATCTGAGGAGGAAATAAAAGGAACTCTCTCTTCCTCTTCTGCACTAGAAGTTTTTCATGTATTTCTCACATACCATATATGTGGCCAAACATAGAAGGCTGAATTCACATTGTAATCTGTATTTCCTTGCAGATCTCTAGAGGCATCCACTTTTTTTCTCCCTTACAAATGTATAGACTCATTCTGCAAACTGTCACATATATTGGTAAAATACCCATTTACAAGGATAATTTAGCTATAAGAAGTTAATGGTCAGAATACATGGAGATAGAGTGATTTTGAATCTGGTGATTACAATGAACTCTAGCTTGGAAAGTTTAACAGATGAACTATCATTCTGTGTTCATTGGCCAATGATTTTGGACTTTGGGTCAGATACTCTCTGAGCACCAAGAGATAAATACAATCAGCAGGAAAGAGCTAGTCAACAGGAGAAGACTTAGGCCAAAACATCCCACTCCTCTTGAACCACATCAACCCAAGTGCCTCCAAGTAGACATAAGGAGGATATAATTCTTCTAACTCTCTAGTGTCTCTACCTTCTTTACACTCTTTTACTTCTATATCTTTCTAATTGATATGTCTTTGCCTATTCAAATAGAAACAGAAAAAAACTACACAGCAGAAATATGCCTTCAATATAATATTTATTTGTGAATAAGTCAAAAGTAATGTCTTCTACATTCTAGAACAGTTCAGGAGTCATGGACACTCCACATGCTCACTGCTCCTCTAACTCCCTGAGCCAAAGGAGGCACTTTACTGTAAGGACTAACAAGATAACTTTGGCACCAACATGATGTTCCAGTACCAAAATGATCCTATCTCTATTTGAGTTTGCTTGGGAATATGGGCTGAATTCTACTAGGCATTTAGGATGGCCACACTAGATTTACCTTAAAACATACAACTTTATTTACACTAGTATTCCCTATAATATTATACTAGTGTAAATGTTAAACAAATCTCACCAAGATGGAATTATTGAACAGAAATTCTCCTGCATGGTTCTCCTTTGCAAGCATGATCTCCATCTGCTTTGAAAATCCTTTGTTTATGGCCAGTTGAGAGGATCTTATTGGTGAAATTGCAACTGGAACTGGTGTCATGGCTGCAAGGCAGACTGTGTGGGCCCAAAGGCAGTGCTGAAAGTTCAGGGGTCACGCACTAGATTCCATTCCTTTTGCAGATGGGTATCATTATATATGCTAGAGAATTCATATCATGGGGTCACAGCAGTGTGATCCCACAGACTGGCTTCATAATTTTATTTTGTTGTTGCTATTATAGCTTAATCCTTTCCTTGGGCAGTACCTTTGAACTATCCTAACTCACTGCTGGAGGTTGGTTTACTAGCACAGCAGTGCCACCTTAGAATTATCATCTCATTAGAATATCAAAAGTATATTCTTAGCCAGGTTCATATCTGAGCTGTTTGGTGGCTTGTCTTGAGCTTGCTTCTGAGGCCTACTTCTTCCAGAGCTGTCTGCTGACAAACTTCTATCTCACATGAGCTACATAACTTCTAGTCACATTTCATGCTTCCTAAACTAATCCAGATGGATTTAAGTTATGTTCCTTAACCTTATGGAACAAGAATCCCCAGTCATGCTTAGGACAATGTGTGCCTCTCCCTAGACACACATTTCATAATCCTCCATCATTTCTGGACTCACTGGTTCACATACAGACAAAAGCTATGAGGTTTATAACAGTGAGCCACATCCTATCTTACCTCTAGACTTCTCCATAATCTATAGAAAACACTAAAAACCATAAGAAGCTCAGAGTACACAAGACCTTTACAGCCCACACTTTCAAATGCCACCACAACCCTCCCCACAAAACAACAAATCAGGTCTAATATAGCAACACCCAACTTTCCCAATACTATTTTTTTCTACCTTGATGTCTATGGATAGATAGGCTAGATATCATAGATAAAAGAAATATTAGGAGTAAAACGGCTTATTTCACAATATACAATTCATCATTGAGAAAAGCCAAGGCTTGGAACTCCAAGCATGCGTCAGAATTAGCAGTTATGTCCAAATGCCAAATACTGACATTACCTCGGTCTCATGCTCAGCCACCTTTATTGTAAAGCCTAGATGCACCTTTTTAGGATGGTTTTCCTCCTAGTGACCTTGGTACTTCCTTGTAAATTAATAGTCCAAAAATGCCCAAAAGGCATGGTGACAGGCTATTCTAATGGAAGCAATTTTAAATGTATTTCTAGTTCACATGTATGTCCAATTGACAACTAATATTAGCCATCATTACTGATTTGGCAATGATAATTCTGATAGCATCTAACAAGGAAAGCTTTTCTTTCTACTTCAACTCTGTCAGATATATTTTTGGAAGAAGATAGTCTGGGTTGTTATTGGTGGAACTTGTGAAACATTTCTTTTTTTTTAACCTTACATATACCATTTTGATTATTTTAATTAGATATATTCTTTATTTATATTTCAAATGATTTCCCCTTTCCTGGATCCCCCCTCCCTGATAGTCCCATAAGCCCTCTTCCCTCCCCCTGTTCCCCAATCCACACCTTCCCACTTCCCTGTCCTGGTGTCCCCCTATACTTCTGTACTAGTCCTTTCCAGGACCAGGGGCCACTCCTTCCTTCTTCTTGGGCATCATTTGATATGGGAATTGTGTCTTGGGTATTTCAAGCTCCTAGGCTAATATCCATTTATCAGTGAGTGCATACCATGAGTGTTCTTATGAGAATGGGTTAACTCACTTAGGATGATATTCTCCAGCTCCATCCATTTGTCTAAGAATTTCATGAATTCGTTGTTTCTAATGGCTGCATAGTACTCCATTGTGTATATATATACCACATTTTCTGTATCCATTCCTCCATTGAGGGACATCTGGGTTCTTTCCAGCCTCTGGCTATTATAAATAGGGCTGCTATGAACATAGTGGAGCATGTATCCTTATTACATGCTTGGGAATCCTCTGGGTATATGCCCAGGAGTGGTATAGCAGGGTCCTTCAGAAGTATAGTTCCCAGTTTTCTGACGAACAGACAGATTTCCAGAGTACCAGCTTGCAACCACAACAGCAGTGTAGGAGTGTTCCTCTTTCTCCACATCCTCACCAGCACCTGTTTTCTCCTGAGTTTTTGATCTTAGCCATTCTGACTGGTGTGAGGTGCAATCTCAGGGTTGTTTTGGTTTGAAATTCCCTAATGACTAAGGATGTTGAATATTTCTTTAGGTGCTTCTCCACCATTTGATATTCTTAAGGTGAAAATTCTTGAACATTTCTTAAGGTGCTTCTCAGCTAACCGAGATTTCACCTCACATCAGTCAGAATGGCTAAGATTAAAAACTCAGGAAACAGCAGGTGTTGGCATGAATATGGAGAAAGAGAAACACTCCTTCCACTGCTGGTGGGATTGCAAGCTGGTACAACCACTCTGAAAATCAGTCTGGCGGTTCCTCAGAAAACTGGACACAATACTTCAGGAGGACCCTGCCATACCACTCCTGGGCATATATCCAGAAGATTCCCCAGCATGCAATAAGGATACATTTTTCACTATGGTCATAGCAGCCTTATTTATAATAGCCAGAAGCTGGAAAGAACCCAGATGTCCCTCAACTGAAGAATGGATACAAAAAATGTGGTATATATACACAATGGAGTACTATTCAACCATTAGAAACAATGAATTCATGAAATTCCTAGACAAATGGATGGATCTGGAGAACATCATACCAAGTGAGGTTCCAGTCTCAAAGGAATACCCATGGTATGCATTCACTGATAAGTGGATATTATCCTAGAATCTTGGAACACCAAAGACACAATCCACATACCAAATGATGTCCGGCAAGAAGGAGGGAGTGGACCCTGGTTCTGGAAAGGCTCAATGCATCAGTGTAGGGGAATACCAGAACAGGGAAGTGGGAAGAGGTGGGTGGGGGAACAGGGGGAGGGAAAAGGGCATGTGGGACCTTTGGGGGGCGGGGAACCAGGAAAAGGGAAATGAAATGTAAATAAAGAATATATCCAATAAAAAAAGAAAACTCTTTGAGTAGCTCTGTACCCATGTTTTAATAGGGTTATTTGGCTCTCTGAAGTGTAGCTTCTTGAGTTCTTTGTATATCTTGGATATGAGCCCTTTGTTGGATGGAGGGTTAGTAAAGATCCTTTCCCAACTTGTTGGTTGCTGTTTTGTCCTTTTAATAATGTCCTTTGTCTTACAGAAACTTTGTAGTTTTATGAGGTCCGATTTGTCAATTCTTGATCTTAGAGCATAAGCTATAGGAAATTTTCCCCTGTGCCCACGTCCTCAAGGGTTTCTTTTCTATTAGTTTCAGTGTGTCTGATTTTATGTGGATATCCTTGATCCACTTGAACTTGAGGTAAGTACAAGTAGATAAGAATGGATCAATTTGCATTCTTTTGCATGCTGACCTCCAGTTGAACCAGCACCATTTGTTGAAAAGGCTATCTTTTTTCCACTGGATGGTTGTAGCTCCTCAAGAGACCATAGTTGTGTGGGTTCATTTCTGGGTCTTCAATTTTATTCCATTCATCTACTTGCCTGTCACTGTACCAATACTATGCAGTTTTTAACATTATTGCTCTGTAGCACTGCAGAAAGTTTATTTTATTGGATATTAGAATAGTTACTCCAGCTTGTTTCCTGGCACCATTTGCTTGGAAAACTGTTTTCCAGCCTTTTACTTTGAGGTAATGTTTGCCTTTGACACTGAGATGCACTTACTTACACTGAGATGCAAACATTGGGCCTTGTTTAAGATTCCAGGCTGTTATTCTATGTGTTTTTATTGGGGAATTGAGTCCATTGATGTTAAGATATATTAAGGAATAGTGATTGTTGCTTTCTGTTTTTCATTGATGTTTTTCATGTAATTTTTATGTTTGTGTGGTTATCTTCTTTTGGGTTTGTTGAAAGATTACTTTCCTGCCTTTTCTGGTGTGTAGTTTCCCTCCTTTTGTTGGTGTTTTCCATTCATTATCCTTTGAAGGGCTGAATTTGTGGAAAGATACTGTGTAAATTTGTTTTTGTCATGAAATACCTGGTTTCTCCATCTACGGTATTTCAGAGATTTGTTGGATATAGCAGTCTGGGTTGGCATTTGTGTTTCCTTAGGGTCTGCATGACATCTGCCCAGGTTCTTCTGGCTTTTATAGTGTCTGGTGAGAAGTCCGGTGTAATTCTGATAGGTCTACCTTTACATGTTACTTGACCTTTTCCCCTTACTGCTTTTAATATTCTTTCTTTGTTTAGTACATTTGGTGTTTTTATTATTATGTGATGGGAGGAATTCCTTTTGTGGTCAAATCTATTTGGAGTTCTGTAGGCTTCTTGTATGTTCATAGGCATCTCTTTCTTTAGGTTAGGGAAGTTTTGTTCTATAGTTTTATTGAAGACATTTACTGGCCCTTTAAATTGGAAATCTTCACTCTCTTCTATATCTATAATCCTTAGGTTTGGTCTTCTCATTTTGTCCTGAATTTCCTGGATGTTTTGGGTCAGGAGATTTTTGCATTTTTCATTTTCATTGACTTTTGTATCAATGCATCTGAGATTCTCTCTTCCATCTCTTGTATTTTGTTGTTGATGCTTGGATCCATGACTCCTGACTTCTTTCCTAGGTGTTCTATGTCTTGAGTTGTTTCCGTTTGTGATTTCATTATTGTTTCTACCTCTTCTTTAGATCCTGGATGTCTTTGTTTAATTCCTTCACCTGTTTTGTGTATTTTTCCTTAGTTCTTTGAGGACTTCTCCCTGTTTACTTGTGTTCTCCTGTATTTCTTTAAGGGAGTTATTTATGTCCTTCTTGAAGCCCTCCATGAAGCCCTCCATCAGCATCATGACCTTTGATTTTAAATCCAAATCTTGCTTTCCTGGTGTGTTGGGGTATCCAGGACTTGATATTGTGGGAGAATTGGGTTCAGATGGTGCCATAATGCCTTGATATCTGTGAGCAACATTCCTGCATTTGCCTTTTGCCATCTTGTTTTCTCTGGTGTTAGTTGGTCCTGCTGTCACTGGCTGGTGCTAGCCCCTCCTGTGTGCCTGCAGGCTTATATCAGCAACCCTGCGTGACCTGCTTTCCCCTTCCACAAATTGTTGTGCTGCTGAGTTCCTGGGTACTCCCCACAGGTGGAGTCCTGGTGGAGTATGTTTCAAGCAATCCTCTACTCCAGTAATCCCTGCCTGCCAATCTATTCCACTGTCACAGGAGCAGAGATGGTGGTGGAAACCCACTCTCTTGTAGTTAGTTGTATTTGGGTATGTAGCTCTGTGGCCCTGATCAAGATCAACTCTGGGTGTAGTCTATGCTGGCTCTCTCCTCTGTGCCGCTGGGTGTATAGCTTGCTTCCTGAGCCACTTGGAGATGGCACACTGTAGCTGGGATGTTCCTGATCTGGAGGCAGAAACCAGAAGGCTCCTGCCAAAGGCTTCAGGACAGAATCCTCTGATCTGCAGGGCCAGTCTCACCTGTGCAGTCTGCCTCCTCCGTGCTGGCTTCTGGTTGTATAATTGGATTCCCGCACAGCTTGGAGATGGCATGCTGTGACAGGGGATTTTTCTGATCTGGAAGAGGAAATAAGAAGCCTCCTGCCAGAGGCCTCTGGACAGGATCTTGGCAAACATTTCTTAGGCCATTATGTCTTGTGAAGTTTCCACTGAGAAGTCAGCTGCTATGCTGATGGGTTTGCTCTTGTTTGTGATTTGTGGCTTTTCTTCTGTAGCTTTCTTTGCTTTGCATATTTACTGTTTTAAATATAAAATGATGTGTACTGTTTTTTTTCTTTGTGTTTTTTCAAGTCTCCAGTTGAGAAACTGGTCTATTTTATTTACTTTGGATTCTTCTTCTGCCACTATGATTATGATGTTTAGATACTATGATTTCACAGTCTTCCAAAATTATACAGGTTCCTTTTTGTTTCTTTTTCTTGCCTTAATATCAATGTTTATTGAAGCATGTTTTAAAAATAGCTATTTGAAGGAAGAAGTCTAAGTGCCCCATCAAATGTGAAAAGACTAATAAAATGCAGGAGTTATAAACAATGGAATTTTTCTTTGCCACAGGAAAGTGGATGCAACTACAGATAATTATATTAGGTTAATCTCAGAAAAGCAAATATCACAGGCATTCTCTCATTTGTGCAGCCTTGACATTATGTAGATACATAAAACCATGTGTGGTGCTGGCAAGAAGGCTCCGTGGATAAAGAAACTTCCTGGCTAGTCCAAAGACCTGAGTTTGATCCTGAGGACCAACATGGTGGGAGGACAGAACCAACTCTTGCAAGTTGTCCTCTAACCTTCATGTGTGCCCAGTGGTGTGTATATACATTTTCACAAATCTACACACACACACACACACACACACACACACACACATATATATATATATATATATATATACACACATACAGTAAAGGAATGTAATTATATATGTACATGTTTATGTCCATAAACATAGATGAATACATGTAATTTTTTTCTAACCATGCATGTATATATAACATGTAAGTAAATCAAAACTATTTAGGGAAACAAAGGGGATTAATATGAGAGAGAAAGAGTCCAGGAAAGGACTGGAGATCTTGGGAAGCAATGTGCTCAAAACAAATCATATTCTTTTATGCAAATTTCCTCAGGATACCATATACAAGAAAATACTCAATCTAGAAAACAATCAAAGAACACAATCTTTGAAACATGGATCTGGGAGTGAGAGACAGTGTTGCCAGTGTTGCTGGTGAGGTGACATGGACTCTAATTTGGATTTGCAGAAATAACCCTTCCAGACTGAAACTTGGTGTTATGGAGAAATCAGTCAAGAAGCTGAGGCAGTAACTTCTGCAGGACCCAGTTGCCACCTACCATGTAGTGACAATGAAGCTAATCCTTGGGATTGCATCATGCATGCAACAATTTCTTTAGGAAGAGAAAGGGATAGAAAACATTTTCAGGTTTCCTTCTAGGGAGATTCAGTGAAATAGTGCCTTGTACCAAATAAAAATATGGGTATATATATATATATATATATATATATGTGAGTGTGTGTGTGTGTATGTGTGTGTGTATATATATAAGTTATAAATATTATACATATATCACCATTTTATAAAGATTATATATATCTTAAAATATATATCTTAAATTTTAATATTTCTTTTGGAGGCTCTCAAGGAGAAATTCCTTTTTCCTGCTCCTAGAATCTGTGTTCCTTTATTCCTATGTCTCTCTGACCTGGTGCTTTATTTCCCCTCTTTAACTCATTCTGTGACTTGACTAGACTACTAAAAATCTGGATCTATCCCAATACCTGAATATCCATCTCTCAAAATTCCACTTTGCCATGTTGGGTAGCATTTTGTTGGTGTCTGTGACTTTGGGGTTAGGATCCAGGCATCTTTAGCAGACCCTCTTCTATCTACTCTACCTCTAGGATTCTTTCAGTGACCCTATCAAGAATATATTCACTAGAGTGTTTGAGAGTGAAAACAGAAAGTAATAGGTGGGCTTGTAAGTAGAATCTTGGGATATGGAAGTGGGTATGGAGATGTCTTGAAGACAGGCATTAAGCGGAAGATGGTGATCCTGGGAGAAATGAAATGGAGATATGAGAAATGGTGTAAGAGGAATGGCAGAAGTAAAAACCCGAGAATGTTCATGTAAATGAATAAAACTGGAACTCTGTCCCGTTTGGTACAGACAAAAACTATACAAAAGACCATAAATTTTAATGTAGGTATTCTTTTTTTCTTTATGTTCTTTGATATAATCTTTATTTACATTTCAAGTGATTTTCCTTTTCCTGGATCCCCCTCCCCAAAAGTCCCATAAACCCTCTTCCCTCCCCCATTCTCCAATCCATCCCTTCCCACTTCCCTGTCCTGATATCCCCCTACACCTTTGCACCAAGCTTTTCCAGGACCAGGGGCCACTCCTTCCTTCTTCTTGGGCATCATTTGATATGGGAATTGTCTTGGGTATTCCAAGCTCCTAGGCTAATATCTGTTTATCAGTAAGGGCATACCATGAGTGTTCTTTTGAGACTAAGTTATCTCACTTAGGATGATATTCTCCAGCTCCATCCATTTGTCTAGGAATTTCGTGAATTCATTGTTTCTAATGGCTGCATAGTACTCCATTGTGTATATATACCACATTTTCTGTATCCATTCCTCCATTGAGGGACATCTGGGTTCTTTCCAGCTTCTGGCTATTATCAATAGGGCTGCTATGAACATAGTGGAGCATGTATCCTTATTACATGCTTGGGAATCCTCTGCGTATATGCCCAGAAATGGTATAGCAGGGTCCCCCAGAAGTATCATTTCCAGTTTTCTGAGGAACTGCCAGACTTATTTACAGAGTGGTAGTACCAGCTCGCAACCCCACCAGCAGTGGAGGAGTATTCTTCTTTCTCCATATCCTCATCAGCACCTGTTTTCTCCTGAGTTTTTGATCTTAGCCATTCTGACTGGTATGAGGTGAAATCTCAGGGTTGTTTTGATTTGCATTTCCCTGATGACTAAGGATGTTGAACATTTCTTTAGGTGCTTCTCCACCATTTCATAATCCTCAGCTAAAAATTTGTTTTAGTTCTGTACCCCATTTTAAGAGGATATTTGTCTCTCTGGAGTCTACCTTTTTCAGTTCTTTGTATATCTTGGATGTAAGCCCTCTGTTGGATGTGATGTTGGTAAAGATCTTTTCCCAATTTGGTAGTTGCCGTTTTGTCCTTTTAGCAATGTCCTTTGCCTTACAGAAACTTTGTAGTTTTATGAGGTCCCATTTGTCATTTCTTGAACTTAGAGCATAAGCTATTGGTGTTCTGTTCAGGAACTTTTCCCTTGTGCCCATGTCCTCAAGGGTCTTCCCCAGTTTCTTTTCTATTAGTTTCAGTGTGTCTGGCTTTATGTGGAGGTTCTTGATCCACTTGGACTTGAGCTCAGTACAAGGAGATCAGAATGGATCAATTTGCAGTTTTGCATGCTGACCTTCAGTTGAACCAGCACCATTTATTGAAGAGGCTATCTTTTTTCGACTGGATAGCTGTAGCTCCTTTATCAAAGATCAAGTGACCATAATTCTGTGGGTTCATTTCCAGGTCTTCAATTCTATTCCATTGATCTGCCTGCCTGTCACTGTAGCAATACCAAGCAGTTTTTCACACAATTGCTCTGTAGTACTGCTTGAGGTTTGGGATATTGATTCCCCCAGAAGTTCTTTTACTGTTGTGAATAGTTTTAGCTCTCCTGGGTTTTTTGTTATTCCAGATGAATTTGAGAATTGCTCTTTCTAAGTCTATGAAGAATTGAGTTGGGATTTTGATGGGATTGTATTTAATCTGTAGATTGCTTTTGGCAAGATGGCCATTTTTAATATATTAATCTTGCCAATCCAAGAGCATGGAAAATTTTTCTATCTTCTGAGGTCTTCTTCGATTCCTTTCTTCAAAACTTGAAGTTCCTGTCATACAGATCTTTCACTTGTTTGGTTAGAGTCACACCAAGATACTTTACATTGTTTGTGGCTATGGTGAAGGGTGTCATTTCCCTAATTTCTTTCTCAGCCTGTTTATCCTTTGAGTTCTGGGAGGTTACTGATTTGCTTGAGTTAATTTTATATCAGCTATTTTGCTGAAGTAAACAATCATTCACCATGATCAAGTAGGCTTCAACCCAGGGTTGCAGGAATGGTTCAATATATGGAAATCCACCATTGTAATCCACTACATGAGCAAACTCAAAGAAAAAAAAACACATGGTCATTCCATTAAATGCTGAAAAAGAATTTGACAAAATTCAGCATCCTTTCATTTTAAATGTCTTGGAAAGAACAGGAATTCAAGGCCCATACCTAAACATAATAAAAGCCATATACAGCAACCAGTAGCCAACATCAAACTAAATGGAGAGAAACTTGAAGCAATCCCACTAAAATCAGGGACTAGACAAGGCTGCCATCTCTCTCCATATTTATTTAATATAGTACTTTAAGTTCTAGCCAGAGCAATTAGACAACACAAGGAGTTCAAAGGGATACAAATTAGAAAAGAAGATGTCAAACTATCACTATTTGCAGATGATATGATAGTATACTTAAGTGACCTAAAAAACTCCACCAGAGAACTCCTACAGCTGGTAGGTATTCTTTTTAAAATAAAATTCCAACTGTTAAGTTCATCCAATGAAAATTCAAGAACCAGATGCTGTGGTGCAAGCCTGCTCAGAGATAGAAAGCACCCAGTTGACCTTCCTCCTCACCTTGACAAAAAACATAATTGTTAAGCTATGACCTTTCTTTTCTTTTCTTTCCTATATCAGACATTAATATTACCGGTCTAAAATTTCAAATTCCGATTTTTTGAAAAATTGAAGTGTTTAAAATTTATTCTTTTAAAAATATATTCATAAAAATATTAAAATTTTCTCAAGTATGATCTGTTGTAAAATTTAAAAAAGTCAAATACTTTCTCATTTTGAGAGGGAAGAACCAAGGTATAGTCAATCTTAAAGCAAATCTGAACTTCTCAAATGAACATGAGTCTATGTCCTATTATCTTCTGGCATCCTCTAAGGGTTTTAGGTGACTTCTCAGACTCTGCTCTCTTCAGCACACACAGGTTGTTGTCTAGGCCAGAGCCATCCCAAGCCTGGAACTGTTGTTCTTGGTGGTCATCCCATGGTACTGACATCTCAAAAACTGCTGGGATCCCTTGCTCCTACTGGAATGAACTGCCATCACTAGTTTCTTGGAGGATCTTTTTAGGGACTCCAGCCCTGCCCCACAATGCCAGGCCTCAGCTGCTCTCCATTACATTTTCATGCATTCAAAACCATTTGCATGTGTGTGATTCTTACATTAGCAAGTTTGGCTGCCCCCAGGAAGTACAACCCTGGCTGCTTTTGAAGCACAGCTTCTGTGTGGCGATTCTGATGAAACACTTCCCAGAAGACTTCACCTCAGCTATGCTGGTCTCTTGTTAGTCATAGCTGATTCTTTAGCCCCAGATCATCAGCATCTTCTATACCAGCTAAGCATAGGTTTTCTTCAGTGGTTTTGTTCTCCTCTTAATCCCAGTTAATTCTGCAGCTCCACCTGACCAGATACCACAGATTCTTCACCACAAATGCCCAATGGTGTCTTTGCTTTGCTCTAAAACTTCAGAAGCCATACATCTATTGTCTGCATCACCTTCAGCATCCTTATCAACCAGCCTCATACAAAAGGTCTCACTGAGCTCTCAACACTCAATGGATTTTCTAGCCCACAGTTCTAAATCCTTTCAAAATACTCCCCAATGCACCATGGCCAGTTCTGTCAGAGTAGTACCCCCCTGTTTTTGATAGCAACTTGTCTTAATTAGTATATCCACTACTGTGGTAAAAGGCCATGAATATGTAAGCCAAAATATACCAAACATTTTTATATTTATATCCCTTTCATCATATTTATCTCTCTATCTCTATCTCTATCTCTTCTGTCTATGTCTATGTCTATGCCTACACATATGCCTATGCCTACATCTATGTCTAATGTCTATGTCTGTCTATGTTTATGTCTATATCTATGTGTATGCATAATGTCTATGCTTATGCCTATGTCTACATCTATCTGTATTATCTATATATCATCTATATCTATATCTATATCTATATCATACCCATCTATATTTGTTTTTCTCAGTCTGGGATAGGACAATAGAAATTTTTTTCTACCTTCATCCATTTACCTATACATTTTATGATTTCATTTTTTAGCAGCAGAGTAATACACTTTTGTTTAAATATGCCATATTTTCTTTATCCTTTCATTGATTGAATGGGCAAATTGGTTCTAGATATTATGAATAGAACAATAATGAAAATAATTGAGCATGTTTCTCTATGGTAGGCTGAAGTGTCCTTTGTTTATATGCCCCAAAGTAGTTTTGCTGATTTTAATCTTCCTAATGAATTGATAAACCAATTTCCATGATGAGTATACAACTTTGCAGTCCCACCAGCTGTGTATGACTGTTCACTTTTCTCAACATCCTCACCTGCATGAGCTGTCACTTATTTCATTGATTTAACCCATTTTGCAGAAGAAAATTGAGATCTCAAAGTAGTGTTAATTTGCATTTTCATAATGTCTAAGGATGCTGAACATTTGTTCATTTTCAGCATTTGCATTTTCTAGTTGAAAACTTTTCTGCTCAGAAAAGAACTTACTGGTATATCAAAATTTTATTTGTTGGAATGTGAAATTATTGTGATAAGAATTAAATAATGTATATGCATTTAGCATTCAAAAGAAATATTCACATTTGTTATGTGTAGTATTTATGAATATATTGTTTGCATATACAAAAAATAAACTTGAAATTTGCCTCAAAAATACCAGATCTGTGCTCCATTATTAGAGTTGTTTCATTGATATGTATTTTTTAAGTTCCATCTATATTTTGAATATTATCCCTCTATTAGATCTCTTTTGACATTTTGTAGGCTGCTGCTTTGCCTAAATGATGGTGTCCTTTGCCACTATGATATTTCTCAGTTTCATGAAGTCCTACTTACTAATTGCTGGTCTTAATGCCAGTGATAACTGTGGTCTGTTCAGCAAGTCTTCTCCTGTGTCAATGAGTTCACTTTTTCTTCGATCAGATTCAGTGTATCTGATTTTATGTTGAGGCCTTAGATCCACTGGGAGTTGTGTTTTTATACATGGGGATGAGTATGAATTGGTTTGGATTCTTCTACATGCAGCCAAATAATTTAACAAGAATTATTTGTTAAATGACAATTTTTTAACCCCATGAGTATTCCCGGCTTCTTTTAAAGTTCAGTTGTCCACAGATCTATGAATCTATGTGTGGGCCTTCATGTATGTTTTCTACCATCACCACCCTGTTTTCCCTCTCTAGTTTGTAGTAAAATTTTAGGTCATCCATTATGGTAACCCCTTCAGTTGTTTCATTACTCTGGATTGTTTTCCTTTCAATCCTGTGGAGAATTATCTACAAATTTTGGTGTGGGCTGCTTTGAATTTGGATATTGCCTTTAGGAAGATGAGCATTTTCCTTGTATTAATCCTACCTATCTGCACATATGAGACATATCTTAATCTTATGGTATCTTCTTTATTATTTTTGTTCAAGGACTTGAAGATTTTATCATTTACGTCTTTCATTTGCTTGGTTAGAGCTACTCTCACGATGTTTTCTATTTTTTTTGGGGGGGGTACTCTCAAAGGCGTTGTTTCCCTTATTTCATTTTCCATCAATTTGTCATTTATATATGAGAAGGGGCCTGATTTCTGTGTCTAAAATTTCTCTCCTTGTTCTTTGCTGAAATTGTTTATCAGTTGTATGAGTTTCCCAGAGGAATTTTGACATCACTTACTAGCAGTATCCTATCATCTGCAAATATACATGCTTTGATTCCTTCCCTTACAGTTCTTATTACCTTGATTATTTCTGTTGCCCTATTGCTCTAGTTAAGATTTCAAGTACTATATTGAAGACATATGGAGAAAGTGGACAATCTTGTCTTTTTCCTGGACTATCTTATTTGGTGGAATTGCTTTGAGGTTTTTCTCCATTTAAGTTGATTTTGGCCATGAGCTTGCTGTAAACTGCATTCATTCTGTTAAGGTTTATCCCTTGCATCCCTAATCTCTGCAGTACTTTTATAGTGAAGTGGTATCAGATTATTTTTTGTTTGTTTGTCAAAAGTCTTTGTCTTGCAGTTTGTTTATTGATTTACAACCGTGTTAATAAGGAAAATTGGTCTACAATTCTTTCTTTGTTGGGTTTTATGTGTTAAGGTGTCAGGGCAATTGTGGCCTTATCAAATGAATTGACAATGACTTTTGCTTTTTTTTTCTCTCTGATATACTTTCAGAAGTATTGACATTAACTCATTAGAAAACCGGGTGGAAATTTTGCTGTAAAACCTCCCATTTGGGGTTTTTTGGTTTTTGTTTTGGATTATTTTCATTTTATTGCTTTTACAGTTGACTTTGTTTATTGACAATCATTCTTTTTGTGTATGATTTCTTCTCTTTGTTTTAAAGCTTTCCGGCATGCTGTTATGTAGAGAGCCTTATTGGGGTGCCATGCCACCTGGCAGGAGTTTGACATTGTCCAAGGTCAAGGAAAAGGCTTCTCGCAGGAATCTGACATTAGGCAATGACAAGGAAGTAAGCTCTAGCAGGAATCTGATATTAGGGCTTTATAAGGAAGTTAAGTTTAGGCAAGAATCTAACATTAGGCTATAATAGGAAAGTAGGTTAGGCAAGAATTTTAATCTTAGGGTGAAACAAAAGAAGGAGGCTTCAGGCAAGATTTTGGGCTTGGACAAGGAAGAAGGCTCAGGTATTTTGGTTATTCTTGTAAGCCCTTTTAAACAACTGTCACAGGACTTTGCTTATTGCCTCAACTATTTTGTGTTTGCTGTTTTGCTTGTTCCTCATTGTACTATTATAAATCTTAATACCTGCAAGTAGTTAAAATGGTATAAAAGTGGTTTGGAAATTATTAAACCCACCTTTCAGTCTCAGAATTGACTGGGGTCATGCTACAATGTTGTCCAATCATCTTTTTCTTTTTATTCCTCACTCTTTTTCTTGAGAACCTGTTGACAGACTGAGCGGGCTTGGTGACTCTTAAGTAACTAGTATCAACCCTGTCTAATTTCTTCATGTACACTATTAGTGCTATCATGTTACCTCTTAGAACTATTATCATTTTGTCCCATATAGCTATTGTGCATTAATTCTCATCCATTTCTATAAAGTATTAAATAACTTTCATAATTTCTGTCCTAACCCATTTTTCATTCAATATTGACTTCTTTGGTGTCAATGAGTTTGTAGTCTTTTTGTTGGTTCTGTTGTTGATGAATTCCAGCTCTAATCCCTGGTGGTAAGGTAGGATACAGGATATTTTTTTTCAATTTGCTTTTATCTATTGAGACTTGCTTTGAATATGTACGATTCATTTTGGAGAAGGTTCCATGAGCTGCTGAGAAGAAGGTAGATTATTTTACATTTGGGTAAAGTTTGTCTGTAAATGTCTTTTCAGTCTTTTTGGTTTATGATGTCAGTTCCAGCATTTTTCCGTTTACTTTTTCTGGATAAAAGTGTGTATTGGCAATATAGGGCACTGAAGTCACTCACTATCAGTGTGTAAGTGGCAGTATGTGATTTAAGCTGTAATTGTGACATTTTACTTAATTTAATTTAATTTAATTTAATTTAATTTTATTTTATTTTATTTTATTGTTTTTAACTTGGCTGCCATTATGCTCAAATACAGATTGTAATAATCTCTTGATCTAGTTTTTCTTTTTTTTTAAGGCTTGGCAATATTTATTTATTTATTTATGTAATTATGTATTTATTTATTTATTTTGGTATTGTTAGGATCTTCCTTGCAAGGGTTTAACATTTTTTTTAATTTTTATTTTCTATATTCTATGTTTACATTCCAAAGGCTTTCCCCTTTCCCAGTTCCCCCCTCCCTATGTCCCATAATTCCTCTCCCCCCCCAACTATTCCCCAATCATTCCCCCTCCCCCCACGGTTTCTCTACAAAACTGGATCCAATCTTTACAGGCCCAGAGTCCTCTCCTTTCTTCTTGGGAATCATTTGACTTGCTAATTGTGCCTTGAGTATTTAGGGCTTCTGGGCTCATTAATATCAGTGATTGCATTTCATGTGTATTCTTTTGTGACTGGGTTAGCTCACTCAGGATGATATTTTCCAGATCTAACCATTTACCTACAAATTGCATGAATTCATTATTTTTAATTGCTAAGTAGTATTCCATTGTATAAATATACTACATTTTCTGTATCCATTCCTCCGTTGAGGGATATTTGGGCTCCTTCCAATTTCTGGCTATTATAAACAAGGCTGCTATAAACATAGTGGAGCATGTGTCTTTATTGTATGCAGGGGAATCCTCTGGGTATATGCCCAGGAGTGGTATGCCAGGGTCCTCTGGAAGGGACATGCCCAATTTTCTGAGGAACCGCCACACTGATTTCCAGAGCAGTTTTACCATTTTGTAATCCCACCAAGAGTGGAGGAGTGTTCCTCTTTCTCCACATCCTCGCCAGCACTTGTTGTCTCTTGAGTTTTTAATCTTAGCCATTCTGACTGGTGTGAGGTGGAAGCTCAGGTTTGTTTTGATTTGCATTTCTCTGATGACTAATGATTTTGAACATCTCTTAAGGTGTTTCTCGGCCATCCGAAATTCTTCTGGTGAAAATTCTTTGTTTAGCTCTGTATCCCATTTTTTGATAGGGTTATTTGGTTCTTTGGGGTCTAACTTCTTGAGTTCTTTGTATATATTGGATATTAGCCCTCTGTCGGATGTGGGGTTGGTGAAGATCTTTTCCCACTTTGTTGGTTGTCGTTTTGTCCTTCTGACAGTGTCCTTTGCCTTGCAGAAACTTTGTAATTTTATGAGGTCCCATTTGTCAATTCTTGATCTTAGAGCATAAGCTATTGGTGTTCTGTTCAGAAACTTTCCCCCTGTGCCGATGTCCTCCAGGGTCTTCCCAAGTTTCTTTTCTAATAGTTTCAGTGTGTCTGGTTTTATGTGGAGGTCCTTGATCCACTTGGAGTTGATCTTAGTACAAGGAGATAAGAGTGGGTCAATTCACATTCTTCTGCATGTTGACCTCCAGTTGAACCAGCACCATTTGTTGAAAAGGATATCTTTATTCCACTGGATGGTTGTGGCTCCTTTCTCAAAGATCAAGTGACGATAAGTCTGTGGGTTCATTTCTGGGTCTTCAATCCTATTCCATTGATCTACCTGCCTGTTGCTGTACCAATACCATGCAGTTTTTAACACAATTGCTCTGTAGTACTGCTTGACGTCAGGGATATTGATTACCCCAGATGTCCTTTTATTGTTGAGAATAGTTTTAGCTAGTCTGGGTTTTTGGTTGCTCCAGATGAATTTGAGAATCGCTCTTTCTAGATCTTTCAAGAATTGAGTTGGGATTTTGATGGGGAGTGCGTTGAATCTGTAGATTGCTTTTGGCAAGATGGCCATTTTTACTATATTGATCCTGCCAATCCAGGAGCAAGAAATATTTTTCCATCTTATGAGGTCTTCTTTGATTTCTTTCTTCAAGGACTTGAAGTTCCTGTCATACAGATCTTTCACTTGTTTGGTTAGAGTTACGCCAAGGTACTTTATGTTGTTTGTGGCTATTGTGAAGGGTGTTATTTCCCTAACTTCTTTCTCAGCCTGCTTGTCCTTTGAGTACAAGAAGGCTACTGATTTGCTTGAGTTGATTTTATAACCACCCACTTTGCTGAAGTTGTTTATCAGCTGTAGAAGTTCTCTGGTGGAGTTTTTTGGGTCACTTAAGTAAACTATCATATCATCTGCAAATAATGATAGTTTGACTTCTTCCTTTCCAATATGTATCCCTTTGACTTCCTATGTTGTCTAATTTCTCTCGCTAGAACTTCAAGTACTATATTGAAAAGATATGGAGAGAGAGGGCAGCCTTGTCTAGTCCCTGATTTTAGTGGGATTGCTTCAAGTTTCTCTCCATTTATTTTGATGTTGGCTACTGGTTTGCTGTAGATTGCTTTTACTATGTTTAGGTATGGGCCTTGAATTCCTGCTCTTTCCAAGACTTTTAGCATGAAAGGATGCTGAATTTTGTCGAATGCTTTTTGAGCATCTAATGAGATGACCATGTGGTTTTTTTTCTTTCAGTTTGTTTATGCAGTGGATTACATTGATGGATTTCCATATATTGAACCATCCCTGCATCCCTGGGATGAAGCCTACTTGATCATGGTGAATCATCGTTTTGATGTGCTCTTGGATTCGGTTGGCAAGAATTTTATTTAGTATTTTTGCATCGATATTCATAAGAGAAATTAGCCTGTAGTTCTCTTTCTTTGTTGGATCTTCTTGTGGTTTAGGTATTAGCGTAATTGTGGATTCAAAGAATGAGTTGGGCAGTATCCCTTCTGTCTCTATTTTGTGGAATAGTTTGAGAAGTATTGGTGTTAAGTCTTCTTTGAAGGTCTGGTAGATTTCTGCACTAAAACCATCTGGTCCCGTACTTTTCTTGGTTGGGAGGCTTTCTATAACCCCTTCTATTTCTTTAGGGGTTATGGGACTATTTAGCTGATCTATTTGATGCTGATTTAATTTTGGTATTTGGTATCTGTCTATGAAATTGTCCATTTCCTTTAGATTCTCCAGTTGTTTTGAGTATAGACCTTTGTAGTAGGATCTGATGATCTTTTGAATTTCCTGTTTCTGTTGTTGTGTCTCCCTTTTCATTTCTAATTTTGTTAATTTGTATACTGTCTCTGTGTCCTTTGGTTAGTCCGGCTATGGGTTTATCTATCTTGTTGATTTTCTCAAAGAACCAGCTCCTGGTCTTGTTGATTCTTTGTATGGTTCTCTTTGTTTTTATTTGATTGATTTCAGCCCTGAGTTTGATGATTTCTTGTCTTCTACTCCTCCTGGGTGAATTAACTTGTTTTTCTTCCAGGGCTTTAAGGTGTGCCCTTAAGCTGCTAGTGTATGCTCTCTCCAGTTTCTTTTTGGATGCACTTAGAGCTATGAGTTTTCCTCTTAGCACTGCTTTCATTGTGTCCCATAGATTTGGGTAGGTTGCACCTTCACTTTCATTGAATTCTAAAAAGTCTTTGATTTCTTTTTTTATTTCTTCCTTGTCCAAGGTTTCATTGAGTAGAGTATTGTTCAGTTTCCATGTGTATGTGGGCTTTCTGGTTTTTTTTGTTGCTATTGAAGACCACTCTTACTCCATGGTGATCTGATAGGAGGCATGGGTTTAGCTTGATCTTCTTGTATTTGTTGACATTTGTCTTGTGACCAATTATATGGTCTATTTTGGAGAAGGTACCATGCGGTGCTGAGAAAAAGGTATATTCTTTAGCTTTAGGATGAAATGTTCTATATATATCTGTTAAATCCAATTGGTCCAGAGTTTCAATTAGTTTCACTGTGTCCCTGTTTAGTTTCTGCTTTCCTGATCGGTCCATTGAGGAGAGTGGAGTGTTGAAGTCACCCACAATTATTGTGTTAGGTGTAATGTGTGTTTTAAGCTTTAGTAAGGTTTCTTTTACGAATGAGGGTGCCCTTGCATTTGGAGCATAGATGTTCAGTATTGAGAGCTCTTCTTGGTGGATTTTCCCTCTGGTCTGCAAGAAGTGACCTTCTGAGTCTCTTTTGATGATTTTAGGTTGGAAGTCAATTTTATCTGATATTAGAATGGCTAGTCCAGCTTGTTTCCTGAGACCATTTGCTTGTAAAATTTTCTTCCAGCGTTTTACTCCAAGGCAGTGTTTGTCTTTAACACTGAGATGTGTTTCCTGTATGCAGCAAAATGTAGGGTCCTGTTTCCATATCCAGTCTGTTAATCTATGTCTTTTTATTGGGGAATTGAGTCCATTGATGTTCAGAGATATTAAGGAATAGTAATTATTACCTCCAGACATTTTTGAAATTATATTTATTTATTTTATTTATTTTTTATATTTGAGAGGTTATCTTCTTTTGGGTTTGATGAGAGGAGGTTTCTATCTTGCTTCTTCCCGGGTGTAGTTTCCGTCCTTGTCTTGGTGTTTTCCCCCTATTATGCTTTGTAGGGCTGGATTTGTGGAAAGATATCGTGCAAATTTGGTTTTGTCATGGAATACCTTGATGTCTCCATCTATGGCGATTGAGAGCTTTGCTGGGTAAAGTAGTTTTGGCTGAAGTTTGTCTTCTCTTAGAGTTTGCAATATATCTGCCCAGGATCTTCTACTTTCATGGACTCAGGTGAGAAGTCTGGTGTTATTCTGATAGGTCTTCCTTTATAAATTACTTGGCCTTTTTCTCTTGCTGCCTTTAATATTCTTTCTTTGTTTAGTACATTTGGAATTTTGATTATTATGTGAAAGGATGTATTTCTGTTCTGATCCAGTCTGTTTGGGGTTCTATATGCTTCTTTTATATTCATGGGCATCTCTCTCTTTAGGTTGGGGAAGTTTTCTTCCATAATTTTGTTGAAGATATTTGCTGACCCTTTAACTTGTAAATCTTCACTCTCGTCTATACCTATAATCCTTAGGTTTGGTCTTCTCATTGTGTCCTGGATTTCCTGGATGTTTTGGGTTACAGCCTTTTTGCATTTAGTATTTTTTTGACTGTTGAATCAATGGTTCCTATGGTATCTTTGGCTTCTGATATTCTGTCTTCTATCTCTTGTATTCTATTGTTGATATTTGTATCTATGGCCCCTGATTTCTTCCCAAGGTTTTCTATCTCCAATGTTGTCTCCCTCTGCGATTTCTTAGTTGTTTCTACTTCTGTTTTTAGTACCTGGATGGATATGCTCAGATCTTTCACTTGCTTGATTGTGTTTTCGTGTATTTCTTTAATAGATTTTTGTGTTTCCTCTTTCATAGCTTCTACTTGTTGGCCCATGTTCTTCTGTATTTCTTTAAGTGATTTTTTTTTCTTCCTTATTGACTTCTTCTTTTTGATCCATCTTCTCCTGCATTTCTTGAAGTGATTTTTGTATTTGCCTTGTAAAGGCTTCTAACTTTTGATCCATTTTCTCCTCTATTTCTTCACGAGATTTTTCTATGTGTTCAGCTACCAGAATCCTGAGTCTTGTTTTTCTGCTGTTTTGGGGTATCCAGGGCTTCCTCTTTTTGGCGAACTGGGTTCAGATGCTGTCATGTTGCCTTGATTTCTCTTAGTGACGTTCCTTCGTTTACCTTTTGCCATCTGGTTATTTCTGGTGTTAGTCGACCTTGTTGTCACTGGCTGGTGTTTGAATCTCCTGTGAGGCTGGGCTCACCTGTTGTTTCTCTACTGGTGGTTATGCGTGATTGCTGCTCAACGGGATCACAAGCTGGCTTCCACCCGCTGCCTCGGTGCATGGCCTGAGGTCGCGGGGAAGTGCTGGGAAGTGCAGCAGAGCCTCAGCGGGCATCACTGGGCCTGCCTGGTAGCAAGAGCCTAGCAGATCCCCCCTCCCCCACCCCGCGCGGTAGCCCCAGATGGAATCTGTCTACTTGCGCCTTTCCAGCTGTGTCCTGGTTGCAATATGGAGGCCTGCCGCTATCGCTGGTCCAAGGTCCTGGGAGATGGTTGCCTCCGGCTGCCTGTGTGCATGGTCTAAGGTCGCCGGGAAGTGCAGCAGAGCCTAGGTGGGCACCACTGGGCCTGCCTGGTGGCGAGAGCCTAGCAGATCCCCCTGTGCGGTAGCCCCAGATGGAATCTGTCTACCTGCACCTTTCTAGCTATGTCCTGGTTGCAATATGGAGGCCTGCTGCTATCACTGGTCCGGGGTCCTGGGGAGCTGGGTGCCTCTGGCTGCCTGGGTGCACGGTCTAAGGTCGCTGGGAAGTGCAGCAGAGCCTAGGCGTGCACCACTGGGCTGCCTGGGGGCTAGAGCCTAGCAGATCTCCCTGCGCGGTAGCCCCAAATGGAGTCTGTGTACCTGCACCTTTCCAGCTGTGTCCTGGATGCAATATTGATCTAGTTTTTCTTTGATGGGTATGTAGTGTCCTTCTCTTTCTCTTCTATTAGTTTTGGCTTAAAGTCTATTTTGTCAGATATTAAGTGGCTGTACCAACTTACTTCTTAGGTTCATTGTATTGGAATACATTTTTTCATCATTTAACCATTTGTGATAGCTACCCTTAATGTGCAGGTGTGTTTGTTGTATTTAGCTAAAGGTTGGATCCTTTTTTTTGGATCAGTTCTGGTAATCTGTGATGTATGTTGGGCATTGAGACCATTCATGCTGAGAATTATCTACTATAAAGTATATGGTTAGATTCACAGATATTATTCCTTCCATCCCACAGGTGAGACAAGATGACTAAACTCTCTACTCACTACTTCAATGAGAATGATGTCACATGTAAAAAGAAAACATAGGATGCCATGGGTAGAGGGAGAGTGCAATAGCAAACTGCTCATAGTATTTCAGATTCTGCGCTTGCTGGGTCTCTAAAGCAACAGTCCCTATAAGACCTGAATAGGGACATGAATAGGGACATCTCCCTGTATAAACTGAAAACAGATTCACTCAGGGATTATGTGTAAGAGAAAATTTCTATTGATTAGGAGATGACAATGATGGTTACTGCTGTTTAAGGATCACCTGATTTTCTCAGAGGACAGACCCACACCTTTACTTAATGAGAACCTATACAATTCTGAACCCAGGAGGTATCTCATTTTTCTGACTTCCCCACCCATGTCCACCTGTACACAGCAGGACTGATGAGGTAGAAAAGTTGTTATCATTCCTCAGAAGTTTTTTGCTTCTTCATGGAGTCTCTCAAGTATTTACTCCAGGGTCATTTTCCATTCTGCCTTGGCACAGGCAGGACTTTATTATCAAAGATCATGGCTCCTTTGGTGGATTTAACAGCTCTTCAGGCGTTGCTGGGGTTCAAAGATTTGGTCCAGGAACACCTCCTTCATGCTTTAAAATGCAACTATCTTATTAGTTGTCTTCTCCCCTCAATCAGGTCCTTCTTTTTACTGGCTGTGTTTGTGACTGGATTAGTCCTCTAAACACTGGGAATTCAGGTTCTTTCAGAGATATAATCTCTGCCTGTCTCTGTGTCCTGGGTTTGGGATATGATTTGTTTGAGTTTATTTTATATCCAGTCACTTTGCTGAAGTTTTTTCAGGTGTAGGAGTTTTCTGACAGAATTATTCAGATTGACTATGTATACTATCATATCATCCACAATTAGTGATATTTTGACTACTTTCTTTACAACTTGTATCCCTTTAACTTTTTGTTGTGTAATTGTTCTAGTTATAACTTTGAGTACTATATTGAATAAATAAGAAGAGAGTGGGCAGCCTTGTCCTGTACCTGACTTTAGGGGGATTGTTTAATGCTTCTTTCCATTTAACTTGATATTGGCTATTGGTTTGATGAATTGCATTTATTATGATACATACCTTGCACTCCTGACCTTGCCAAGACTTTTAACATAAATGAGTATTTTATTTTGTTGAAGACATTTTCAGCATCTAATGAGTATTGATCATGTGATTTATTTCATTGAGTTTGTTTATGTAGTGGATTATGTTAAGAGATTTCCTTATATTGAACCATCCATGCATCCCTGTGGAAAAGCCTATTAGTTGATGTTGAATGATTGTTTTAATATGTTCTTGGATGCAGTTTAAGGGAATTTTGATAATTTTCATGAATATTCATAAGTAAAACTGGTTTTAAGTTCTGTTTCTTTGTTTCGCCTGTGTGTGGTTTAGGTATCAGAGTAATTTTATTTTCAGAGAACAAATTAGTCAGTGTTCCTTCTGTTTCTATTTTGTGGAATACTTTGAGAAGTATTGGTATTAGTTCAGCTTTGAAAGTCCGATGAAATTCTACACTAAAACTATCAGGTCCTGTGCTTTTTTTTTTTTTTTTTGGTTGGGAGACTTATAATGACTATGTCTATTTCCTTACAGTTTATGGGACTACTTAGATGGTTTATCTGATCCTGATTTTACTTTGGTACCTGTCTAGAAAAATTATCAGTTTCATCTAGATCTCTTTTTATGCCTGTGAAGAATTGTGTTGTAATTTTCATGGGAATTGTATGGGCTTATAGATTGCTTTTGATAAGATGGCAATTGTTACTATATTAATCCTATGAATACACGAACTTGGGAGATCCTTTCATCTTCTGAGGTCTTCTTCAATTTCTTTTTCAGAGATCTGAAGTTCTTATTATACAGATCTTTAACTTGTTTGGTTAGAATTACACTAAGATATTTTATATTATTAGTGACTACTGGGATAGGTGTTGTTTCACTTATTTCTTTCTCAGCCCATTTATCCTCTGCAGAGGGAAGGCTACTGACTTGTTTGAGTTAACTTTATATCCAGGCACTTTGCTGAAGTTGTTTATCATGTGTAGGAGTTCTGCAGTAGAATTTTTTTGGGTCGCTTATGTATACTATCAGATCATCCACAAATAGTGATACTTTGCCTTCCTCCTTTGCAATTTGAATCACTTTGACCTCTTTTTGTTGTCTAATTGTTCTATCTAAAACTTTGAGTACTATAATGAATAAATAGGGAAAGAGTGGGCAGCCTTGTTCCTATTTTTAGTGGGATTGCTTCAAGTTTCTCTTCATTTAGTTTGATGTTGGCTACTGATTTGCTGTATATTGATTTTGTTTTGATTAGGTATGTACCTTGAACTCCTGATCTTTCTAAGACGTTTAACATGAAGGGCCATTGTATTTTGTTGAAGGCATTTTCAGCATCTAATGAGATGATCATGTGATTTTTTTCAGTATGTTTGTTTATGTAGTGGATTATGTTGATAGATTTCCTTAAATTGAACCATCCCTGAATCCCTGGGATAAAGCCTGCTTGTTAATGTTGAATGATTGTTTTGACATGTTCTTGGATTCAGTTTGGGAGAATATTATTGAGTTGTTTTAGCATCGATATTCATAAAGAAATGTAGTCTTAAGTTCCCTTTCTTTGATCTTTGTATGGTTCAGTTATCAGAGTAAATGTGTCTTTATAGAACAAGTTAGATAGTGTTCTTCTGTTTCTATTTGGTGGAATAGTTTGAGAAATATTGGTATTTGGTCTTGTTTGAAGGTCTGGTAGAATTCTACTCTAAAACCATCTGACACTGGGATTTTTTGGTTGGGAGACTTTTAACGACTGCTTCTATTTCCTTAAAGGTTATGAGATTGTTTATATAATTTATCTGATCCTGAGTTAATTTTGGTACTTGTTATATGTCTTGAAAAATCAACCATTTCACCTAGATTTTCTAGTTTTGTTGAGTATAGGCTTTTGTAGTAGGATCTGATGATTTTTTAATTTCCCATATGTGTTGTTATGTCCTCCTTTACATTTCTGATTTTGTTAATTTGAATGCTGCCTCTGTGCCCTCTAGTTAGTTTGACTAAGGTTTTATCTATCTTGATTTTCTCAAAGAACCTGTTCCTAGTTTTATTGATCCTTTGTATAGGATTCTTTGATTCTACTTAGTTGATTTCAGCCCTACTACTCTTGGGTGTATTGGCTTCTTTTTGTTTTAGAGCTTTCAGATATGTTGTTAAGCTGCTAGTGTAGGATCTCTCCAATTTTTCTGTGAATGCACTCAGAGATATAGGTATTTGTCTTAGCACTTCTTTTCTTTTGTCCCATAAATTTGGGTACACTCTACCTTCATTTTTGTTAAACTGTAAAAAAAATCTTTAATTTTTTATGTATTTTTCTCCTGTCCAAGTTATCATTGAGTAGTTCAGCTTCTGTGACTATGTAGGCTTTCTGATGTTTTTGTTGTTATTGAAGACCAGCCTTAGTTCATGGTGATCTGATAGGATGCATGGGATTAATTCAATCTTCTTTTATCTGTTAAGGCTTGTTTTTTGTCTGATTATATAATCAATTGTAGAAAAGGTACCATGAGGTGCTGAGAAGATATATTCTTTTGTTTTAGGGAAAAATGTTCTGTTGGTGTCTATTAAATACACTTGGTTCATAACTTCTGTTAGTTTCAATGTGTCTTTGCTTCTGTTTCCATGGTCAGTCCATTCCCGAGTGTTGGGTGTTGAAATCTCACACTATTATTGTGTTTGGTTGAATGTGTGCTTTGAGATTTAGTAACGTCTCTTTTACAATTTTAGGTGCCCTTGTATTAGGGGTATAGATGTTCAGAATCAAGAGTTCATCTTGGTAGATTTTTCCTTTGAGTTTAAAGTGTCCTTCTCCATCTTTTTTTGTGATAATTTTTTGTTGAAAGTCTATTTTATTAGATATTAGAATGGCTACTTCAAGTTGTTTATTGGGACCATTTGCTTGGAAGATTTTTTTCCAGCTTTTTACTCTGAGGTAAAAGCTGTGTTTGTTAGTGAGGTTTTTTTCCCTATATGCGACAAAATGCTGGGTCTCATTTATGTATCCAGTCTATTAGCCTATTTCTTTTTATTGGGGGAATTGAATCCATTGTTGTTGAGAGATATTAAGGGCCAAAGATTGTTGTTTCTTGTTACTTTTGCTGTAAGAGGTGGAATTATGTTTATTTGGTTCTACTTTTGGGTTTGTTGTGAGAAGATTTTTTTCTTGGCTGCAGTTTTTCTACTTGTGTTGGAGTTTATCTTTTGTTATCCTCTGTAGGGTTGGTTTAGTGGAAAGAAATTGTTATGATTTTGTTTTGTCATGAAATATCTTGGTTTTTCCATCTATGGTAATTTAGAGTTTTGTTGGGTGTAGTAGTCTGGACTGGCACTTGTGTTCTTTTGGGGTCTGGATGACAGCTTCCCAAGTTCTGGCTTTTAGAGTATCAGTTGAGAAGTCTGGTGTAATTATGATATGTCTTGCTTTATTTGTTATTTGACACTTTTTGCTTACTGCTTTTAATATTTTTCTTTGTTCTGTGTGCATAGTGTTTTGATTATTATGTGACACAAAGAATTCCTTTTCTGGTGCAATCTATTTGGTGTTATGTAGGCTTCATATACCTGTACGGGTACCTCTTTCTTTAGGTTAGGGAAGTTTGCTTTTATGATGTTGTTGAAGATGTTTTCTGGTCCTTTGAACTAAAAATCTTCACTCTCTTTTATAACTATTATTCTTAGGCTTGGTCTTTTCATTGTTTCCTGAATTTAATGAATGTGTTGGGTTATGAATTTCTTATACATTATATTTTCGTTGACTGTTGTGTCAATATCTTTTATGGCATCTTCTACACCTGAGATTCTCTCTTCTATCTCTTACATTCTGTTGGTGATGCTGGCATTTGTGACTTCTGCTCTCTTTCTTCGGTTTTCCATCTCTAGGGTTATCTCCCTTCATGATTACTTATTGTTTATATTTCTATTTTTAGATCCTACACGAGTTTGTTCAGTTCCTTCTCCTTTCTTATGTTTTCTTATATTTCTTTAAGGGATTTAAGAATTTCCTCCTTAAGGGCTTCTACCTGTATACCTGTGTTCTCCAGTCTTTCTTTGAGTGAGTTATTTATGTCTTCCTTAAAGTTTTCTATCATTTTCATGATATAGGATTTTAGATTTGAATCTTTCTTTTCTGGTGCATTGGGGTATCCTGGGCTTGCTATGGTGGGAGAATTGGGTTCTGCTGGTGCCAAGTGGCATTGTTTTTGTTGCATATGTTTCTTGAGCTTGACTCTCATCATAAGTTATCTCTGGTGTAAACTGGCCTTGCTGTCTCTGACTGCAGCCTGTCCCTTCTGTGAGCCTGAAGTACTGGTATTCTATTAAGATTTTTTTCCCTTGAATTATAATTGGGTACCATGCTCTATAGCATCACTTCCTGTAAATTCTTTAAAATTTTTTCAATTCTACATCCTGATGTTTTTTCATATGACATTTAGAGCTTGGGAATACTAAGAAGAATGGTACTCACACTATTATATATGTGTCTGAGACACCCTTTACCACCTCTAGCACCATAGAGGAGCCAAAGGAAGAAGTTCCTCAGGAATGGATGAGAAACTCTCATGTGTATGTCTAATAATTCTGGAGCCAGAATTAGCTTGGCACAATTCTGTAACATGAGCTGGATCAGTTAAATTCTATTAATGGATGTACCTTTAAAGACACATTAGTGAAGAACTGGAGTCACTAAGCAGGGGGGAATAGCAGAAAGTCCTTCCCCTTCTTCACCTATGGAAACTTTTCATAGTAAAGCACACAAACCTCTTGGCAAGCATAGAAGACTTGAATTCCCACTGTAGTCTGAGTTTGGTGTAGGCCTTTATTTTGGCATCTGATCTTTATTTTTCCTCTCTTCCAAATATATTAACCCATTCCTCAAACTCTAACATGTACTACTAAGACTTTTCTTTTGCAAAATATGTATGTTGTGGGGAGAAAAATGGTAAGGTTACATACAGACATCTTAATGACTTTGCATAAAGTAAGTATAATGAACCCTAGCTTGAAAAGATCAGCAGAAGACCTTCTGACACTCTATTTCCAACTGAAAAATTATTCTAGACTTTGGGTCAGGTATGCTCTGAGCACCAAGAGAGAAGAGCAATCAGTATGAAAACCTAATCAATAGGAATAGAAGAATTGGGCTAAAATTGCTCACCCTTCTTGAGTCACATCTAACTTCATGTCCTATAATAGACATAAGGACCTGCATCCCCTTTCTGTCTCATGTCTCTATCTTCCTTATATCCTTCCAGTTCTGTTTTTCCCTCATTAAAATGTTCTTTGTCTGTTAATTTAGAGAAAAATTTAATTAGCAGAGTTATGCCCTCAATGTAATATTGGTCTGTCAATAAAATACAAGGTACTTTCTCTACATCTTAAAATCATGATCAGATTTTGGGGGCACCTCACTGCCTATTATGAATCCCTACTAACCTAGCCATAAGGACACATTTTACCCATAAGAGCAAAAACATATTCTTGACATCAAGGATGATGCTAAGTTACCAAAATAACTCCATCAATTTTGCATACACCATAGGCTTATGGGCTAGAAGGAAGTAGATGAATAGAGGTCCACACAACATTTGTCTTTTGAATATACTTTGATTACTCACAAAACATTATTTATAATATCCTTCATCTGTTGATGGCTCAGTGATGTCATTAATGGAAATCTAGCATGTCTTTGTGATATTAATCAAATGTCTATGACAAACAGAAATGTGGGTGTGCACTCAGTAACAGTGCTGAATCTCAGTTGTCTCAAAAACCAAGGCAATGTGGAGTCTCATGCCCTCTTGCATATGTGTGTAAATACAGAGTAGAGAAGTCATGTATTGAGAGCATAGCAGAGTAATCCAACAAACAATCCTAAACTTTCAGTAATTTTAACACTTAATTATATGGAAGTTTGGATTTTCAGATGTCTCATGTTTGCGCTAGTTTATTAGCTTACCAATCCCACATGGAGCTCCACTATTAGAATAGTGTAGATATTTCCTGGGCTAGGTTCTTATCTGAGCTGACTACTGGCCTTCCTGTAGCTTGCTTCTAATGCTTAGGTCTTACCAGAGCTTTCTGGTGGCAAACTTCTATCTCATAGCTGCTAAATTATTCCTGCTCACATAAAAAGATTTCTAAATTAACAAAGTGGGTTTAAAGTTATGTTTCTTACAGTTATGGGATCAGGATGCTCAGAATTTTGTTTGTGAACTGTGTGTTATTTCTAGACATAACATTCAAACTCCATAATTTTTCTCTCATAAAGTCTAGGAGATTTTACAATGGGCAATATCATCTCTTATCACTGATCCTCCCCATAATTTATAGAAAACACTGAATATCATGAGAAGCTCTGAGAAACTCAATGGCTTTTGTAGTTCAAGTTTCCAAATGCAACTACAATTTTCGATAGCAAGAAATCAGGTCTATCATAGCAACCCCTCACTTTCTAACCACAAATTTATGTCCGGTGACTTCTGTCACTAAGATAGTTACCATGAGCAAATGAAAATTGGGCAATGAAAGGGTTCATTTTAGAGTTTACATTTCATAATTTAGGAATGCCAAGGCATGAAACTCAGGGTACAAGTATTATAGAGAAGCCATGTTCAGATGCTAAATATTTATGTAATCTCAGGCTCATGTCCAGACATTATTGTATGGGTCGGGTATACTTGTCTAGAGATGGTGTGACATCAAATGGGCTGGAAACTTCATATCAATTATCAGTCAACAAAATATTCAAAAGAAATGTCCTCAAGTGAGCCTTATGCATGCTATTTATCAAATGAGGCTTATGTCCAGTTGATAAACAAGATTTGCTATCATAACTAGTAGGCATATACAGTTCAGATAGCATGCATTATAGAAAGGTTTTCGTTATCCTTCAACTTTGTCAGATCATTTTTACTGAGTAAGGTTAGTCTAGGTTGATAAAATTTCCAATGAGAAGTATTTTTTTTCTGATGGGTTTGCCCTTGTCTGTAATTTGTGGCTTTCTCTGGTAGCTTTTAAAATCTTTTCTTACTCTGCCTATTTAATATTTAGCTATAATGTCGTATGTGGAGATTTTACCCATGTTACTTAATATTTTGTGTACTATTTGCTCAGGGAGATTGTGGAAAATTTGTTGTATGATCTGGGTGAAGATCTGATTCATAACATTATTCTGGGATTCTTCTTTTTCTTCCATGCCTATTACTCATAGATACTGTTTTTTTTCAGTTCTACCTATTTCTTTTGTGTTTCTTGTTTTGTTTTCATCATTGTTTTCATTGATAATCTAAATCGTCCACTTTTCTTCAAGGTCTGGTATTTTGTCTCCTTATGATTCATTTTATTAAGGCTTTCCAAAAGAATCCAAACATGGTCCTCTACTCACATTATTATATCTCATTTCACACATATTTTTCTATCTTTTAACCCTGAGGTAATATTTATCCTTGAAATTAAGGTCTGTTTCTTGGTTTCAGCAGAAGTATAGATCCCTTTTTTTTTTGTATCCATTCTGTAAATCTGTGTCTTCATATTGGAAAACTGAAACCATTGATATTAGGGTTATCAATGAACAGTGTTCATTTATTCCTAATTATTTTGTTGTTATATTTCTTCCTTCTACTTATTTGCAGTACTTGGCTCATTAATTTATTGATTGACTTTATTTTTAAGTACATTATTTTTATTGGATATTTTCTTTATATTTCAAATGTTATCCCCTTTCCCAGTCCCCCTCACTGGAAACACCCTATCTCATCTCCCTTCCCCCTGCCTCTATGAAGATGTTCCCCTACCCAAATACCCACTCCTGCCTCCCCACCATCGAATTCCCCTACACTGGGATATCCATCGAGCCTTCACAGGACCAAGGGTCTCTCATCCCATTGATGCCCTACAAGGCCATCCTCTGCTACATGTGTGGCCATAGCTATGGGTCCTTCCATATGTATTTCTTGGTTGGTGGATTAGTCACTGGGAGTTCTGGGTAGTCTGGTTGGCTGATATTGTTCTTCCTATGGGGATGCAAATCCCTTCAGCTCCTTCAGAACTTTCTCTAACTCCTCAGTTGAGGACCCCCTGCTCAGTAAAATGGTTGGCTGCAAGCATATGCCTCTGTATTTGTCAGTCTCTGGCAAATCCTCTCAGGAGACAGCTACATCGGGCTCCTATTAGCAAGCACTTCTTGGCATCCACAATTGTGTCTGGGCTTGGTGACTGTATATGGGATGGATTATCAGGTGGAGAAGTCTCTGAATGGCCTTTCCTTCAGTCTCTGGTTTATACTTTTTCTCCATATTTGCTTCTGTGATTATTTTGTTCCGCTTTCTAAGAAGGAATAAAGCAGCCACACTTTGGTCTTCCTTCTTCTTGAGCTTCATGTGGTCTATGAATTGTTATTGGGTATTCCAAGTGTTTGGGCTAATTACCACTAATCTGTGAATTCATACCATTTGTCTTCGTTTGTGACTGGGTTATCTCACTAAGGATGATACTTTCTAGTTTGACCATTTGCCTAATAATTTTATTAATTTTATTAATAGTCGAGTAATTCTCCATTGTGTAAATGTACCACATTTTCTGTATCCATTCCTCTGTGGAAGGACATCTGGGTTCTTTCCAGCCCCTAGCTATTATAAATAAGGCTGCTATAAACATAGTGGAGCATGTGTCCTTGTTATATGTTGAAGCATCTGGGTATATGCTCTGTAGTGGTATAGCTGGATCCTTATGGAGTATTATGTCCAGTTTTCTGAAGACTGCCAGGCTGACTTTCAGAGTGGTTGTACCAGCTTGCAATCCCACCAGCAATGAAGGAGTGTTCTTCTTTCTCCACATCCTCACCAGCATCTGCTGTCACCTGAGTTTTTGTTTTTGTTTTTTTAAATTTATTTATTTATTATATGTAAGTACACTGTAGCTGTCTTCAGACACCCCAGAAGAGTGATTTAGATCTCATTACAGGTGGTTGTGAGCCACCATGTGGTTGCCAGGAATTGAACTCAGGACCTCTGGAAGAGCAGTCGGTGCTCTTAACCACTGAGCCATCTCTCCAGCCCATCACCTGAGTTTTTGATCTTAGCCATTCTAACTGGTGTGAAGTGGAATTTCAGGGTTGTTTTTATTTGCATTCCCCTGATAACTAAGGATGTTGAACATTTCTTTAAGTGCTTCTTGTCCATTTAAGAGTTTACTGTTGAGAATTCTGTTTAATCTGTGCCCCCATTTTTTAATTGGGTTATTTGGAGTGTTGAAGTAAAACTTCTTGAGTTTATATATATATATATATATATATATATATATATATATATATATGTTAGCTCTCTGTGCAATATAGGGTTAGTGAAGATGTTTTTTCCCAATCTGTTTGCTGCCATTTTGTGTTATTGACAGTGTCCTTTGTATTATAGAATCTTTTCAGTTTCAAGAGGTCCCATTTATCAATTGTTGATATTAGGGCCTGAGCCATTGATGCTATGTTCAGGAAACTTTCTACTGTGCCAATGCATTCAAGGGTATTTCTGACTTTCTCTTCAATTGATTCAGTATATCTGGGTTTTATGTTAAGGTCCAGTAGGACTTCAGCTTTGTGCAAGGTAATAAATTATTTTAAAGAGTGGAAAGACAAAGAAACAAGGAAAAATTTTCTGTGATACCTGCTAATGGAGTTGTGTCTGCCAAACCAACTTTGATAGTTAATCTTGGTTGTTACCTAAAAATAGAAGGAAAAGGGAAACTCATTTCATAAATAGCAGATTGACCTGTGCGCATGTCTTTATGGCATTTTCCTGCTATTTGATGTAGAGGGTTCAGCCCCCTAAGTATGATATTATCCCTAGTGGTCCTAGTCTCTACAATAAATGGGATGTTGCTATGATAGACTTGACTTTGTTGTTTTGTAAGAGAATTGTGATGGCATTCAGAAGCTTGTCAAATAAAAACTAATGTGTCCTCAGAGCTTAATGTGCTATTCAGTGTGTTCTGTAAATTATGGGGCAATCCAGAGGAAATAACATATATTGTCCATCTTAATTCAGTTTTTTATGTGTGAAGAAATGAGGAAAATGATCAGAAAACCAAGTTCATGCTTTAGTCTGAATGGATTTGATGATTCCTAGATTTGACTCTGGTTTATTTTGCTCCTACCCCAGTGTACAGAACCATTCTTCAAACTCTATTTTATGCCACTAAGGTGCTTCTTTGTCAGAATATCTGAGTTTTGGGGGCAAATTTTCAGAATACATTCAGATACTTGAGTGGTTTTTGTATAAGGCATTTATAATGAGCTCTAGCTTGGAAAGATCTACTGATGAAATTCCACCATTCTGCGTCCCATTGACAAATGATTCTGGACTTTGGGTCAGGTACTGTTTGAGCACTAAGAGATAGATACAATCAGCAGGAAAGAGCTAGTCAACAGCAATAGAAGCCTTGATCCAAAATAGTCTACCTTTCCTGTGTCACATCTACTTACCTACAATCTGAAATACATGAAAACCTATATCCTCTTTCTCTGTCATGTCTCTGTCTTAATTAATCCTTTTTACTTCTGTAACTTTCTTATTAAAATGCCACTTGACTTGTTTAAAAAGAAAGTAGAAAATTATTACAAAAATAAATCTTCAATATAATATTTGTTCATGAACAAGACACAAGGACTATCCTCCATATTCTAAAACCATATGCTGTATTTATAAACACCAGAAGCCTTGGATGCTTCACTGTTGGCTTTTAATCCCTCACACACCTAGGCATTTCTGTTTTAAGGGAAACAGGCTGTACATTGGCACCAAGGCTGAGGTATAAACCTGATCCTACCCTTATTGTGGAATGCACAATGCAAGTCTGTAGGAATCTACGCAACTTGGATATCCGTATAAGATTTGTCTTCAAATGTAACCCATTCAGTCACACAAGCATTATTTATGATGTTATGCTAATATAAATTTTATGCAGAAATATCACCTAGTCGAGAAGATTTGTTGTACAAAATTTGTTGCTGTAGGGTTGGCACTTTGGAAGCTTGCACACTTGACCCATGTCATGTGTGAAGTATTTCATTTGTTGAAGATTGTGAGAGTGGCAGTAATGGAAGTTCAAGAGGTCCTTGTGATATTATACCTACAGTTTTGCCTGACAAGTTGCTGTATCTTGGCCCACTAACAATGCTGTAAGATGGACTGATGATACTATTATACCTTCTTCCAAATAGAAGTCACATGCTTTTCTTTTGCCAGCCCACAAATTTGGGGAAAGCACGAAACGCACATTTCCTCATGATTTTCCCCTTGCTTTGAGTCTGAAAAATCAATCCCCTTATTCTGGATATTTTCACCAGTCTCTAAGGAAAAATTCACGAATGATTATATCATAAAAGACTTCATATAAAGCACTTAAGAGAACACAATTTGAAATCAATCCATGCCACACTCAATTTGTCACCAAAGTTGTTCATTGCCATAGTTAACAATTCCCAAGCCATTCTCCCCATGGTGCTGTTTGATCATTTTTACATTTTCTTCTCATACTAGTCTCTCTGTTCTTAAACTTCTGGAAAATGATTGCAATAAATGATATTTATTTCTAACTAAACTCATGGAAAGCTGACAATACCGGCTTGTGGCTTGCAGGTGAATAGAGGCCATGTGGTAGTCTCATTCTACAGATGTTGAGGGAAACAGAACCAGAAACATTCTGTTTTCACAATTATTGTGATCAGATAATCTTTAAGTGGTATTTAGGGCTTAAGGCCACTCATATGGCTAGACATTTGCAACAACAGGAAACGACAATTCACTCTGGGGTACTTCTGAACAGTTTCAGGTACTCGAGCAAGTCTGGATAATTTTTCATCATTCATCTTTCACTCTTGCTATTCAGCATTCAATTTAGTATCCATTACATGTGAATCTGAAGCCTCTTACAAACACAAAAGGTCATGAAGACTTTAGGAATCATGTCCCATCAACCTGGAGAGATAAGAGATATTAAGACATGACCATGTTTTTAATGTATTTGGTACATCCTGAGAATTCAAGTCCTCCATGTTTAATAAATACTTTGAACTTCACTTCAAAATTTGTATCCAAAGATTGTTAAAAGAACTGATGATATGTTTACAATAAGTCAGACACTGGTGGCTATTAGATCCAGTGCAAAATGGAGAGCAAATATCCACAATTATAGATGGAAAGTGAAGCTGTACTGTACCTTACTATTTTAGAAAAATGCCTGTACATGCAGATGACCAGAAGATACAAACAACCATAGATAAAAGAATATCAAAGGTTCACCATTTATACCAAATAAAACTCTATTATTTGGTATCAGGTCCTAATTGCACTTTGAACCCAAAAGTCTAAACTAATCATATCATATCCCTTTATGGAATAAAAACTGTCAAATGTCTTCTATAAAAAATGTGGTAAAATCAGTTTCTATTCTTTCTGTCTCACAGTGGAGTCCATGTGAACAAACTTTCCAATAACACATCAATGATGATGGTTTCATATGGAAACTCCATAGGTAGACAGAACTACAAGTAGAGTTTAGTACAGTAGCACAGTATTCATAGATTTCAGGTTTTCAAACAACAGAATTTTTAAAGCAACACTCCCAGTAGTATATTGAATCTCAACCTATGTGTCAAATATCATATATCCTGCGTATTACATAGTAAGTGGGCAATCCATAGCAGTAGCAAAATTACAGTTATGACAGAACAATGAAATGATTTTGTTTTGAGAGTTCATTGAAAATTGACGAACTTTATTTAAAAATTTGCAGCAATAGAAAGGGTTAGAAGCACTACCCTAATGCCTTGGTAAGAACATTCCACCTGCTACAACATCAGTATATGTCAACTGAAAAAAGATGTAGCCTGGGATTGTGTCCAAGAGATGATATATACTTGACCAGTATGTGACAATGATGACTGAGTGTGTGAAATGTGCAAGTTGTATGTTTTTGTGAACAGACACAGACATGGACTTAATGAGACACTATACAGCCTTGGAAACACAGAAACCTGCTTAATTCTCTGCCTTCCCTAGTCCTTCCTTCCACCTAAACACAGCAAGGCTAGTGATCTTTAGAATAGATTCTTCTTGCAGATCTTCCTGGTTATCCATGGACACTCTTACATCTGTCCTCCAGGGTTACTTTCCATATGCATTTGCCCATGCAATGTTTCACCTGTGATGACTTATGCTATCTCAGTGGAATCCACAGCATTTCAGAGGTTGCTGAGGTTAAGGATCTGATCCAACTATAAACTCATTTAGGCTTTAAATCCCAAGTATCTGTCAAAAACAGATCCCAGTTTTCATAAAGCATCCCCAACACATCCTACAGGATAACAGATTATATGCAAAATGTGAATGAAGTCCCAGTGTCCCGAGGCCTAATATCATCACCAACACAGCCAAAAAGAAGGAGGAGAAGATTGAACGGCAGTTCCAGGTATTTTGATATATAAGGCACTTTATCGCCTACAGAATGATTCTTTCCTAAAAGGTCAGAAGCAATTTCATCTTTGAGTACCAATATAAGAAAAACTCCTTTCTAAAATGTATCTCACAACTACCAAATCATTCCCTGAGGCAATTTCATCCAGACATTGGAAATTATTCAAGACACTAGGTTGGTTCTTATATGCACTGGAGTTCTAGAACCATTGTTATCAATGTGAAAATGGTGGTGGATACATTTGTAAGATTCTCAGAACAAGCTATTCATCTGTATTTTTCTTCTGGGGAAAAAACTCAATAGGAAAATTTTCCATTAATGCTTTGATTTCAGTGTCTGCTAGGTCTTCAGAAACACATTGGCCTCCATTTGGATCAGTCAAATTATAGTGCATAATGCACCTGCATATTTCATTACAATTATGCTCATTCTATTCCACAGGTCATAATAGAAACTCCAGAGACCTGACATGAGGAGGCTCCCAAGAATCAGTGCAGGTGACTTAAGCTGAGATGACTAACAGTGGGCACATTGAATTGGGTGAGGACACATTTGCAGCCAGACAAGTCACCCATTGGAGTGATAAGAACACCAACAAACCCTCAAAACTTTTGACACCAAATTTGTACAGATTAAAAGAAATGCAGGCCCTGCACTCTGAGCAACCATGGCCATCTTGGTGGCAGCTGCTTGGATTGAGTGGGCAGAACCAGATACCCGAAATATCCCAAGCTTAAGATCTGTGGGGACTCGGGCCACCAGCCAGTCATCTGAGAATGGGAGCTTGGCAGAGCAGCAGTTCCTGTGTTCCAGCAGGGTATGAGTTCTCTGCCCTGTGGGAGACCCTGCACATCACACTCCCCACTCCCCGCCGCTGCTGCCATCATCCTTGCAGCTGTCTGAACTAAGCAAGCAGAACCAGGTACCTGTGATATCCAGAATTTGGGATCTCTGGGGACTCAAGGCTGACAGGCAGCTATCTGGGCAGAGCAGCGGTTCCTGGGTCCCAACCAAGCATGGGTTCTGTGCCCTGAGGGAGACCCTGCACTCCGAGCAACTGTGGCCATCTTGGTGGTGGCTGCTTGGATTAAGTGGGCAGAACCGGATACCCAAGATATCCCAAGCTTAAGATCTCTGGGGACTTGGGCCACCAGCCAGTCATCTAAGAACGGGAGCTTGGCAGAGCAGCAGTTCCTGTGTTCCAGCAGGGCATGGGTTCTCTGCCCAGTGGGAGACCCTGCACATTGCACTCCCCATGGCCACTGCCAGCATCCTTGCTGCTGACTGAACTAAGCAAGCAGAATCAGAGAAGACAAGCAGGATCAGGTACACAGAGATAACCGAATATAACATTGCTTGGAGCAAGATACACCAGGAGTCCAACAGCACCCAAGAGAAGAACAACACATCAGAAATCTGTGCCTTTTGAGCCAACAGGAGGTTCAAGTACCAGCTATTGACTACAGGACCAACTAAGGCCAGAGATAACCAGATGGCAAAAGGCAAATATAGTAACGTAAATAACAGAAATCAAGGCAATATGGCAGCATCTGAACTCAGTTTCCCAACAGCAGTAAGTCCCGGATACCCCAACACACCAGTAAAGGAAGATTTGGATCTAAAATCACTGGTCAGGATGTGGATAGCACAACACATAGATAAATCTCTTAAAGAAATATAGGAGAAAATGGATGAAAAATTAGAAGTCCTTACAAGGCAAACACAAAAATCACTTAAAGAATTTCAGGAGAATATGGATCAAAATATAGAAATCAATAAGGAAAAATTACAAAAACCACTTAAAGAAATACAGGAGAAAGTGGGTCAACAAGTAGAAGTCATGAAAGAGGAAACACAAAAGTCTCTTTAAAAATAAATGAAAATACAAACAAGCAAGCAGAAGATCTGAGCAAAAGCATCCAGGATCTAAAAACAGAAGTAGAAACAACTAAGAAATCGCAAAGGGAGAGAACTTTGGAGATAGAAAACCTTGGGAAGAAATCAGGGGCCATAGATGCAAATATCAACAGTAGAATACAAGAGATAGAAGAAAGTATCTCAGATGCCAAAGATACCATAGAAACCATTGATTCAACAGTCCAAGAGAGTACAAATTACAAAAAACTTGTAACCCAAAACATCCAGGAAATCCAGGAGACAATGAGAAGACAAAACCTAAGGGTTATAGGCATAGATGAGAGGGAAGATTTACAACTTAAAGGGCCAGCAAATATCTTCTACAAAATTATGGAAGAAAACTTCCCCAACCTAAAGAGGGAGATGCCCATGAATATAAAAGAAGCCTACAGAACTCCAAACAGACTGGACCAGAACAAAAATACCTCCCGTCACATAATAATCAAAACCCCAAATTTACTAAACAAAGAATATTAAAGGCAGTAAGAGAAAAAGGCCAAGTAACATATAAAAGAAAACCTATCAGGATTACTTCAGAATTCTCACCTGAGACCATGAAAGCTAGAAGATCCTGGGCAGATATCATGCAGACTCTAAGAGAACACAAATTTCAGCCAAATCTACCTTACCCAGCAAAACTCTCAATTGTCATAGATGGAGAAACCAAGGTATTCCATGACAAAAACAAATTTGCACAATATCTTTCCATATATTTCCATAAACCCAGCCCTACAAAGGATAATAGTGGAAAAACACCAACACAAGGATGGAAACCACACCCCAGAAGAAGCAAGATAGAAACCCCCTCTCATCAAACCCAAAAGAAGAAAACCACTCAAATATAAAATAAAATAATGTCAAAAATGGCAGGAAGTAATAACTATTATTCCTTAATTCTCTTAACATCAATGGACTCAATTCCCCAATAAAAAGACATAGAATAACAGACTGGATACAGAAACAGGACCCTACATTTTGCTGCATACAGGAAACACATCTCAGTGTCAAAGACAAACACTACCTAAGGGTAAAAGGCTGGAAGACAATTTTATGAGCAAATGGTCTCAGGAAACAAGCCAGAGTAGTCATTCTAATATCAGATAAAATTAACTTTCAACCTAAAGTCATCAAAAGAGACACAGAAGGTCACTTCTTGCTGGTCAAAGGAAAAAACCACCAAGAAGAACTCTCAATACTGAACATCTATGCTCCAAATGCAAGAGCACCCTCATTCATAAAAGAAACTCTACTAGAGCTTAAAGCACACATTACACCTAACACAATAATTGTGGGTGACTTCAACATGCCCCTATCCTCAATGGACCGATCAGGAAATGAGAAACTAAACAGGGACACAGTGAAACTAATTGAAGCTTTGGACCAATTGAAATTAATCTATCTATCTATCTATCTATCTATCTATCTATCTATCTCTATCTATCTATCTATCTATCTATCTATCTATCTATCTATCTATCTAAAACATTTTATCCCAAAGCAAAAGAATATGCCTTTTTCTCAGCACTGCATGGTACCGTCTCCAAAATTGTTCATACAATTGGTCACAAAACAGATGTCAACAAATACAAGAAGATCTAACTAATCCCATACCTCCAATCAGATCACTGTGGAGTAAAAGTGGTCTTCAATAGCAAGAAAAACAACAGAAATCCTACATACGCATGGAAACTGAAAAATACTCAATGACACCTTGGTCAAGAAAGAAATAAAGAAAGAAATCAAAGACTTTTTAGAATTCATTGAAAATGAAGGTACAACCTATCCAAATATATGGGATACAAAGCAAGCAGTGCTAAGAGGAAAACTCATAGCCCTGAGTGCCTCCAAAAAGAAACTGGAGAGAGCATACACTAGCAGCTTAACAGCACACCAGAAAGCCCTGGAATAAAAAGAAGTTAATTCACCCAGGAGGAGTAGAAGACAGGAAATCATCAAACTACGGGCTGAAATCAATAAAGTAGAAACAAAGCGAACTGTACAAAGAATCAACAAAACCAGGAGCTGGTTCTTGGAGAAAATCAACAAGATAGATAAACCCTTAGCCAGACTAACCAATGGGCACAGAGACAGTATCGAAATTAACAAAATTAGAAATAAAAAGGGGATATAACAAAAGAAAGTGAGGAAATTCAAAAAATCTTCAGATCCTACTACAAAAGCCTATACTCAACACAACTGGAGAATCTGGAGGAAATGGACAATTTCCTAGACAGATACCAAATACCAAAATTAAACCAGGATCAATTAGATCAGCTAAACAGTCCCATAAGCCCTAGAGAAATAGAAGGGGTTACAGAAAGTCTCCCAACCAAAAAAATTACAGAACCAGATGGTTTTAGTGCAGAATTTTATCAGACTTTCAAAGACATAACACCAATGCTCTTCAAACTATTCCACAAAAAAGAAACAGAAAGAACACTGCCCAACTCATTCTACAAAGCCACAATTACACTGATACCCAAACCACCAAAGATCCAACAAAGAAAGAGTATTATTGGCCAATTTCCCTTATGAATATCAATGGAAAAATACTATATAAAATCCTTGCCAACCGAATCCAAGACCACATCAAAACAATTATTCTCCATGATCAAGTAGGCTTCATCCCAGGGATGCAGGGATGGTTCAATATACGGAAATCCATCAATGTAATCCACTACATAAACAAACTAAAAGAAAAAAACCACATGGTCATCTCATTAGATGCTGAAAAAGCATTTGACAAAATTCAGCATCCTTTCATGTTAATAGTCCTGGAAAGAACAGGAACTCAAGGCCCATACTTAAACATAATAAAAGCAATATTCAGCAAAGCAGTAGCCAACATCAAAATAAATGGAGAGAAACTTGAAGCAATTCCACTAAATTCAGGGACTAGACAAGGTTGCCCTCTCTCTCCATATTTTTTCAATACAGTACTTGAAGTTCTAGCGAGAGCAATTAGACAACATAAGGAAGTCAAAGGGGTACAAATTGGAAAGGAAGAAATCAAACAATCATTATTTGCAGATGATACGATAGTATACTTAAGCTACCCAAAAAACTCCACCAGAGACCTCCTTTAGCTGATAAACAACTTCAGCAATGTGGCTGGTTATAAGTTCATTTCAACCAAATCAGTAACCTTCCTATATTCAAAGGACAAGCAGGCTAAGAAAGAAGTTAGGGAAATAACACCCTTCACAATAGCCACACACAATATGAAGTATCTTGGTGTGACTCTAACCAAACAAGTGAAAGATCTATATGACAAGAACTTCAAGTCTTTGATGAACAAAATTGAAGAAGACCTCAGAAGATGGAAAAATATTTCTTGCTCTTGGATTGGCAGGATCAATATAGTAAAAATGGCCATCTTGCCAAAAGCAATATACAGATTCAATGCGATCCCCATCAAAATCCTAACTCAATTCTTCATAGATCTAGAAAGAGCAATTCTTAAATTCATCTGGAGTAACAAAAAATCCAGGATAGCTAAAACTATTCTCAACAATAAAAGGTCTTCTGGGAGAATCAATATCTCTGACCTCAAGCAGTACTACAGAGCACTTATGTTAAAAACTGCACGGTATTGGTACAGTGACAGGCAAGTAGATCAACTGAATAGAATTGAAGACCCAGAGATGAACCCTCAGAGTTATAGTCACTTGATCTTTGATAAAGGAGCTACAATTATCCAGTGGAAAAAAGGTAGCCTTTTCAACAAATGGCGCTGGTTCAACTGGAGGTCAACATGCAGAAGAATGCAAATTGACCCACTCTTATCACCTTGTACAAAGATCAACTCCAAGTGGATCAAGGACCTCCACATAAAGCTAGACACACTGAAACTAATAGAAAAGAAACTGGGGAAGACCCTGGAGGACATGGGCACAGGGGGAAACTTTCTGAACAGAACACCAATAGCTTATGCCCTAAGATCAAGAATTGATAAATGGGACCTCATAAAATTACAACGTTTCTGTAAGGCAAAGAATACTGTCAGAAGGACAAAATGACAACCAACAAATTGGGAAAAGATCTTCACCAACCCCACATCCGACAGAGGGCTAATATCCAATATATACAAACAACTCAAGAAGTTAGGCCCCAAAGAATGAAATAACCCTATTAAAAATGGGATACAGAGCTAAACAAAGAATTTTCACCAGAAGAAATTCGAATGGCTGAGAATCACCTTAAGAGATGTTCAACATCATTATTCATCAGGGAAATGCAAATCAAAACAAACCTGAGATTCTACCTCACACCAGTCAGAATGGCTAAGATTAAAAACTCAAGAGACAACAAGTGCTGGCGAGGATGCGGAGAAAGAGGAACACTCCTCTACTGTTGGTGGGATTGTAAGATGGTACAACTGCTCTGGAGATCAGTCTGGCGGTTCCTCAGAAAATAGGGCATGACACTTCCAGAGAACTGTATCATACCACTCCTGGAGATATACCCAGAGGATTCCTCTCCATGCAATAAAGACACATGCTCCACAATGTTCATAGCATCCTTATTTATAATAGTCAGATGTTGGAAGGAGCCCAGAAGTCCCTCAAAGGAGGAATGGATACAGAAAACATGGTATATCTACACAGTGGAATACTACTCATCAATTAAAAATAATGAATTCATGCAATTTGTAGGCAAATGGTTGGATTTGGAAAACATCATCCTAAGCGAATTATCCCAATCACAAAAGAATACATATGAAATGCAATCACTGATAAGTGGATATTAAAGAGCCCAGAAGCTCTGAATATTCAAGGCACAATTAGCAAATCAAAAGATTCCCAAGAAGAAGGAAGGAAAGGACACTGGTCCTGAAAAGACTGGTTCCAGATTTGTAGGAGAGTACCAGAACAGAGAAAGGGTTGGGAGGTGATTGGGGAATGGGTGGGGGGAAGAGGACATATGAGTCATAATGTGAGGGGGGAACTGGGAAAGGGGAAAACCTTCAGAATGTAAAAATAGAATGTAGAAAATTAAAAAAAAAGAAATGCAGGGTCAAAGATGAGGCAGATACTGAAGGAATGGTAAAACAATAATAAGCCCAACTTGAAACTCAACCCATGAGCATGCACCAGTCCCTCAAACCAATCTATATACTGTCAGACTTACAACCCTTTCTCATTAAGTTGGATGTTTGCATTAGCACATTTGTTAGAGACCAGGACCATCCTAAAATAAATCTGGGGAGGATTCCTGAGGAGCAATTATGTCAGCCTACAGAATTGATCCCATAATGTCCAGTCACAATTTTTAAAATATTCAGAGGCAATAAATTATGAAGTTGCTGCTGCACTAACTTTAATAAGGTTCTGTCAAAACCTTACTTTCACTGTATGAACATATTTCCAAATAAAGCAAATCTCAACATGTTTAACTGTCCCCTTGCCTTTGGTGAAACATGTCTCACTTAAAAACTTAAGGTAACATTATACACACTGTCTTTTTTAATTGGGTATTTTATTTATTTACATTTCAAATATTGTCTCCCTTTCTGGTTTTCCCTCCACAAAACCCCTATTCCATTCCCCTCTCCATGCTTCCATGAGCAAGCTCTCCCACCAACCATCTTCTCCTGCCTCACTGTCCTAGCATTCCCCTATAGTGGGGCATCAAGCTTCCATAGGACAAAGGGCCTTCCCTCTTATTGATACCAGATAAGGCAATCTTTTGCTACCCATGCAGCTGAAGACATGGCTCGCTCCATGTGTATTCTTTGGTCGTTTAGTTCCTGGAAGCTCTGGGTGATCTGGTTGGTTGATATTGTTGATACCCCTGTGGGGTAGTCAACCATTTTAGCTCCTTCACATCTTTCACCAACATTGGGGCCCCTATGCTCAGTCCATTGGTTGACTATGAGAATACGCATCTGTATTGACCAGGTACTGGCAGAGCCTCTCAATGGACAGCTATTCCAGGCTCCTGTCAGCAAACACTTCTTGGCATCAGCAATAGTGTGTGGGTTTGGTGTCTTCAGATGGTATGTATCCCTTTGTGGAGCAATCTCTGGATGGCCTTTCCTTTAGTCTCTGCTCCACTCTTTGTCCCTACATTTCCTTTAGAGGAGAAAATTCTGTGTTAATATTTTTGAGATGGGTGGGTTTAAGTATTATGACATCAATTCCGATGTACAACAAATATGAGTCATAGAGACCTAACTGGTGTGATTATAAATAAATGACAGAAATTAAACAAATTAAAGCACACATACAGAAGATCTGTGATGCATTAGACTGTATTCACTGTGATGATAGTCACCTACTAGTCAACCTAGACTCAGTATACTTATTATGCACAAATAAAGGACAAGAGAATTCTATAGTGGAGCACTCTCAGGGTTTAAATATCAGGGAACAGGAGATGTAGTTGATAATTCTTGAATTTGTACAGGTTTTACATAGAGGTTAATCATTCATTAGCATGACTTCTTAGAACAAGGTATATTTTCTATATAGAATGAAGTCTTGATGATACCCTTGGATCTGAAGAACTGGGGAACTTATCAGGACCATGTCTGAATGCACAATGCAAATTCATTCAGGATTTCATTCACTCTCAAGAGTATTGTTCAATTTATTCTGAAAAATGTAGCTTGAGTATACTCACACCAACAAGTATTCTTTCTGTCTCTCATTTGTGTGAATGTGTTAATGCTGTGAAGTACCCAGTACAGTGACATCCTCATGAGTGGTGCTCCAATATTTATTAGCAGTAAACATCAGCATGATGCTGTCAAGTGAGCACAGAGGAACCATTTTCCTTACATGACTTAGGTACAGAAGAAAGCTAGTGTGTCTTCTTCAAATTTGAAAGAAATTTCAAAAGGGTAATGTTCAACAATAACTTTGTCTTCATCAGTTGTAGCCAATATTTCCCTTCAGAGCTCTAATGGCTTCTCTGACTACAAACATAATCAAAATATGCAGATTATTTCTGCAATAGACAGGATCTATTCTGTTTTATAGACAGGATCTATTCTGTTTTACAAGTAGATGTATACCTAATTTAAATCCCCCTAGCTCGTAAAGAATTCTTTAAAATGTAAATGTGGAATCCTCAATGTAAGGATTTATTCTAGTAATTCCTTGGCAGAAGAGCATACAATGCAATGATGGCAGGACCCAACTGAGAAACAAGAGGTGGTAAATGGGAAGAACAGAAAAACAGTAGGTAAAGTAAGAATGTGAATGCATGAACTTTCACTTTATAAAGCATGTGTTCTACAAGAGTTGGTTCCAAAGTATTCCAACTGAGCTGTCACTAAACAAAAAGTGGCTCCCAACATTCTAGCCTTTGTGACATATTGGTAAAATGAATAATCTCTGCCAAAAATTACTACTAAATATATAACCTAGTATTTTTCTGCTTTTCTCTTGGATTTGGGATAAAGCCCCCAAAACAATAAATATAATGTTGGCTATCTTTTAAGTATTTTTAACTTACATGGTGACTGGATATTTGGTTCTTCAGTACTGCTTTCTGTAATTTCTTTAATAAAGTTTCCCAGTTCTTTTATATGAATGTTTCTAATATGGAATCTAGAACCAGGAAATACTAGGAATAAAAATAGCTTCCTTTTGTTCCCACATCTGAGACACCTAAGCTCTACTACCTACAATACAATTGAGTGCTCAGCCCAGAAGGTTCAGAAGGAATGGATAAAAAAACTTAGATATATGAGTCTATATTTTCTCAGACTCTGCCATTAGAGCAAGCTTGATACAATTTTGTAAATTTGGGTAGACCAGTAAAGTTCTATAAGCACCCCTAACTTTTGAAGAAACTTGTGAATAAAACTGCGTTCACTGAGTATGAAATAATGCCTGGAACTCCTTCATTGTCTTCAAAACTAGAAGTTCTTCATAGTAAAGCTCATACAGCATCAATATGACCAAACACAAAATTGAGTTAATGCTTTCTCAGAATTGTTTTGGTGATCTTTAGAGGCAACTCTACTTCAATTTGCTCCCACTCAAGTATACAGACCAATTCTTCATACTCTAAAGTATATCCCTAAGACCTTCCTTTGGCAAAATAAGTGAGTTTTGGGGAAAAATATTCATATACATACAGACCCTTGAGTAGCTTTGCATACAGGAAATATGTACTGATGAACTTCTACCATTCTGTGTCCCAGTGACAAATGATTCTGGACCTTGGGTCAGGTACTGTTTGAGCACTAAGAGATAGATACAATCAGCAGGAAAGAGCCAGTCAACAGGAATAGAAGCCTTAAGCCAAAACAGTCCATCTTTCCTGCGTCACATCTACTTACCTGCAACCTGAAATACATGAAGACCTATATCCTCTTTCTCTGTCATGCCTCTGTCTTCATTAAACTTTTTTACTTCTGTAACTTTCTTATTAAAATGGCATTTGACTACTTTAAAAATAAAGGAGAAAAATTACAAAACAAAAATATACCCTCAATATAATTTTTGTTTATGAATAAGACACAAAGACTATCCTCCATATTTTAAAACCATATGCTGGCTTCACAGACACCTGAAGCCTTGGATGTTTCATGGTTGCTTTTATTCCCTCACATACCTAGGCATTTCTGTTTTAAGGAAAACAGGCTGTACAAATAGCACCAAGGCTGAGATATAAACCTGATCCCACCCTTATTGTGGAATGCACAGTGCTAGGTTGTAGGGAGCTAGGAAATTTTGATATTCATACAGGATTTGTCTTTCAGATGTAATCCATTCATTCATACAAGCATTCCTTAGGGTGCTATGCTAATATAAATTTTGTAGAGCAATATGCACTAGTGGAGAAGATCTGCCGTGCAGAAATGTTACTGTAGAGTTCCACTGGGAAATTTTGTCTAGTGATTGTACATTAGACACTTGCAGTCTTTTCACATGTCTTGTATGGAGTAATTCTTTTGTGGAAGATTGTAAGGAAAGAAATAGTGGAGGCCCAGGAGGTCCATGTAATATTAGACCTATTGCTCTGCTTGACAAGTGGCCCAATCTTGGCTCACTAAAGGCGGTATAAGTTTAATTGTCACTGGTGCAATGCAAAGAGTCTTAAGTCATTTTGTGAATAGATATTAACACAGAGTCTAGAATGTTCATGTCTTGGGAACATGGCAGTGTGACCTGCCAAAACCCTCCCACAGTTCTGACATTCTTATCATTTGTGTTGGCATTAATTTTGCAATATCAGAACTTGTAGCTATGGACTGGTTTAACTAGCATATCAACATAATCATGAGTTTAGCTCAGAATTTTGAAGGTAGATTCTTGGTTAGTTTCATATGTGAGGTTCCTCATGGCCTGCCTGCCTAGGGCTCTTTTCTGATCCTTAGTTCTTACCAGGAATTGCTGGTGGCAAAATTCTATCCTACATGCACTACACTATTTTTAGTCACATAGAATGGTTTCTAAATTAAACAAAAATTTATTTTAACTTAACTTTTTTTTTTACAATTATGGAGTCAAAATGCCCAAATATATGTCAGGGCATATTTTATTTCTTCCTCAACAGAATACTCAAACCCCTCCATCATTGCTTCTCACACAGTCAAAAGCCAGGAGAGTACCAACAATGAAAAGAACAAGATTGAAGGGCAGGTCTGGTTGTTTTGTTATATAAGGCATTTTATCATCTACAGAATGATTTTTTTCCTTTAAGGTCAGAAGCAATTTAATATTTGAGAATGAATAGAAAAAACACATTTCTGAAATGTGTCCCCCAGCTAGTCATTCATTCCATGAGACAATTGAATCCAGACACTGGAGTTTATTCCTGATACTAGGATGATTCTGATATGCACTGCAGTTCTAGAACCAATGTTATGAACTTTAAAATGACAGAATATTCCTTTGTAAAATTCTTAGAACAGGACTTAATACCTAACTGCTATTCATCTATAATTCACCTCTTCGGGAAAACAAGTCAGCAGGATTATTTTCCATTAATTGGTTGATTCCAGCGACTTCCAGGTCCTCAGAAACACACTGACCTCTATTAGTAGCAGTACAATGATAGTGAATAATACACCTGCACATTTCATTACAAATATGCTCATTGAATTTTCATATATCATAATAATCCTCCAAGATTGAATTTTTTTACTAAGCATGAGTTTTACATCATACAAATTTATACAGTAAGAACACAGTATGGTGGGGGAGAATCTCTCATAATTCCAGAGCCTTACAATGGGGAGGCTCTCAGCATTCAATGTGGGTGACCAAAGATGAGATGCCTAACAAAGGATAAACTTTTTCTTCATTAATTCTAATCACCATTTCCTCTTACAGCCCTTATGACTTCTCTGAATACAAACACAGATAAACCATTGAAACTGCATGTTGATTATTGTGTAATAGATAGGTCTTTTCCATGATACAGATCCCTATAAACCTGAGTAAAATTATGCTTCTGGAAATTACTTTTTACAAAACAATATGTAACTTCTTTTTCTTCTAGGGCTTTAAGGTGTGCCCTTAAGCTGCTAGTGTATGCTCTTTCCAGTTTCTTTTTGGATGCACTTAGAGCTATGAGTTTTCCTCTTAGCACTGCTTTCATTGTGTCCCATAGATTTGGGTAGGTTGTACCTTCATTTTCATTGAATTCTAAAAAGTCTTTGATTTCTTTTTTTTTATTTCTTCCTTGACCAAGGTGTCATTGAGTAGAGTATTGTTCAGTTTCCATGTGTATGTGGGCTTTCTGTTGTTTTTGTTGTTATTGAAGACCACTCCAGTTTCTTTTTGGATGCACTTAGAGCTATGAGTTTTCCTCTTAGCACTGCTTTCATTGTGTCCCATAGATTTGGGTAGGTTGTACCTTCATTTTCATTGAATTCTAAAAAGTCTTTGATTTCTTTTTTTTTATTTCTTCCTTGACCAAGGTGTCATTGAGTAGAGTATTGTTCAGTTTCCATGTGTATGTGGGCTTTCTGTTGTTTTTGTTGTTATTGAAGACCACTCTTACTCCATGGTGATCTGATAGGAGGCATGGGATTAGCTCGATCTTCTTGTATTTGTTGACATCTGTCTTGTGACCAATTATATGATCAAATTTGGAGAAGGTACCATGCAGTGCTGAGAAAAAGGTATATTCTTTAGCTTTAGGATGAAATGTTCTATATATATATATATATATCTGTTAAATCCAATTGGTCCAAAGTTTCAATTGGTTTCACTGTGTCCCTGTTTAGTTTCTGCTTTCCTGATCAGTCCATTGAGGAGAGTGGAGTGTTGAAGTCACTCACAATTATTGTGTTAGGTGTAATGTGTGCTTAAAGAACTCAAGAAGTTAGACCCCCAAAGAACCAAATAACCCTATCAAAAATGGGGTACAGAGCTAAACAAAGAATTTCCACCTGAAGAAATTTGGATGGCCGAGAAACACCTTAAGAGATGTTGAACATCATTAGTCATCAGGGAAATGCAAATCAAAAGAACCCTGACATTTCACCTCACACCAGTCAGAATGGCTAAGATTAAAAACTCAAGAGACAACAAGTGCTGGCAAGGATGTGGAGAAAGAGGAACACTCCTCCACTGTTGGTGGGATTGCAAAATGGAAAACCACTCTGGAAATCAGTTTGGCGGTTCCTCAGAAAATTAGGCATGTCACTTCCAGAGGACCCTGGCATACCACTCCTGGGCATATACCCAGAGGATTCCCCTGCATACAATAAAGACACATGCTCCACTATGTTTATAGCAGTCTTGTTTATAATAGCCAGAAATTGGAAGGAGCCCAGATATCCCTCAAAGGAGGAATGGATACAGAAAATGTGGTATATTTATACAATGGAATACTACTCGGCAATTAAAAATAATGAATTCATTCAATTTTTAGGTAAATGGTTAGATCTGGAAAATATCATCCTGAGTGAGTTAACCCAATCACAAAAGAATACACATGAAATGCAATCACTGATAAGTGGATATTAATGAGCCCAGAAGCCCTAAATACTCCAGGCACAATTAGCAAGTCAAATGATTCCCAAGAAGAAGAAAGGAGAGGACCCTGGGCCTGAAAACATTGGATCCAGATTTATAGACCCAGAACAGAGAAATCGTGGAGGGGGGATGATTGGGGAATATTTGGGGGGGGAGAGGAATTATGGGACATATAGTGGGGGGGAACTGGGAAAGGTGAAAGCCTTTGGAATGTAAAGATAAAATATAGAAAATAAAAATTTAAAAAAACAATATGTAAAAAGCGGAATCCTCAGTGTTTGGATCCAGTTTTTGGTAGAAGAGCATACAATTCAATGACAGTAGGACTCAACTGAGAAACAAGACGAGTTAAATGGGAAGAACAGAAAACAACAAGTAGAGAAAGAAGTTGCATGCATAAACTTTCAACTTAGAAAGCATACAGTCTCCAAGTGTAGGATCCAAAGCTTTTCAGCTGAGGCGGCATTAAACAAAAAATGGCTCCTGACAATCTAGCTTTTGTAACATATTGATAAAATAAATATTTCTTTCCAATAATCACTATTCAAAATATAACCAATGTTTCTTCTGCTTCTATCTTGGGATTTAGAATACAGCCCAACAAATAAACAGTATAATGTGGGCTATCTCAAGTATTTCTTACTTCCATGATGATTTTGTATTTGGTTCTTCAGTACTGCTTCCTGTAATTTATCTAATACAGTTTCTTAATTCTTCTGTGTGAATTTTTCTTTTATGGAATATAGAATGTATAAATACTAGAAAAAAGTATTTTTCCCATTTTTTGCCTGTCTGAGACACAGCCAGCCTCTATTACCTACTAACCATTGAGGACATAGTCCAGGAAGTTCAGAAGAAATGGAAGAGAAACATCAATGTATAAATCTATGTTTTCTTTCTTTTTTTAAGCACAGGAACAGATGGTTTTAGTGCAGATTTCTATCAGACCTTCAAAGAAGACCTAACACCAATACTCTTCAAACTATTCCACAAAATAGAAACAGAAGGAACACTACCAACTTCAGGCCAATTTCCCTTATGAATATCGATGAAAAATACTAAATAAAATTCTTGTCAACCGAATCCAAGAACACATCAAAATGATCATCCATCATGATAAAGTAGGCTTCATTGCAGGAATGCAGGGTTGCAGGGATGCAGGGATGGTTCATTAGATGAAAATCCACCAACACAATCTACTATATAAACAAACTCAACGAGAAAAACCACATGATCATTTTATTAGATGCTGAAAAGCATTTGACAAAACTCAGCATCCTTTCATGCTAAAAGTCTTGGAAAGAACAGGAATTCAAGGCCAATACCTAAACATAGTAAAAGCAATATACAGCAAACTGGTAGCTAACATCAAACTAAATGGAGAGAAACTTGAAGCAATCCACTAAAATCAGGGACTAGACAAGGCTGCCCTCTCTCTCCATACCTTTTCAATATAGTACTTGTAGCTCTATCTAGAGCAACTAGACAACATAAGGA